>JBBMRE010000202.1:0-313039 GCA_037974335.1 Prionace glauca | reverse complement strand
ACGTGCTCACTGTGTTCTCTCTCGGTCCCTGTGTCTCTCTTTCGGTCCCTGAGTCTCTCTCGGTCGCTGTGTCTCACTCGGTCCCTGTGTCTCACTCGGTCCCTGTGTCTCTCTCGGTCCTTGTGTCTCTCTCTCGGTCCCTGTGTCTCTCTCTCTCAGTCCCTGTGTCTCTCTCGGTCACTGTCTCTCTCTCGGTCCCTGTGTCTCTCTCGGTCTCTGTGTCTCTCTCGGTCCCTGTGTCTCTCTCGGTCTCTGTGTCTCTCTCGGTCTCTGTGTCTCTCTCGTCTCTGTCTCTCTATCGGTCCCTGTGTCTCTCTCGGTCTCTGTGTCTCTCTCGGTCTCTGTGTGTCTCTCGGTCCCTGTGTCTCACTCGGTCCCTGTGCCTCTCTCGGTCCCTGTGTCTCTCTCGGTCCCTGTGTCTCTCTCGGTCCCTGTGTCTCTCTCGGTCCCTGTGCCTCTCTCGGTCCCTGTGTCTCTCTCGGTCTCTGTGTCTTTCTCGGTCCCTGTGTCTTACTCGGTCCCTGTGCCTCTCTCGGTCCCTGTGTCTCTCTCGGTCCCTGTGTCTCTCTCGGTCCCTGTGTCTCACTCGGTCCCTGTGTCTCTCACTCGGTCCCTGTGTCTCTCTCAGTCCCTGTGTCTCATTTGCTCCCTGTCTCTCTCTCTCAGTTTCAGTGTCTCTTTCGGTCCCTGTGACTCTCTCTGGGTCCCTGTGTCTCACTCGGTCCCTGTCTCTCTCTCGGTCTCTGTGTCTCACTCGGTCCCTGTGTCTCTCTCTCTCGGACCCTGTCTCTCTCTCTCGGTCCCTGTGTCTCACTCGGTCCCTGTGTCTCTCTCTCTGTCCCTGTGTCTCTCACTCGGTCCCTGTCTCCCTCTCGGTCCCTGTCTCTCTCTCAGTCCCTGTGACTCTCTCTTGGTCCCTGTGTGTCTCTCTCTCGGTCCCTGAGTCTCTCTCTCGGTCCCTGTGTCTCTCTCTCGGTCCCATTGTCTCTCTCTTGGTCCCTGTGTCTCTCTCTTTGTCCCTGTGTCTCTCTCACTCTTGGTCCCTGTCTCTCTCTCGGTCCCTGTGTCTCTCTCGGTCCCGGTGTCTCTCTCGGTCCCTGTGTCTCTCTGTCGGTCCCTGTGTCTCTCTCGGTCCCTTGGTCTCTCTCGGTCCCTGTGTGTCACTCGGTCCCTGTGTCTCTCTCTTGGTCCCTGTCTCTCTCTCAGTACCTATGACTCTCTCTCGGTCACTGTCTCTCTCTCGGTCCCTGTGTCTCTCTCGGTCTCTGTGTCTCACTCGGTCCCTGTGTCTCTCACTCGGTCCCTGTGTCTCTCTCAGTCCCTGTGTCTCATTTGCTCCCTGTCTCTCTCTCTCAGTTTCAGTGTCTCTTTCGGTCCCTGTGACTCTCTCTGGGTCCCTGTCTCTCTCTCGGTCTCTGTGTCTCACTCGGTCCCTGTGTCTCTCTCTCTCGGACCCTGTCTCTCTCTCTCGGTCCCTGTGTCTCACTCGGTCCCTGTGTCTCTCTCTCTGTCCCTGTGTCTCTCACTCGGTCCCTGTCTCCCTCTCGGTCCCTGTCTCTCTCTCAGTCCCTGTGACTCTCTCTTGGTCCCTGAGTCTCTCTCTCGGTCCCTGTGTCTCTCTCTCGGTCCCATTGTCTCTCTCTTGGTCCCTGTGTCTCTCTCTTTGTCCCTGTGTCTCCCTCACTCTTGGTCCCTGTCTCTCTGTCGGTCCCTGTGTCTCTCTCGGTCCCTTGGTCTCTCTCGGTCCCTGTGTGTCACTCGGTCCCTGTGTCTCTCTCTTGGTCCCTGTCTCTCTCTCAGTACCTATGACTCTCTCTCGGTCACTGTCTCTCTCTCGGTCCCTGTGTCTCTCTCGGTCTCTGTGTCTCTCTCGGTCCCTGTGTCTCTCTCGGTCTCTGTGTCTCTCTCGGTCTCTGTGTCTCTCTCGGTCTCTGTCTCTCTATCGGTCCCTGTGTCTCTCTCGGTCTCTGTGTCTCTCTCGGTCTCTGTGTGTCTCTCGGTCCCTGTGTGTCACTCGGTCCCTGTGTCTCTCTCTTGGTCCCTGTCTCTCTCTCAGTACCTATGACTCTCTCTCGGTCACTGTCTCTCTCTCGGTCCCTGTGTCTCTCTCGGTCTCTGTGTCTCACTCGGTCCCTGTGTCTCTCTCTCGGTCCCATTGTCTCTCTCTTGGTCCCTGTGTCTCTCTCTTTGTCCCTGTGTCTCTCTCACTCTTGGTCCCTGTCTCTCTCTCGGTCCCTGTGTCTCTCTCGGTCCCGGTGTCTCTCTCGGTCCCTGTGTCTCTCTGTCGGTCCCTGTGTCTCTCTCGGTCCCTTGGTCTCTCTCGGTCCCTGTGTGTCACTCGGTCCCTGTGTCTCTCTCTTGGTCCCTGTCTCTCTCTCAGTACCTATGACTCTCTCTCGGTCACTGTCTCTCTCTCGGTCCCTGTGTCTCTCTCGGTCTCTGTGTCTCTCTCGGTCCCTGTGTCTCTCTCGGTCTCTGTGTCTCTCTCAGTCCCTGTGTCTCTCTCGATCCCTGTGTCTCACTGTCGGTCCCTGTGTCTCTCTCGGTCCATGTGTCTCTCTGTCGGTCCCTGTGTCTCTCTCGGTCCCTGTGTCTCTCTCGGTCCCTATGTCTCTCTCGATCCCTGTGTCTCTCTCAGTCCCTGTGTCTCTCTCGATCCCTGTGTCTCTCTCAGTCCCTGTGTCTCTCTCGGTCCCTGTCTCTCTCTCTCGGTCCCTGTGTCTCTCACGGTCCCTGTGTCTCTCTCTCGCTCCTGGTGTTTCTCTCAGTCCCTGTGTCTCTCTCGGTACCTGTGTGTCACTCGGCCCCTGTGTCTCACTCGGTCCCTGTCTCTCTCTCTCAGTTTCAGTGTCTCTGTCGGTCCCTGTGTCTCTCTCTCGGTCCCTGTGACTCTCTCGGTCCCTGTGTCTCACTCGATCCCTGTCACTCTCTGGGTCCCTGTGTCTCACTCGGTCCCTGTCACTCTCTGGGTCCCTGTGTCTCACTCGGTCCCTGTGTCTCTCTCTCTCGAACCCTGTCACTCTCCCTCGGTCCCTGTCTCTCACTCGGTCCCTGTGTCTCTCTCTCGGTCCCTGTCATTCTCTCTCTCGGTCCCAGTCTCTGTCTCGGTCCCTGTGTCTCTCACTCGGTCCCTGTGTCTCTCTCGGTCCCTGTGTCTCTCTTTCGGTCCCTGTGTCTCTCACTCGGTCCTTGTCTCTGTCTCGGTCCCTGTGTCTCTCTCTTGCTCCGTGTGTCTCACTCGGTCCCTGTGTCTCTCTCTCTCGAACCCTGTCACTCTCCCTCGGTCCCTGTCTCTCACTCGGTCCCTGTGTCTCTCTCTCGGTCCCTGTCATTCTCTCTCTCGGTCCCTGTCTCTTTCTCGGTCACTGTGTCTCTCTCTCGGTCCCTGTGTCTCCCTCGGTCCGTGTGTCTCACTCGGTCCCTGTATCTCTCTCCGCCCTGGTGTCTCTCTTGGTCCCTGTGTCTCTCTCACCATCCCTGTGTCTCTATCTCAATCCCTGTCTCTCACTCTCGGTGCCTGTGTCTCTCTCTCGGTCCGTGTGGCTCTCTAAGTCCCTCTGTCTCTCTCGGTCCTTGTGTCTCTCTCTCGGTCCCTGTGTCTCTCTCTCTCAGTCCCTGTGTCTCTCTCGGTCACTGTCTCTCTCTCGGTCCCTGTGTCTCTCTCGGTCTCTGTGTCTCTCTCGGTCCCTGTGTCTCTCTCGGTCTCTGTGTCTCTCTCGGTCTCTGTCTCTCTATCGGTCCCTGTGTCTCTCTCGGTCTCTGTGTCTCTCTCGGTCTCTGTGTGTCTCTCGGTCCCTGTGTCTCACTCGGTCCCTGTGCCTCTCTCGGTCCCTGTGTCTCTCTCGGTCCCTGTGTCTCTCTCGGTCCCTGTGTCTCACTCGGTCCCTGTGCCTCTCTCGGTCCCTGTGTCTCTCTCGGTCTCTGTGTCTTTCTCGGTCCCTGTGTCTCACTCGGTCCCTGTGCCTCTCTCGGTCCCTGTGTCTCTCTCGGTCCCTGTGTCTCTCTCGGTCCCTGTGTCTCACTCGGTCCCTGTGTCTCTCACTCAGTCCCTGTGTCTCTCTCAGTCCCTGTGTCTCATTTGCTCCCTGTCTCTCTCTCTCAGTTTCAGTGTCTCTTTCGGTCCCTGTGACTCTCTCTGGGTCCCTGTGTCTCACTCGGTCCCTGTCTCTCTCTCGGTCTCTGTGTCTCACTCGGTCCCTGTGTCTCTCTCTCTCGGACCCTGTCTCTCTCTCTCGGTCCCTGTGTCTCACTCGGTCCCTGTGTCTCTCTCTCTGTCCCTGTGTCTCTCACTCGGTCCCTGTCTCCCTCTCGGTCCCTGTCTCTCTCTCAGTCCCTGTGACTCTCTCTTGGTCCCTGTGTCTCTCTCTCGGTCCCTGAGTCTCTCTCTCGGTCCCTGTGTCTCTCTCTCGGTCCCATTGTCTCTCTCTTGGTCCCTGTGTCTCTCTCTTTGTCCCTGTGTCTCTCTCACTCTTGGTCCCTGTCTCTCTCTCGGTCCCTGTGTCTCTCTCGGTCCCGGTGTCTCTCTCGGTCCCTGTGTCTCTCTGTCGGTCCCTGTGTCTCTCTCGGTCCCTTGGTCTCTCTCGGTCCCTGTGTGTCACTCGGTCCCTGTGTCTCTCTCTTGGTCCCTGTCTCTCTCTCAGTACCTATGACTCTCTCTCGGTCACTGTCTCTCTCTCGGTCCCTGTGTCTCTCTCGGTCTCTGTGTCTCTCTCGGTCCCTGTGTCTCTCTCGGTCTCTGTGTCTCTCTCAGTCCCTGTGTCTCTCTCGATCCCTGTGTCTCACTGTCGGTCCCTGTGTCTCTCTCGGTCCATGTGTCTCTCTGTCGGTCCCTGTGTCTCTCTCGGTCCCTGTGTCTCTCTCGGTCCCTATGTCTCTCTCGATCCCTGTGTCTCTCTCAGTCCCTGTGTCTCTCTCGATCCCTGTGTCTCTCTCAGTCCCTGTGTCTCTCTCGGTCCCTGTCTCTCTCTCTCGGTCCCTGTGTCTCTCACGGTCCCTGTGTCTCTCTCTCGCTCCTGGTGTTTCTCTCAGTCCCTGTGTCTCTCTCGGTACCTGTGTGTCACTCGGCCCCTGTGTCTCACTCGGTCCCTGTCTCTCTCTCTCTCAGTTTCAGTGTCTCTGTCGGTCCCTGTGTCTCTCTCTCGGTCCCTGTGACTCTCTCGGTCCCTGTGTCTCACTCGATCCCTGTCACTCTCTGGGTCCCTGTGTCTCACTCGGTCCCTGTGTCTCTCTCTGGGTCCCTGTGTCTCACTCGGTCCCTGTCACTCTCTGGGTCCCTGTGTCTCACTCGGTCCCTGTGTCTCTCTCTCTCGAACCCTGTCACTCTCCCTCGGTCCCTGTCTCTCACTCGGTCCCTGTGTCTCTCTCTCGGTCCCTGTCATTCTCTCTCTCGGTCCCAGTCTCTGTCTCGGTCCCTGTGTCTCTCACTCGGTCCCTGTATCTCTCTCAGTCCCTGTGTCTCTCTTTCGGTCCCTGTGTCTCTCACTCGGTCCCTGTCTCTGTCTCGGTCCCTGTGTCTCTCTCTTGCTCCGTGTGTCTCACTCGGTCCCTGTGTCTCTCTCTCTCGAACCCTGTCACTCTCCCTCGGTCCCTGTCTCTCACTCGGTCCCTGTGTCTCTCTCTCGGTCCCTGTCATTCTCTCTCTCGGTCCCTGTCTCTTTCTCGGTCACTGTGTCTCTCTCTCGGTCCCTGTGTCTCTCTCTCTGTCCCTGTGTCTCTCACTCGGTCCCTGTCTCCCTCTCGGTCCCTGTCTCTCTCTCAGTCCCTGTGACTCTCTCTTGGTCCCTGTGTCTCTCTCTCGGTCCCTGTCTCTCTCTCAGTCCGTGTGTCTCTCTCTTTGTCCCTGTGTCTCTCTCACTCTTGGTCCCTGTCTCTCTCTCGGTCCCTGTGTCTCTCTCGGTCCCTGTGTCTCTCTCGGTCCCGGTGTCTCTCTCGGTCCCTGTGTCTCTCTTTCGGTCCCTGAGTCTCTCTCGGTCGCTGTGTCTCACTCGGTCCCTGTGTCTCACTCGGTCCCTGTGTCTCTCTCGGTCCTTGTGTCTCTCTCTCGGTCCCTGTGTCTCTCTCTCTCAGTCCCTGTGTCTCTCTCGGTCACTGTCTCTCTCTCGGTCCCTGTGTCTCTCTCGGTCTCTGTGTCTCTCTCGGTCCCTGTGTCTCTCTCGGTCTCTGTGTCTCTCTCGGTCTCTGTGTCTCTCTCGGTCTCTGTCTCTCTATCGGTCCCTGTGTCTCTCTCGGTCTCTGTGTCTCTCTCGGTCTCTGTGTGTCTCTCGGTCCCTGTGTCTCACTCGGTCCCTGTGCCTCTCTCGGTCCCTGTGTCTCTCTCGGTCCCTGTGTCTCTCTCGGTCCCTGTGTCTCTCTCGGTCCCTGTGCCTCTCTCGGTCCCTGTGTCTCTCTCGGTCTCTGTGTCTTTCTCGGTCCCTGTGTCTTACTCGGTCCCTGTGCCTCTCTCGGTCCCTGTGTCTCTCTCGGTCCCTGTGTCTCTCTCGGTCCCTGTGTCTCACTCGGTCCCTGTGTCTCTCACTCGGTCCCTGTGTCTCTCTCAGTCCCTGTGTCTCATTTGCTCCCTGTCTCTCTCTCTCAGTTTCAGTGTCTCTTTCGGTCCCTGTGACTCTCTCTGGGTCCCTGTGTCTCACTCGGTCCCTGTCTCTCTCTCGGTCTCTGTGTCTCACTCGGTCCCTGTGTCTCTCTCTCTCGGACCCTGTCTCTCTCTCTCGGTCCCTGTGTCTCACTCGGTCCCTGTGTCTCTCTCTCTGTCCCTGTGTCTCTCACTCGGTCCCTGTCTCCCTCTCGGTCCCTGTCTCTCTCTCAGTCCCTGTGACTCTCTCTTGGTCCCTGTGTCTCTCTCTCGGTCCCTGAGTCTCTCTCTCGGTCCCTGTGTCTCTCTCTCGGTCCCATTGTCTCTCTCTTGGTCCCTGTGTCTCTCTCTTTGTCCCTGTGTCTCTCTCACTCTTGGTCCCTGTCTCTCTCTCGGTCCCTGTGTCTCTCTCGGTCCCGGTGTCTCTCTCGGTCCCTGTGTCTCTCTGTCGGTCCCTGTGTCTCTCTCGGTCCCTTGGTCTCTCTCGGTCCCTGTGTGTCACTCGGTCCCTGTGTCTCTCTCTTGGTCCCTGTCTCTCTCTCAGTACCTATGACTCTCTCTCGGTCACTGTCTCTCTCTCGGTCCCTGTGTCTCTCTCGGTCTCTGTGTCTCACTCGGTCCCTGTGTCTCTCACTCGGTCCCTGTGTCTCTCTCAGTCCCTGTGTCTCATTTGCTCCCTGTCTCTCTCTCTCAGTTTCAGTGTCTCTTTCGGTCCCTGTGACTCTCTCTGGGTCCCTGTCTCTCTCTCGGTCTCTGTGTCTCACTCGGTCCCTGTGTCTCTCTCTCTCGGACCCTGTCTCTCTCTCTCGGTCCCTGTGTCTCACTCGGTCCCTGTGTCTCTCTCTCTGTCCCTGTGTCTCTCACTCGGTCCCTGTCTCCCTCTCGGTCCCTGTCTCTCTCTCAGTCCCTGTGACTCTCTCTTGGTCCCTGAGTCTCTCTCTCGGTCCCTGTGTCTCTCTCTCGGTCCCATTGTCTCTCTCTTGGTCCCTGTGTCTCTCTCTTTGTCCCTGTGTCTCCCTCACTCTTGGTCCCTGTCTCTCTGTCGGTCCCTGTGTCTCTCTCGGTCCCTTGGTCTCTCTCGGTCCCTGTGTGTCACTCGGTCCCTGTGTCTCTCTCTTGGTCCCTGTCTCTCTCTCAGTACCTATGACTCTCTCTCGGTCACTGTCTCTCTCTCGGTCCCTGTGTCTCTCTCGGTCTCTGTGTCTCTCTCGGTCCCTGTGTCTCTCTCGGTCTCTGTGTCTCTCTCGGTCTCTGTGTCTCTCTCGGTCTCTGTCTCTCTATCGGTCCCTGTGTCTCTCTCGGTCTCTGTGTCTCTCTCGGTCTCTGTGTGTCTCTCGGTCCCTGTGTGTCACTCGGTCCCTGTGTCTCTCTCTTGGTCCCTGTCTCTCTCTCAGTACCTATGACTCTCTCTCGGTCACTGTCTCTCTCTCGGTCCCTGTGTCTCTCTCGGTCTCTGTGTCTCACTCGGTCCCTGTGTCTCTCTCTCGGTCCCATTGTCTCTCTCTTGGTCCCTGTGTCTCTCTCTTTGTCCCTGTGTCTCTCTCACTCTTGGTCCCTGTCTCTCTCTCGGTCCCTGTGTCTCTCTCGGTCCCGGTGTCTCTCTCGGTCCCTGTGTCTCTCTGTCGGTCCCTGTGTCTCTCTCGGTCCCTTGGTCTCTCTCGGTCCCTGTGTGTCACTCGGTCCCTGTGTCTCTCTCTTGGTCCCTGTCTCTCTCTCAGTACCTATGACTCTCTCTCGGTCACTGTCTCTCTCTCGGTCCCTGTGTCTCTCTCGGTCTCTGTGTCTCTCTCGGTCCCTGTGTCTCTCTCGGTCTCTGTGTCTCTCTCAGTCCCTGTGTCTCTCTCGATCCCTGTGTCTCACTGTCGGTCCCTGTGTCTCTCTCGGTCCATGTGTCTCTCTGTCGGTCCCTGTGTCTCTCTCGGTCCCTGTGTCTCTCTCGGTCCCTATGTCTCTCTCGATCCCTGTGTCTCTCTCAGTCCCTGTGTCTCTCTCGATCCCTGTGTCTCTCTCAGTCCCTGTGTCTCTCTCGGTCCCTGTCTCTCTCTCTCGGTCCCTGTGTCTCTCACGGTCCCTGTGTCTCTCTCTCGCTCCTGGTGTTTCTCTCAGTCCCTGTGTCTCTCTCGGTACCTGTGTGTCACTCGGCCCCTGTGTCTCACTCGGTCCCTGTCTCTCTCTCTCAGTTTCAGTGTCTCTGTCGGTCCCTGTGTCTCTCTCTCGGTCCCTGTGACTCTCTCGGTCCCTGTGTCTCACTCGATCCCTGTCACTCTCTGGGTCCCTGTGTCTCACTCGGTCCCTGTCACTCTCTGGGTCCCTGTGTCTCACTCGGTCCCTGTGTCTCTCTCTCTCGAACCCTGTCACTCTCCCTCGGTCCCTGTCTCTCACTCGGTCCCTGTGTCTCTCTCTCGGTCCCTGTCATTCTCTCTCTCGGTCCCAGTCTCTGTCTCGGTCCCTGTGTCTCTCACTCGGTCCCTGTGTCTCTCTCGGTCCCTGTGTCTCTCTTTCGGTCCCTGTGTCTCTCACTCGGTCCTTGTCTCTGTCTCGGTCCCTGTGTCTCTCTCTTGCTCCGTGTGTCTCACTCGGTCCCTGTGTCTCTCTCTCTCGAACCCTGTCACTCTCCCTCGGTCCCTGTCTCTCACTCGGTCCCTGTGTCTCTCTCTCGGTCCCTGTCATTCTCTCTCTCGGTCCCTGTCTCTTTCTCGGTCACTGTGTCTCTCTCTCGGTCCCTGTGTCTCCCTCGGTCCGTGTGTCTCACTCGGTCCCTGTATCTCTCTCCGCCCTGGTGTCTCTCTTGGTCCCTGTGTCTCTCTCACCATCCCTGTGTCTCTATCTCAATCCCTGTCTCTCACTCTCGGTGCCTGTGTCTCTCTCTCGGTCCGTGTGGCTCTCTAAGTCCCTCTGTCTCTCTCGGTCCTTGTGTCTCTCTCTCGGTCCCTGTGTCTCTCTCTCTCAGTCCCTGTGTCTCTCTCGGTCACTGTCTCTCTCTCGGTCCCTGTGTCTCTCTCGGTCTCTGTGTCTCTCTCGGTCCCTGTGTCTCTCTCGGTCTCTGTGTCTCTCTCGGTCTCTGTCTCTCTATCGGTCCCTGTGTCTCTCTCGGTCTCTGTGTCTCTCTCGGTCTCTGTGTGTCTCTCGGTCCCTGTGTCTCACTCGGTCCCTGTGCCTCTCTCGGTCCCTGTGTCTCTCTCGGTCCCTGTGTCTCTCTCGGTCCCTGTGTCTCACTCGGTCCCTGTGCCTCTCTCGGTCCCTGTGTCTCTCTCGGTCTCTGTGTCTTTCTCGGTCCCTGTGTCTCACTCGGTCCCTGTGCCTCTCTCGGTCCCTGTGTCTCTCTCGGTCCCTGTGTCTCTCTCGGTCCCTGTGTCTCACTCGGTCCCTGTGTCTCTCACTCAGTCCCTGTGTCTCTCTCAGTCCCTGTGTCTCATTTGCTCCCTGTCTCTCTCTCTCAGTTTCAGTGTCTCTTTCGGTCCCTGTGACTCTCTCTGGGTCCCTGTGTCTCACTCGGTCCCTGTCTCTCTCTCGGTCTCTGTGTCTCACTCGGTCCCTGTGTCTCTCTCTCTCGGACCCTGTCTCTCTCTCTCGGTCCCTGTGTCTCACTCGGTCCCTGTGTCTCTCTCTCTGTCCCTGTGTCTCTCACTCGGTCCCTGTCTCCCTCTCGGTCCCTGTCTCTCTCTCAGTCCCTGTGACTCTCTCTTGGTCCCTGTGTCTCTCTCTCGGTCCCTGAGTCTCTCTCTCGGTCCCTGTGTCTCTCTCTCGGTCCCATTGTCTCTCTCTTGGTCCCTGTGTCTCTCTCTTTGTCCCTGTGTCTCTCTCACTCTTGGTCCCTGTCTCTCTCTCGGTCCCTGTGTCTCTCTCGGTCCCGGTGTCTCTCTCGGTCCCTGTGTCTCTCTGTCGGTCCCTGTGTCTCTCTCGGTCCCTTGGTCTCTCTCGGTCCCTGTGTGTCACTCGGTCCCTGTGTCTCTCTCTTGGTCCCTGTCTCTCTCTCAGTACCTATGACTCTCTCTCGGTCACTGTCTCTCTCTCGGTCCCTGTGTCTCTCTCGGTCTCTGTGTCTCTCTCGGTCCCTGTGTCTCTCTCGGTCTCTGTGTCTCTCTCAGTCCCTGTGTCTCTCTCGATCCCTGTGTCTCACTGTCGGTCCCTGTGTCTCTCTCGGTCCATGTGTCTCTCTGTCGGTCCCTGTGTCTCTCTCGGTCCCTGTGTCTCTCTCGGTCCCTATGTCTCTCTCGATCCCTGTGTCTCTCTCAGTCCCTGTGTCTCTCTCGATCCCTGTGTCTCTCTCAGTCCCTGTGTCTCTCTCGGTCCCTGTCTCTCTCTCTCGGTCCCTGTGTCTCTCACGGTCCCTGTGTCTCTCTCTCGCTCCTGGTGTTTCTCTCAGTCCCTGTGTCTCTCTCGGTACCTGTGTGTCACTCGGCCCCTGTGTCTCACTCGGTCCCTGTCTCTCTCTCTCTCAGTTTCAGTGTCTCTGTCGGTCCCTGTGTCTCTCTCTCGGTCCCTGTGACTCTCTCGGTCCCTGTGTCTCACTCGATCCCTGTCACTCTCTGGGTCCCTGTGTCTCACTCGGTCCCTGTGTCTCTCTCTGGGTCCCTGTGTCTCACTCGGTCCCTGTCACTCTCTGGGTCCCTGTGTCTCACTCGGTCCCTGTGTCTCTCTCTCTCGAACCCTGTCACTCTCCCTCGGTCCCTGTCTCTCACTCGGTCCCTGTGTCTCTCTCTCGGTCCCTGTCATTCTCTCTCTCGGTCCCAGTCTCTGTCTCGGTCCCTGTGTCTCTCACTCGGTCCCTGTATCTCTCTCAGTCCCTGTGTCTCTCTTTCGGTCCCTGTGTCTCTCACTCGGTCCCTGTCTCTGTCTCGGTCCCTGTGTCTCTCTCTTGCTCCGTGTGTCTCACTCGGTCCCTGTGTCTCTCTCTCTCGAACCCTGTCACTCTCCCTCGGTCCCTGTCTCTCACTCGGTCCCTGTGTCTCTCTCTCGGTCCCTGTCATTCTCTCTCTCGGTCCCTGTCTCTTTCTCGGTCACTGTGTCTCTCTCTCGGTCCCTGTGTCTCCCTCGGTCCGTGTGTCTCACTCGGTCCCTGTATCTCTCTCCGCCCTGGTGTCTCTCTTGGTCCCTGTGTCTCTCTCACCATCCCTGTGTCTCTATCTCAGTCCCTGTCTCTCACTCTCGGTGCCTGTGTCTCTCTCTCGGTCCGTGTGGCTCTCTAAGTCCCTCTGTCTCTCTCGGTCCCTGTGACTCTCTCTAGGTCCCTGTGTCTCTCTCTCGGTCCCTGAGTCTCTCTCTCGGTCCCTGTGTCTCTCTCGGTCCCTGTGACTCGCTCAGTCCCTGTGTCTCTCACTCGGTCCCTGTGTCTATCTCTCGTTCCCTGTGTCTCTCTCCCTCGGTCCCTGTGTCTCTCTCGGTCCCAGAGTCTCTCTCTCTCGGCCCCTGTTTCTCTCTCGGTCACTGTGTCTCTCTCCCTCGGTCCCTGTGTCTCTCTCGGTCCCAGTGTCTCTCTCTCTCGGTCCCTGTGTCTCTCTCGGTCCCTGTGTCTCTCTCGGTCCCTGTGACTCGCTCAGTCCCTGTGTCTCTCACTCGGTCCCTGTGTCTATCTCTCGTTCCCTGTGTCTCTCTCTCTCGGTCCCTGTTTCTCTCTCGGTCACTGTGTCTCTCTCCCTCGGTCCCTGTGTCTCTCTCGGTCCCAGAGTCTCTCTCTCTCGGTCCCTGTTTCTCTCTCGGTCACTGTGTCTCTCTCCCTCGGTCCCTGTGTCTCTCTCGGTCCCAGTGTCTCTCTCTCTCGGTCCCTGTGTCTCACTCGGTCCCTGTGTCTCTCTCGGTCCTTCTGTGTCTCTCTCGGTCTCTGTATCTCTCTCACTCAGTCCCTGTGTCTCTCTCTTTGTCCCTGTGTCTCTCTCACTCTTGGTCCCTGTCTCTCTCTCGGTCCCTGTGTCTCTCTGTCGGTCCCTGTGTCTCTCTCGGTCCCTTGGTCTCTCTCGGTCCCTGTGTGTCACTCGGTCCCTGTGTCTCTCTCTTGGTCCCTGTCTCTCTCTCAGTACCTATGACTCTCTCTCGGTCACTGTCTCTCTCTCGGTCCCTGTGTCTCTCTCGGTCTCTGTGTCTCTCTCGGTCCCTGTGTCTCTCTCGGTCTCTGTGTCTCTCTCAGTCCCTGTGTCTCTCTCGATCCCTGTGTCTCTCTCAGTCCCTGTGTCTCTCTCGGTCCCTGTCTCTCTCTCTCGGTCCCTGTGTCTCTCACGGTCCCTGTGTCTCTCTCTCGCTCCTGGTGTTTCTCTCAGTCCCTGTGTCTCTCTCGGTACCTGTGTGTCACTCGGCCCCTGTGTCTCACTCGGTCCCTGTCTCTCTCTCTCAGTTTCAGTGTCTCTGTCGGTCCCTGTGCCTCTCTCTCGGTCCCTGTGACTCTCTCGGTCCCTGTGTCTCACTCGATCCCTGTCACTCTCTGGGTCCCTGTGTCTCACTCGGTCCCTGTGTCTCTCTCTGGGTCCCTGTGTCTCACTCGGTCCCTGTCACTCTCTGGGTCCCTGTGTCTCACTCGGTCCCTGTGTCTCTCTCTCTCGAACCCTGTCACTCTCCCTCGGTCCCTGTCTCTCACTCGGTCCCTGTGTCTCTCTCTCGGTCCCTGTCATTCTCTCTCTCGGTCCCAGTCTCTGTCTCGGTCCCTGTGTCTCTCACTCGGTCCCTGTGTCTCTCTCGGTCCCTGTGTCTCTCTTTCGGTCCCTGTGTCTCTCACTCGGTCCCTGTCTCTGTCTCGGTCCCTGTGTCTCTCTCTTGCTCCGTGTGTCTCACTCGGTCCCTGTGTCTCTCTCTCTCGAACCCTGTCACTCTCCCTCGGTCCCTGTCTCTCACTCGGTCCCTGTGTCTCTCCCTCGGTCCCTGTCTCTCACTCGGTCCCTGTGTCTCTCTCTCGGTCCCTGTCATTCTCTCTCTCGGTCCCTGTCTCTTTCTCGGTCACTGTGTCTCTCTCTCGGTCCCTGTGTCTCCCTCGGTCCGTGTGTCTCACTCGGTCCCTGTATCTCTCTCCGCCCTGGTGTCTCTCTTGGTCCCTGTGTCTCTCTCACCATCCCTGTGTCTCTATCTCAGTCCCTGTCTCTCACTCTCGGTGCCTGTGTCTCTCTCTCGGTCCGTGTGGCTCTCTAAGTCCCTCTGTCTCTCTCGGTCCCTGTGACTCTCTCTAGGTCCCTGTGTCTCTCTCTCGGTCCCTGAGTCTCTCTCTCGGTCCCTGTGTCTCTCTCGGTCCCTGTGACTCGCTCAGTCCCTGTGTCTCTCACTCGGTCCCTGTGTCTATCTCTCGTTCCCTGTGTCTCTCTCCCTCGGTCCCTGTGTCTCTCTCGGTCCCAGAGTCTCTCTCTCTCGGCCCCTGTTTCTCTCTCGGTCACTGTGTCTCTCTCCCTCGGTCCCTGTGTCTCTCTCGGTCCCAGTGTCTCTCTCTCTCGGTCCCTGTGTCTCTCTCGGTCCCTGTGTCTCTCTCGGTCCCTGTGACTCGCTCAGTCCCTGTGTCTCTCACTCGGTCCCTGTGTCTATCTCTCGTTCCCTGTGTCTCTCTCCCTCGGTCCCTGTGTCTCTCTCGGTCCCAGAGTCTCTCTCTCTCGGTCCCTGTTTCTCTCTCGGTCACTGTGTCTCTCTCCCTCGGTCCCTGTGTCTCTCTCGGTCCCAGAGTCTCTCTCTCTCGGTCCCTGTTTCTCTCTCGGTCACTGTGTCTCTCTCCCTCGGTCCCTGTGTCTCTCTCGGTCCCAGTGTCTCTCTCTCTCGGTCCCTGTGTCTCACTCGGTCCCTGTGTCTCTCTCGGTCCTTCTGTCTCTCTCTCGGTCTCTGTATCTCTCTCACTCAGTCCCTGTGTCTCTCTCTCGGTCCCTGTGTCTATCTCTCGTTCCCTGTGTCTCTCTCCCTCGGTCCCTGTGTCTCTCTCGGTCCCAGAGTCTCTCTCTCTCGGTCCCTGTTTCTCTCTCGGTCACTGTGTCTCTCTCCCTCGGTCCCTGTGTCTCTCTCGGTCCCAGAGTCTCTCTCTCTCGGTCCCTGTTTCTCTCTCGGTCACTGTGTCTCTCTCCCTCGGTCCCTGTGTCTCTCTCGGTCCCAGTGTCTCTCTCTCTCGGTCCCTGTGTCTCACTCGGTCCCTGTGTCTCTCTCGGTCCTTCTGTCTCTCTCTCGGTCTCTGTATCTCTCTCACTCAGTCCCTGTGTCTCTCTCTCGGTCCCTGTGTCTCTCTCGGTCTCTGTGTCTCACTCGGTCCCTGTGTCTCTCTCGGTCCCTGTGTCTCTCTCGGTCCCTGTGTCTCTCTCTCGCTCCCTGTCTTTCTCTCTAGGACGATTGTGTCTCTCTCTCGGTCCCTGTGTCTCACTCGGTCCCTGTGTCTCTCACTCGGTCCCTGTCTCTCTCTCGGTCCCTGTCTCTCTCTCTCAGTTTCAGTGTCTCTGTCGGTCCCTGTGACTCTCTCTGGGTCCCTGTGTCTCACTCGGTCCCTGTCACAATCTCGGTCCCTGTGTCTCTCTCTCTTTCGGACCCTGTCTCTCTCTCTCGGTCCCTGTGTCTCAATCGGTCCCTCTGTCTCTCTCTCTCGGTCCCTGTGTCTCTCTCGGTCCCTGTGACTCGCTCAGTCCCTGTGTCTCTCACTCGGTCCCTGTGTCTATCTCTCGTTCCCTGTGTCTCTCTCCCTCGGTCCCTGTGTCTCTCTCGGTCCCAGAGTCTCTCTCTCTCGGCCCCTGTTTCTCTCTCGGTCACTGTGTCTCTCTCCCTCGGTCCCTGTGTCTCTCTCGGTCCCAGTGTCTCTCTCTCTCGGTCCCTGTGTCTCTCTCGGTCCCTGTGTCTCTCTCGGTCCCTGTGACTCGCTCAGTCCCTGTGTCTCTCACTCGGTCCCTGTGTCTATCTCGGTCCCTGTGTCTCTCTCGGTCCCTGTGTCTCTCTCTCGCTCCCTGTCTTTCTCTCTAGGACGATTGTGTCTCTCTCTCGGTCCCTGTGTCTCACTCGGTCCCTGTGTCTCTCACTCGGTCCCTGTCTCTCTCTCGGTCCCTGTCTCTCTCTCTCAGTTTCAGTGTCTCTGTCGGTCCCTGTGACTCTCTCTGGGTCCCTGTGTCTCACTCGGTCCCTGTCACAATCTCGGTCCCTGTGTCTCTCTCTCTTTCGGACCCTGTCTCTCTCTCTCGGTCCCTGTGTCTCAATCGGTCCCTCTGTCTCTCTCTCTCGGTCCCTGTGTCTCTCTCGGTCCCTGTGACTCGCTCAGTCCCTGTGTCTCTCACTCGGTCCCTGTGTCTATCTCTCGTTCCCTGTGTCTCTCTCCCTCGGTCCCTGTGTCTCTCTCGGTCCCAGAGTCTCTCTCTCTCGGCCCCTGTTTCTCTCTCGGTCACTGTGTCTCTCTCCCTCGGTCCCTGTGTCTCTCTCGGTCCCAGTGTCTCTCTCTCTCGGTCCCTGTGTCTCTCTCGGTCCCTGTGTCTCTCTCGGTCCCTGTGACTCGCTCAGTCCCTGTGTCTCTCACTCGGTCCCTGTGTCTATCTCTCGTTCCCTGTGTCTCTCTCTCTCGGTCCCTGTTTCTCTCTCGGTCACTGTGTCTCTCTCCCTCGGTCCCTGTGTCTCTCTCGGTCCCAGAGTCTCTCTCTCTCGGTCCCTGTTTCTCTCTCGGTCACTGTGTCTCTCTCCCTCGGTCCCTGTGTCTCTCTCGGTCCCAGTGTCTCTCTCTCTCGGTCCCTGTGTCTCACTCGGTCCCTGTGTCTCTCTCGGTCCTTCTGTCTCTCTCTCGGTCTCTGTATCTCTCTCACTCAGTCCCTGTGTCTCTCTCTCGGTCCCTGTGTCTCTCTCGGTCTCTGTGTCTCACTCGGTCCCTGTGTCTCTCTCGGTCCCTGTGTCTCTCTCGGTCCCTGTGTCTCTCTCTCGCTCCCTGTCTTTCTCTCTAGGACGATTGTGTCTCTCTCTCGGTCCCTGTGTCTCACTCGGTCCCTGTGTCTCTCACTCGGTCCCTGTCTCTCTCTCGGTCCCTGTCTCTCTCTCTCAGTTTCAGTGTCTCTGTCGGTCCCTGTGACTCTCTCTGGGTCCCTGTGTCTCACTCGGTCCCTGTCACAATCTCGGTCCCTGTGTCTCTCTCTCTTTCGGACCCTGTCTCTCTCTCTCGGTCCCTGTGTCTCAATCGGTCCCTCTGTCTCTCTCTCTCGGTCCCTGTGTCTCTCTCTCGGTCCCTGTCTCTCTCTCGGTCCCTGTGTGTCACTCGGCCCCTGTGTCTCTCTCGGTCCCTGTGTCTCTCTCTCGGTCCCTGTGTCTCTCTCTCGGTCCCTGAGTCATTCTCTAGGTCCCTCTGTCTCTCTCTCGGTCCCTGTGTCTCTCTCTTGGTCCCTGTGTCTCTCTCTTGGTCCCTGTGTCTCTCTCTCTCTCGGTCCCTGTCTCTCTCTCGGTCCCTGTGTCTCTCTCGGTCCCGGTGTCTCTCTCGGTCCCTGTGTCTCTCTCTCTCGGTCCCTGTCTCTCTCTCTTGCTCTCTGCGTCTCTCTCTGACCCTGTGTCTCTCTCTCTCGATGCCTATGTGTCACTCGGCCCCTGTGTCTCTCTCGGTCCCGGTCTCCCTCTCAGTCCCTGTGTCTCTCTCTCAGTCCCTGTGTCTCTCTCTCGGTTCCTGTGTCTCTCTCGGTCCCTGTGTCTCTCTCTCGGTCCTGGTGTTTCTCTCAGTCCCTGTGTCTCTCTCGGTACCTGTGTGTCACTCGGCCCCTGTGTCTCTCTCGGTCCCTGTGTTTCTCTCTCAGTCCCTGTGTCTGTCTCGGTCCCTGTGTCTCTCTCTCAGTCCCTGTGTCTCTCTCTCAGTCCCTGTGTCTCTCTCGATCCCTGTGTCTCTCTCAGTCCCTGTGTCTCTCTCGGTCCCTGTGTCTCTCTGTCGGTCCCTGTGTCTCTCTCGGTCCCTGTGTCTCTCTGTCGGTCCCTGTGTCTCTCTCGGTCCCTGTGTCTCTCTCGATCCCTGTGTCTCTCTCAGTCCCTGTGTCTCTCTCGATCCCTGTGCCTCTCTCAGTCCCTGTGTCTCTCTCGGTCCCTGTCTCTCTCTCTCGGTCCCTGAGTCTCTCTCTCGGTCCCTGTGTCTCTCTCTCGGTTCCTGTGTCTCTCTCTCGGTCCCTGTGTCTCTCACGGTCCCTGCGTCTCTCTCTCGCTCCTGGTGTTTCTCTCAGTCCCTGTGTCTCTCTCGGTACCTGTGTGTCACTCGGCCCCTGTGTCTCACTCGGTCCCTGTCTCTCTCTCTCAGTTTCAGTGTCTCTGTCGGTCCCTGTGCCTCTCTCTCGGTCCCTGTGACTCTCTCGGTCCCTGTGTCTCACTCGATCCCTGTCACTCTCTGGGTCCCTGTGTCTCACTCGGTCCCTGTGTCTCTCTCTGGGTCCCTGTGTCTCACTCGGTCCCTGTCACTCTCTGGGTCCCTGTGTCTCACTCGGTCCCTGTGTCTCTCTCTCTCGAACCCTGTCACTCTCCCTCGGTCCCTGTCTCTCACTCGGTCCCTGTGTCTCTCTCTCGGTCCCTGTCATTCTCTCTCTCGGTCCCAGTCTCTGTCTCGGTCCCTGTGTCTCTCACTCGGTCCCTGTGTCTCTCTCGGTCCCTGTGTCTCTCTTTCGGTCCCTGTGTCTCTCACTCGGTCCCTGTCTCTGTCTCGGTCCCTGTGTCTCTCTCTTGCTCCGTGTGTCTCACTCGGTCCCTGTGTCTCTCTCTCTCGAACCCTGTCACTCTCCCTCGGTCCCTGTCTCTCACTCGGTCCCTGTGTCTCTCCCTCGGTCCCTGTCTCTCACTCGGTCCCTGTGTCTCTCTCTCGGTCCCTGTCATTCTCTCTCTCGGTCCCTGTCTCTTTCTCGGTCACTGTGTCTCTCTCTCGGTCCCTGTGTCTCCCTCGGTCCGTGTGTCTCACTCGGTCCCTGTATCTCTCTCCGCCCTGGTGTCTCTCTTGGTCCCTGTGTCTCTCTCACCATCCCTGTGTCTCTATCTCAGTCCCTGTCTCTCACTCTCGGTGCCTGTGTCTCTCTCTCGGTCCGTGTGGCTCTCTAAGTCCCTCTGTCTCTCTCGGTCCCTGTGACTCTCTCTAGGTCCCTGTGTCTCTCTCTCGGTCCCTGAGTCTCTCTCTCGGTCCCTGTGTCTCTCTCGGTCCCTGTGACTCGCTCAGTCCCTGTGTCTCTCACTCGGTCCCTGTGTCTATCTCTCGTTCCCTGTGTCTCTCTCCCTCGGTCCCTGTGTCTCTCTCGGTCCCAGAGTCTCTCTCTCTCGGCCCCTGTTTCTCTCTCGGTCACTGTGTCTCTCTCCCTCGGTCCCTGTGTCTCTCTCGGTCCCAGTGTCTCTCTCTCTCGGTCCCTGTGTCTCTCTCGGTCCCTGTGTCTCTCTCGGTCCCTGTGACTCGCTCAGTCCCTGTGTCTCTCACTCGGTCCCTGTGTCTATCTCTCGTTCCCTGTGTCTCTCTCCCTCGGTCCCTGTGTCTCTCTCGGTCCCAGAGTCTCTCTCTCTCGGTCCCTGTTTCTCTCTCGGTCACTGTGTCTCTCTCCCTCGGTCCCTGTGTCTCTCTCGGTCCCAGAGTCTCTCTCTCTCGGTCCCTGTTTCTCTCTCGGTCACTGTGTCTCTCTCCCTCGGTCCCTGTGTCTCTCTCGGTCCCAGTGTCTCTCTCTCTCGGTCCCTGTGTCTCACTCGGTCCCTGTGTCTCTCTCGGTCCTTCTGTCTCTCTCTCGGTCTCTGTATCTCTCTCACTCAGTCCCTGTGTCTCTCTCTCGGTCCCTGTGTCTCTCTCGGTCTCTGTGTCTCACTCGGTCCCTGTGTCTCTCTCGGTCCCTGTGTCTCTCTCGGTCCCTGTGTCTCTCTCTCGCTCCCTGTCTTTCTCTCTAGGACGATTGTGTCTCTCTCTCGGTCCCTGTGTCTCACTCGGTCCCTGTGTCTCTCACTCGGTCCCTGTCTCTCTCTCGGTCCCTGTCTCTCTCTCTCAGTTTCAGTGTCTCTGTCGGTCCCTGTGACTCTCTCTGGGTCCCTGTGTCTCACTCGGTCCCTGTCACAATCTCGGTCCCTGTGTCTCTCTCTCTTTCGGACCCTGTCTCTCTCTCTCGGTCCCTGTGTCTCAATCGGTCCCTCTGTCTCTCTCTCTCGGTCCCTGTGTCTCTCTCTCGGTCCCTGTCTCTCTCTCGGTCCCTGTGTGTCACTCGGCCCCTGTGTCTCTCTCGGTCCCTGTGTCTCTCTCTCGGTCCCTGTGTCTCTCTCTCGGTCCCTGAGTCATTCTCTAGGTCCCTCTGTCTCTCTCTCGGTCCCTGTGTCTCTCTCTTGGTCCCTGTGTCTCTCTCTTGGTCCCTGTGTCTCTCTCTCTCTCGGTCCCTGTCTCTCTCTCGGTCCCTGTGTCTCTCTCGGTCCCGGTGTCTCTCTCGGTCCCTGTGTCTCTCTCTCTCGGTCCCTGTCTCTCTCTCTTGCTCTCTGCGTCTCTCTCTGACCCTGTGTCTCTCTCTCTCGATGCCTATGTGTCACTCGGCCCCTGTGTCTCTCTCGGTCCCGGTCTCCCTCTCAGTCCCTGTGTCTCTCTCTCAGTCCCTGTGTCTCTCTCTCGGTTCCTGTGTCTCTCTCGGTCCCTGTGTCTCTCTCTCGGTCCTGGTGTTTCTCTCAGTCCCTGTGTCTCTCTCGGTACCTGTGTGTCACTCGGCCCCTGTGTCTCTCTCGGTCCCTGTGTTTCTCTCTCAGTCCCTGTGTCTGTCTCGGTCCCTGTGTCTCTCTCTCAGTCCCTGTGTCTCTCTCTCAGTCCCTGTGTCTCTCTCGATCCCTGTGTCTCTCTCAGTCCCTGTGTCTCTCTCGGTCCCTGTGTCTCTCTGTCGGTCCCTGTGTCTCTCTCGGTCCCTGTGTCTCTCTGTCGGTCCCTGTGTCTCTCTCGGTCCCTGTGTCTCTCTCGATCCCTGTGTCTCTCTCAGTCCCTGTGTCTCTCTCGATCCCTGTGCCTCTCTCAGTCCCTGTGTCTCTCTCGGTCCCTGTCTCTCTCTCTCGGTCCCTGAGTCTCTCTCTCGGTCCCTGTGTCTCTCTCTCGGTTCCTGTGTCTCTCTCTCGGTCCCTGTGTCTCTCTCGGTCCCTGTGTCTCTCACTCGGTCCCTGTGCCTCTCTCGGTCCCTGTGTCTCTCTCTCGGTCTCTGTGTCTCTCTCGGTCCCTGTGTCTCTCGCTCGGTCCCTGTGTCAATCTCGGTCCCGGTGTCTCTCTCGGTCCCTGTCTCTCTCTCTTACTCTCTGTGTCTCTCTCGGTCCCTGTCTCTCTCTCAGTCCCTGTGTCTCTTTCTCGGTCCCTGTGTCTCTCTCTCGTTCCCTGTGTCTCTCTCTTGCTCCCTGTGTCTCTCTGTCAGTCCCTGTGTCTCGCTCTCGCTCCCTGTGTCTCTCTCTCGGTCCCTCTGTCTCTCTCTCGGTCCCTGTGTCTCTCTCGGTCCCTGTGTCACTCTCGGTCCCGTTGTCTCTCTCGGTCCCTGTGTCTCTCTCTCGGTCCCTGAGTCTCTCTCGGTCGCTGTGTCTCACTCGGTCCCTGTGTCTCACTCGGTCCCTGTGTCTCTCTCGGTCCTTGTGTCTCTCTCTCGGTCCCTGTGTCTCTCTCTCTCAGTCCCTGTGTCTCTCTCGGTCACTGTCTCTCTCTCGGTCCCTGTGTCTCTCTCGGTCTCTGTGTCTCTCTCGGTCCCTGTGTCTCTCTCGGTCTCTGTGTCTCTCTCGGTCACTGTCTCTCTCTCGGTCCCTGTGTCTCTCTCGGTCTCTGTGTCTCTCTCGGTCCCTGTGTCTCTCTCGGTCTCTGTGTCTCTCTCGGTCTCTGTCTCTCTATCGGTCCCTGTGTCTCTCTCGGTCTCTGTGTCTCTCTCGGTCTCTGTGTGTCTCTCGGTCCCTGTGTCTCACTCGGTCCCTGTGCCTCTCTCGGTCCCTGTGTCTCTCTCGGTCCCTGTGTCTCTCTCGGTCCCTGTGTCTCACTCGGTCCCTGTGCCTCTCTCGGTCCCTGTGTCTCTCTCGGTCTCTGTGTCTCTCTCGGTCCCTGTGTCTCACTCGGTCCCTGTGCCTCTCTCGGTCCCTGTGTCTCTCTCGGTCCCTGTGTCTCACTCGGTCCCTGTGTCTCTCACTCGGTCCCTGTGTCTCTCTCAGTCCCTGTGTCTCATTTGCTCCCTGTCTCTCTCTCTCAGTTTCAGTGTCTCTTTCGGTCCCTGTGACTCTCTCTGGGTCCCTGTGTCTCACTCGGTCCCTGTCTCTCTCTCGGTCTCTGTGTCTCACTCGGTCCCTGTGTCTCTCTCTCTCGGACCCTGTCTCTCTCTCTCGGTCCCTGTGTCTCACTCGGTCCCTGTGTCTCTCTCTCTGTCCCTGTGTCTCTCACTCGGTTCCTGTCTCCCTCTCGGTCCCTGTCTCTCTCTCAGTCCCTGTGACTCTCTCTTGGTCCCTGTGTCTCTCTCTCAGTCCCTGAGTCTCTCTCTCGGTCCCTGTGTCTCTCTCTCGGTCCCATTGTCTCTCTCTTGGTCCCTGTGTCTCTCTCTTTGTCCCTGTGTCTCTCTCACTCTTGGTCCCTGTCTCTCTCTCGGTCCCTGTGTCTCTCTCGGTCCCTGTGTCTCTCTCGGTCCCGGTGTCTCTCTTGGTCCCTGTGTCTCTCTCTCGGTCCCTGAGTCTCTCTCGGTCGCTGTGTCTCACTCGGTCCCTGTGTCTCACTCGGTCCCTGTGTCTCTCTCGGTCCTTGTGTCTCTCTCTCGGTCCCTGTGTCTCTCTCTCTCAGTCCCTGTGTCTCTCTCGGTCACTGTCTCTCTCTCGGTCCCTGTGTCTCTCTCGGTCTCTGTGTCTCTCTCGGTCCCTGTGTCTCTCTCGGTCTCTGTGTCTCTCTCGGTCTCTGTGTCTCTCTCGGTCTCTGTCTCTCTATCGGTCCCTGTGTCTCTCTCGGTCTCTGTGTCTCTCTCGGTCTCTGTGTGTCTCTCGGTCCCTGTGTCTCACTCGGTCCCTGTGCCTCTCTCGGTCCCTGTGTCTCTCTCGGTCCCTGTGTCTCTCTCGGTCCCTGTGTCTCACTCGGTCCCTGTGCCTCTCTCGGTCCCTGTGTCTCTCTCGGTCTCTGTGTCTTTCTCGGTCCCTGTGTCTCACTCGGTCCCTGTGTCTCTCTCGGTCCCTGTGTCTCTCTCGGTCCCTGTGTCTCACTCGGTCCCTGTGTCTCTCACTCGGTCCCTGTGTCTCACTCGGTCCCTGTGTCTCTCTCTCTCAGTCCCTGTGTCTCTCTCAGTCCCTGTGTCTCTTTCTCGGTCCCTGTGTCTCTCTCTCGTTCCCTGTGTCTCTCTCTTGCTCCCTGTGTCTCTCTGTCAGTCCCTGTGTCTCGCCCTCGCTCCCTGTGTCTCTCTCTCGGTCCCTGTGTCTCTCTCGGTCCCGGTGTCTCTCTCGGTCCCTGTGTATCTCTCTTGACCCCTGTGTCTCTCTCGGTCCCTCTGTCTCTCTCTCGGTCCCTGTGTCTCTCTCGGTCCCTGTGTCTCTCTCGGTCCCTGTGTCTCTCTCTCGGTCCCTGAGTCTCTCTCGGTCGCTGTGTCTCACTCGGTCCCTGTGTCTCACTCGGTCCCTGTGTCTCTCTCGGTCCTTGTGTCTCTCTCTCGGTCCCTGTGTCTCTCTCTCTCAGTCCCTGTGTCTCTCTCGGTCACTGTCTCTCTCTCGGTCCCTGTGTCTCTCTCGGTCTCTGTGTCTCTCTCGGTCCCTGTGTCTCTCTCGGTCTCTGTGTCTCTCTCGGTCTCTGTGTCTCTCTCGGTCTCTGTCTCTCTATCGGTCCCTGTGTCTCTCTCGGTCTCTGTGTCTCTCTCGGTCCCTGTGTCTCACTCGGTCCCTGTGCCTCTCTCGGTCCCTGTGTCTCTCTCGGTCCCTGTGTCTCTCTCGGTCCCTGTGTCTCACTCGGTCCCTGTGCCTCTCTCGGTCCCTGTGTCTCTCTCGGTCTCTGTGTCTCTCTCGGTCCCTGTGTCTCACTCGGTCCCTGTGCGTCTCTCGGTCCCTGTGTCTCTCTCGGTCCCTGTGTCTCACTCGGTCCCTGTGTCTCTCACTCGGTCCCTGTGTCTCTCTCAGTCCCTGTGTCTCATTTGCTCCCTGTCTCTCTCTCTCAGTTTCAGTGTCTCTTTCGGTCCCTGTGACTCTCTCTGGGTCCCTGTGTCTCACTCGGTCCCTGTCTCTCTCTCGGTCTCTGTGTCTCACTCGGTCCCTGTGTCTCTCTCTCTCGGACCCTGTCTCTCTCTCTCGGTCACTGTGTCTCACTCGGTCCCTGTGTCTCTCTCTCTGTCCCTGTGTCTCTCACTCGGTCCCTGTCTCCCTCTCGGTCCCTGTCTCTCTCTCAGTCCCTGTGACTCTCTCTTGGTCCCTGTGTCTCTCTCTCGGTCCCTGTCTCTCTCTCAGTCCGTGTGTCTCTCTCTTTGTCCCTGTGTCTCTCTCACTCTTGGTCCCTGTCTCTCTCTCGGTCCCTGTGTCTCTCTCGGTCCCTGTGTCTCTCTCGGTCCCGGTGTCTCTCTCGGTCCCTGTGTCTCTCTTTCGGTCCCTGAGTCTCTCTCGGTCGCTGTGTCTCACTCGGTCCCTGTGTCTCACTCGGTCCCTGTGTCTCTCTCGGTCCTTGTGTCTCTCTCTCGGTCCCTGTGTCTCTCTCTCTCAGTCCCTGTGTCTCTCTCGGTCACTGTCTCTCTCTCGGTCCCTGTGTCTCTCTCGGTCTCTGTGTCTCTCTCGGTCCCTGTGTCTCTCTCGGTCTCTGTGTCTCTCTCGGTCTCTGTGTCTCTCTCGGTCTCTGTCTCTCTATCGGTCCCTGTGTCTCTCTCGGTCTCTGTGTCTCTCTCGGTCTCTGTGTGTCTCTCGGTCCCTGTGTCTCACTCGGTCCCTGTGCCTCTCTCGGTCCCTGTGTCTCTCTCGGTCCCTGTGTCTCTCTCGGTCCCTGTGTCTCTCTCGGTCCCTGTGCCTCTCTCGGTCCCTGTGTCTCTCTCGGTCTCTGTGTCTTTCTCGGTCCCTGTGTCTTACTCGGTCCCTGTGCCTCTCTCGGTCCCTGTGTCTCTCTCGGTCCCTGTGTCTCTCTCGGTCCCTGTGTCTCACTCGGTCCCTGTGTCTCTCACTCGGTCCCTGTGTCTCTCTCAGTCCCTGTGTCTCATTTGCTCCCTGTCTCTCTCTCTCAGTTTCAGTGTCTCTTTCGGTCCCTGTGACTCTCTCTGGGTCCCTGTGTCTCACTCGGTCCCTGTCTCTCTCTCGGTCTCTGTGTCTCACTCGGTCCCTGTGTCTCTCTCTCTCGGACCCTGTCTCTCTCTCTCGGTCCCTGTGTCTCACTCGGTCCCTGTGTCTCTCTCTCTGTCCCTGTGTCTCTCACTCGGTCCCTGTCTCCCTCTCGGTCCCTGTCTCTCTCTCAGTCCCTGTGACTCTCTCTTGGTCCCTGTGTCTCTCTCTCGGTCCCTGAGTCTCTCTCTCGGTCCCTGTGTCTCTCTCTCGGTCCCATTGTCTCTCTCTTGGTCCCTGTGTCTCTCTCTTTGTCCCTGTGTCTCTCTCACTCTTGGTCCCTGTCTCTCTCTCGGTCCCTGTGTCTCTCTCGGTCCCGGTGTCTCTCTCGGTCCCTGTGTCTCTCTGTCGGTCCCTGTGTCTCTCTCGGTCCCTTGGTCTCTCTCGGTCCCTGTGTGTCACTCGGTCCCTGTGTCTCTCTCTTGGTCCCTGTCTCTCTCTCAGTACCTATGACTCTCTCTCGGTCACTGTCTCTCTCTCGGTCCCTGTGTCTCTCTCGGTCTCTGTGTCTCACTCGGTCCCTGTGTCTCTCACTCGGTCCCTGTGTCTCTCTCAGTCCCTGTGTCTCATTTGCTCCCTGTCTCTCTCTCTCAGTTTCAGTGTCTCTTTCGGTCCCTGTGACTCTCTCTGGGTCCCTGTCTCTCTCTCGGTCTCTGTGTCTCACTCGGTCCCTGTGTCTCTCTCTCTCGGACCCTGTCTCTCTCTCTCGGTCCCTGTGTCTCACTCGGTCCCTGTGTCTCTCTCTCTGTCCCTGTGTCTCTCACTCGGTCCCTGTCTCCCTCTCGGTCCCTGTCTCTCTCTCAGTCCCTGTGACTCTCTCTTGGTCCCTGAGTCTCTCTCTCGGTCCCTGTGTCTCTCTCTCGGTCCCATTGTCTCTCTCTTGGTCCCTGTGTCTCTCTCTTTGTCCCTGTGTCTCCCTCACTCTTGGTCCCTGTCTCTCTGTCGGTCCCTGTGTCTCTCTCGGTCCCTTGGTCTCTCTCGGTCCCTGTGTGTCACTCGGTCCCTGTGTCTCTCTCTTGGTCCCTGTCTCTCTCTCAGTACCTATGACTCTCTCTCGGTCACTGTCTCTCTCTCGGTCCCTGTGTCTCTCTCGGTCTCTGTGTCTCTCTCGGTCCCTGTGTCTCTCTCGGTCTCTGTGTCTCTCTCGGTCTCTGTGTCTCTCTCGGTCTCTGTCTCTCTATCGGTCCCTGTGTCTCTCTCGGTCTCTGTGTCTCTCTCGGTCTCTGTGTGTCTCTCGGTCCCTGTGTGTCACTCGGTCCCTGTGTCTCTCTCTTGGTCCCTGTCTCTCTCTCAGTACCTATGACTCTCTCTCGGTCACTGTCTCTCTCTCGGTCCCTGTGTCTCTCTCGGTCTCTGTGTCTCACTCGGTCCCTGTGTCTCTCTCTCGGTCCCATTGTCTCTCTCTTGGTCCCTGTGTCTCTCTCTTTGTCCCTGTGTCTCTCTCACTCTTGGTCCCTGTCTCTCTCTCGGTCCCTGTGTCTCTCTCGGTCCCGGTGTCTCTCTCGGTCCCTGTGTCTCTCTGTCGGTCCCTGTGTCTCTCTCGGTCCCTTGGTCTCTCTCGGTCCCTGTGTGTCACTCGGTCCCTGTGTCTCTCTCTTGGTCCCTGTCTCTCTCTCAGTACCTATGACTCTCTCTCGGTCACTGTCTCTCTCTCGGTCCCTGTGTCTCTCTCGGTCTCTGTGTCTCTCTCGGTCCCTGTGTCTCTCTCGGTCTCTGTGTCTCTCTCAGTCCCTGTGTCTCTCTCGATCCCTGTGTCTCACTGTCGGTCCCTGTGTCTCTCTCGGTCCATGTGTCTCTCTGTCGGTCCCTGTGTCTCTCTCGGTCCCTGTGTCTCTCTCGGTCCCTATGTCTCTCTCGATCCCTGTGTCTCTCTCAGTCCCTGTGTCTCTCTCGATCCCTGTGTCTCTCTCAGTCCCTGTGTCTCTCTCGGTCCCTGTCTCTCTCTCTCGGTCCCTGTGTCTCTCACGGTCCCTGTGTCTCTCTCTCGCTCCTGGTGTTTCTCTCAGTCCCTGTGTCTCTCTCGGTACCTGTGTGTCACTCGGCCCCTGTGTCTCACTCGGTCCCTGTCTCTCTCTCTCAGTTTCAGTGTCTCTGTCGGTCCCTGTGTCTCTCTCTCGGTCCCTGTGACTCTCTCGGTCCCTGTGTCTCACTCGATCCCTGTCACTCTCTGGGTCCCTGTGTCTCACTCGGTCCCTGTCACTCTCTGGGTCCCTGTGTCTCACTCGGTCCCTGTGTCTCTCTCTCTCGAACCCTGTCACTCTCCCTCGGTCCCTGTCTCTCACTCGGTCCCTGTGTCTCTCTCTCGGTCCCTGTCATTCTCTCTCTCGGTCCCAGTCTCTGTCTCGGTCCCTGTGTCTCTCACTCGGTCCCTGTGTCTCTCTCTCGGTCCCTGAGTCATTCTCTAGGTCCCTCTGTCTCTCTCTCGGTCCCTGTGTCTCTCTCTTGGTCCCTGTGTCTCTCTCTTGGTCCCTGTGTCTCTCTCTCTCTCGGTCCCTGTCTCTCTCTCGGTCCCTGTGTCTCTCTCGGTCCCGGTGTCTCTCTCGGTCCCTGTGTCTCTCTCTCTCGGTCCCTGTCTCTCTCTCTTGCTCTCTGCGTCTCTCTCTGACCCTGTGTCTCTCTCTCTCGATGCCTATGTGTCACTCGGCCCCTGTGTCTCTCTCGGTCCCGGTCTCCCTCTCAGTCCCTGTGTCTCTCTCTCAGTCCCTGTGTCTCTCTCTCGGTTCCTGTGTCTCTCTCGGTCCCTGTGTCTCTCTCTCGGTCCTGGTGTTTCTCTCAGTCCCTGTGTCTCTCTCGGTACCTGTGTGTCACTCGGCCCCTGTGTCTCTCTCGGTCCCTGTGTTTCTCTCTCAGTCCCTGTGTCTGTCTCGGTCCCTGTGTCTCTCTCTCAGTCCCTGTGTCTCTCTCTCAGTCCCTGTGTCTCTCTCGATCCCTGTGTCTCTCTCAGTCCCTGTGTCTCTCTCGGTCCCTGTGTCTCTCTGTCGGTCCCTGTGTCTCTCTCGGTCCCTGTGTCTCTCTGTCGGTCCCTGTGTCTCTCTCGGTCCCTGTGTCTCTCTCGATCCCTGTGTCTCTCTCAGTCCCTGTGTCTCTCTCGATCCCTGTGCCTCTCTCAGTCCCTGTGTCTCTCTCGGTCCCTGTCTCTCTCTCTCGGTCCCTGAGTCTCTCTCTCGGTCCCTGTGTCTCTCTCTCGGTTCCTGTGTCTCTCTCTCGGTCCCTGTGTCTCTCTCGGTCCCTGTGTCTCTCACTCGGTCCCTGTGCCTCTCTCGGTCCCTGTGTCTCTCTCTCGGTCTCTGTGTCTCTCTCGGTCCCTGTGTCTCTCGCTCGGTCCCTGTGTCAATCTCGGTCCCGGTGTCTCTCTCGGTCCCTGTCTCTCTCTCTTACTCTCTGTGTCTCTCTCGGTCCCTGTCTCTCTCTCAGTCCCTGTGTCTCTTTCTCGGTCCCTGTGTCTCTCTCTCGTTCCCTGTGTCTCTCTCTTGCTCCCTGTGTCTCTCTGTCAGTCCCTGTGTCTCGCTCTCGCTCCCTGTGTCTCTCTCTCGGTCCCTGTGTCTCTCTCTCGGTCCCTGCCTCTCTCTCGGTCCCTGTGTCTCTCTCGGTCCCGGTGTCTCTCTCGGTCCCTGTGTCTCTCTCTCGGTCCCTGTGTCTCTCTCGGTCCCTCTGTCTCTCTCTCGGTCCCTGTGTCTCTCTCGGTCCCTGTGTCACTCTCGGTCCCGTTGTCTCTCTCGGTCCCTGTGTCTCTCTCTCGGTCCCTGAGTCTCTCTCGGTCGCTGTGTCTCACTCGGTCCCTGTGTCTCACTCGGTCCCTGTGTCTCTCTCGGTCCTTGTGTCTCTCTCTCGGTCCCTGTGTCTCTCTCTCTCAGTCCCTGTGTCTCTCTCGGTCACTGTCTCTCTCTCGGTCCCTGTGTCTCTCTCGGTCTCTGTGTCTCTCTCGGTCCCTGTGTCTCTCTCGGTCTCTGTGTCTCTCTCGGTCACTGTCTCTCTCTCGGTCCCTGTGTCTCTCTCGGTCTCTGTGTCTCTCTCGGTCCCTGTGTCTCTCTCGGTCTCTGTGTCTCTCTCGGTCTCTGTCTCTCTATCGGTCCCTGTGTCTCTCTCGGTCTCTGTGTCTCTCTCGGTCTCTGTGTGTCTCTCGGTCCCTGTGTCTCACTCGGTCCCTGTGCCTCTCTCGGTCCCTGTGTCTCTCTCGGTCCCTGTGTCTCTCTCGGTCCCTGTGTCTCACTCGGTCCCTGTGCCTCTCTCGGTCCCTGTGTCTCTCTCGGTCTCTGTGTCTCTCTCGGTCCCTGTGTCTCACTCGGTCCCTGTGCCTCTCTCGGTCCCTGTGTCTCTCTCGGTCCCTGTGTCTCACTCGGTCCCTGTGTCTCTCACTCGGTCCCTGTGTCTCTCTCAGTCCCTGTGTCTCATTTGCTCCCTGTCTCTCTCTCTCAGTTTCAGTGTCTCTTTCGGTCCCTGTGACTCTCTCTGGGTCCCTGTGTCTCACTCGGTCCCTGTCTCTCTCTCGGTCTCTGTGTCTCACTCGGTCCCTGTGTCTCTCTCTCTCGGACCCTGTCTCTCTCTCTCGGTCCCTGTGTCTCACTCGGTCCCTGTGTCTCTCTCTCTGTCCCTGTGTCTCTCACTCGGTTCCTGTCTCCCTCTCGGTCCCTGTCTCTCTCTCAGTCCCTGTGACTCTCTCTTGGTCCCTGTGTCTCTCTCTCAGTCCCTGAGTCTCTCTCTCGGTCCCTGTGTCTCTCTCTCGGTCCCATTGTCTCTCTCTTGGTCCCTGTGTCTCTCTCTTTGTCCCTGTGTCTCTCTCACTCTTGGTCCCTGTCTCTCTCTCGGTCCCTGTGTCTCTCTCGGTCCCTGTGTCTCTCTCGGTCCCGGTGTCTCTCTTGGTCCCTGTGTCTCTCTCTCGGTCCCTGAGTCTCTCTCGGTCGCTGTGTCTCACTCGGTCCCTGTGTCTCACTCGGTCCCTGTGTCTCTCTCGGTCCTTGTGTCTCTCTCTCGGTCCCTGTGTCTCTCTCTCTCAGTCCCTGTGTCTCTCTCGGTCACTGTCTCTCTCTCGGTCCCTGTGTCTCTCTCGGTCTCTGTGTCTCTCTCGGTCCCTGTGTCTCTCTCGGTCTCTGTGTCTCTCTCGGTCTCTGTGTCTCTCTCGGTCTCTGTCTCTCTATCGGTCCCTGTGTCTCTCTCGGTCTCTGTGTCTCTCTCGGTCTCTGTGTGTCTCTCGGTCCCTGTGTCTCACTCGGTCCCTGTGCCTCTCTCGGTCCCTGTGTCTCTCTCGGTCCCTGTGTCTCTCTCGGTCCCTGTGTCTCACTCGGTCCCTGTGCCTCTCTCGGTCCCTGTGTCTCTCTCGGTCTCTGTGTCTTTCTCGGTCCCTGTGTCTCACTCGGTCCCTGTGTCTCTCTCGGTCCCTGTGTCTCTCTCGGTCCCTGTGTCTCACTCGGTCCCTGTGTCTCTCACTCGGTCCCTGTGTCTCTCTCAGTCCCTGTGTCTCTTTCTCGGTCCCTGTGTCTCTCTCTCGTTCCCTGTGTCTCTCTCTTGCTCCCTGTGTCTCTCTGTCAGTCCCTGTGTCTCGCCCTCGCTCCCTGTGTCTCTCTCTCGGTCCCTGTGTCTCTCTCTCGGTCCCTGCCTCTCTCTCGGTCCCTGTGTCTCTCTCGGTCCCGGTGTCTCTCTCGGTCCCTGTGTATCTCTCTTGACCCCTGTGTCTCTCTCGGTCCCTCTGTCTCTCTCTCGGTCCCTGTGTCTCTCTCGGTCCCTGTGTCTCTCTCGGTCCCTGTGTCTCTCTCTCGGTCCCTGAGTCTCTCTCGGTCGCTGTGTCTCACTCGGTCCCTGTGTCTCACTCGGTCCCTGTGTCTCTCTCGGTCCTTGTGTCTCTCTCTCGGTCCCTGTGTCTCTCTCTCTCAGTCCCTGTGTCTCTCTCGGTCACTGTCTCTCTCTCGGTCCCTGTGTCTCTCTCGGTCTCTGTGTCTCTCTCGGTCCCTGTGTCTCTCTCGGTCTCTGTGTCTCTCTCGGTCTCTGTGTCTCTCTCGGTCTCTGTCTCTCTATCGGTCCCTGTGTCTCTCTCGGTCTCTGTGTCTCTCTCGGTCCCTGTGTCTCACTCGGTCCCTGTGCCTCTCTCGGTCCCTGTGTCTCTCTCGGTCCCTGTGTCTCTCTCGGTCCCTGTGTCTCACTCGGTCCCTGTGCCTCTCTCGGTCCCTGTGTCTCTCTCGGTCTCTGTGTCTCTCTCGGTCCCTGTGTCTCACTCGGTCCCTGTGCGTCTCTCGGTCCCTGTGTCTCTCTCGGTCCCTGTGTCTCACTCGGTCCCTGTGTCTCTCACTCGGTCCCTGTGTCTCTCTCAGTCCCTGTGTCTCATTTGCTCCCTGTCTCTCTCTCTCAGTTTCAGTGTCTCTTTCGGTCCCTGTGACTCTCTCTGGGTCCCTGTGTCTCACTCGGTCCCTGTCTCTCTCTCGGTCTCTGTGTCTCACTCGGTCCCTGTGTCTCTCTCTCTCGGACCCTGTCTCTCTCTCTCGGTCACTGTGTCTCACTCGGTCCCTGTGTCTCTCTCTCTGTCCCTGTGTCTCTCACTCGGTCCCTGTCTCCCTCTCGGTCCCTGTCTCTCTCTCAGTCCCTGTGACTCTCTCTTGGTCCCTGTGTCTCTCTCTCGGTCCCTGTCTCTCTCTCAGTCCGTGTGTCTCTCTCTTTGTCCCTGTGTCTCTCTCACTCTTGGTCCCTGTCTCTCTCTCGGTCCCTGTGTCTCTCTCGGTCCCTGTGTCTCTCTCGGTCCCGGTGTCTCTCTCGGTCCCTGTGTCTCTCTTTCGGTCCCTGAGTCTCTCTCGGTCGCTGTGTCTCACTCGGTCCCTGTGTCTCACTCGGTCCCTGTGTCTCTCTCGGTCCTTGTGTCTCTCTCTCGGTCCCTGTGTCTCTCTCTCTCAGTCCCTGTGTCTCTCTCGGTCACTGTCTCTCTCTCGGTCCCTGTGTCTCTCTCGGTCTCTGTGTCTCTCTCGGTCCCTGTGTCTCTCTCGGTCTCTGTGTCTCTCTCGGTCTCTGTGTCTCTCTCGGTCTCTGTCTCTCTATCGGTCCCTGTGTCTCTCTCGGTCTCTGTGTCTCTCTCGGTCTCTGTGTGTCTCTCGGTCCCTGTGTCTCACTCGGTCCCTGTGCCTCTCTCGGTCCCTGTGTCTCTCTCGGTCCCTGTGTCTCTCTCGGTCCCTGTGTCTCTCTCGGTCCCTGTGCCTCTCTCGGTCCCTGTGTCTCTCTCGGTCTCTGTGTCTTTCTCGGTCCCTGTGTCTTACTCGGTCCCTGTGCCTCTCTCGGTCCCTGTGTCTCTCTCGGTCCCTGTGTCTCTCTCGGTCCCTGTGTCTCACTCGGTCCCTGTGTCTCTCACTCGGTCCCTGTGTCTCTCTCAGTCCCTGTGTCTCATTTGCTCCCTGTCTCTCTCTCTCAGTTTCAGTGTCTCTTTCGGTCCCTGTGACTCTCTCTGGGTCCCTGTGTCTCACTCGGTCCCTGTCTCTCTCTCGGTCTCTGTGTCTCACTCGGTCCCTGTGTCTCTCTCTCTCGGACCCTGTCTCTCTCTCTCGGTCCCTGTGTCTCACTCGGTCCCTGTGTCTCTCTCTCTGTCCCTGTGTCTCTCACTCGGTCCCTGTCTCCCTCTCGGTCCCTGTCTCTCTCTCAGTCCCTGTGACTCTCTCTTGGTCCCTGTGTCTCTCTCTCGGTCCCTGAGTCTCTCTCTCGGTCCCTGTGTCTCTCTCTCGGTCCCATTGTCTCTCTCTTGGTCCCTGTGTCTCTCTCTTTGTCCCTGTGTCTCTCTCACTCTTGGTCCCTGTCTCTCTCTCGGTCCCTGTGTCTCTCTCGGTCCCGGTGTCTCTCTCGGTCCCTGTGTCTCTCTGTCGGTCCCTGTGTCTCTCTCGGTCCCTTGGTCTCTCTCGGTCCCTGTGTGTCACTCGGTCCCTGTGTCTCTCTCTTGGTCCCTGTCTCTCTCTCAGTACCTATGACTCTCTCTCGGTCACTGTCTCTCTCTCGGTCCCTGTGTCTCTCTCGGTCTCTGTGTCTCACTCGGTCCCTGTGTCTCTCACTCGGTCCCTGTGTCTCTCTCAGTCCCTGTGTCTCATTTGCTCCCTGTCTCTCTCTCTCAGTTTCAGTGTCTCTTTCGGTCCCTGTGACTCTCTCTGGGTCCCTGTCTCTCTCTCGGTCTCTGTGTCTCACTCGGTCCCTGTGTCTCTCTCTCTCGGACCCTGTCTCTCTCTCTCGGTCCCTGTGTCTCACTCGGTCCCTGTGTCTCTCTCTCTGTCCCTGTGTCTCTCACTCGGTCCCTGTCTCCCTCTCGGTCCCTGTCTCTCTCTCAGTCCCTGTGACTCTCTCTTGGTCCCTGAGTCTCTCTCTCGGTCCCTGTGTCTCTCTCTCGGTCCCATTGTCTCTCTCTTGGTCCCTGTGTCTCTCTCTTTGTCCCTGTGTCTCCCTCACTCTTGGTCCCTGTCTCTCTGTCGGTCCCTGTGTCTCTCTCGGTCCCTTGGTCTCTCTCGGTCCCTGTGTGTCACTCGGTCCCTGTGTCTCTCTCTTGGTCCCTGTCTCTCTCTCAGTACCTATGACTCTCTCTCGGTCACTGTCTCTCTCTCGGTCCCTGTGTCTCTCTCGGTCTCTGTGTCTCTCTCGGTCCCTGTGTCTCTCTCGGTCTCTGTGTCTCTCTCGGTCTCTGTGTCTCTCTCGGTCTCTGTCTCTCTATCGGTCCCTGTGTCTCTCTCGGTCTCTGTGTCTCTCTCGGTCTCTGTGTGTCTCTCGGTCCCTGTGTGTCACTCGGTCCCTGTGTCTCTCTCTTGGTCCCTGTCTCTCTCTCAGTACCTATGACTCTCTCTCGGTCACTGTCTCTCTCTCGGTCCCTGTGTCTCTCTCGGTCTCTGTGTCTCACTCGGTCCCTGTGTCTCTCACTCGGTCCCTGTGTCTCTCTCAGTCCCTGTGTCTCATTTGCTCCCTGTCTCTCTCTCTCAGTTTCAGTGTCTCTTTCGGTCCCTGTGACTCTCTCTGGGTCCCTGTCTCTCTCTCGGTCTCTGTGTCTCACTCGGTCCCTGTGTCTCTCTCTCTCGGACCCTGTCTCTCTCTCTCGGTCCCTGTGTCTCACTCGGTCCCTGTGTCTCTCTCTCTGTCCCTGTGTCTCTCACTCGGTCCCTGTCTCCCTCTCGGTCCCTGTCTCTCTCTCAGTCCCTGTGACTCTCTCTTGGTCCCTGTGTCTCTCTCTCGGTCCCTGAGTCTCTCTCTCGGTCCCTGTGTCTCTCTCTCGGTCCCATTGTCTCTCTCTTGGTCCCTGTGTCTCTCTCTTTGTCCCTGTGTCTCCCTCACTCTTGGTCCCTGTCTCTCTGTCGGTCCCTGTGTCTCTCTCGGTCCCTTGGTCTCTCTCGATCCCTGTGTGTCACTCGGTCCCTGTGTCTCTCTCTTGGTCCCTGTCTCTCTCTCAGTACCTATGACTCTCTCTCGGTCACTGTCTCTCTCTCGGTCCCTGTGTCTCTCTCGGTCTCTGTGTCTCTCTCGGTCCCTGTGTCTCTCTCGGTCTCTGTGTCTCTCTCGGTCTCTGTGTCTCTCTCGGTCTCTGTCTCTCTATCGGTCCCTGTGTCTCTCTCGGTCTCTGTGTCTCTCTCGGTCTCTGTGTGTCTCTCGGTCCCTGTGTCTCACTCGGTCCCTGTGCCTCTCTCGGTCCCAGTGTCTCTCTCGGTCCCTGTGTCTCTCTCGGTCCCTGTGTCTCACTCGGTCCCTGTGCCTCTCTCGGTCCCTGTGTCTCTCTCGGTCTCTGTGTCTTTCTCGGTCCCTGTGTCTCACTCGGTCCCTGTGCCTCTCTCGGTCCCTGTGTCTCTCTCGGTCCCTGTGTCTCTCTCGGTCCCTGTGTCTCACTCGGTCCCTGTGTCTCTCTCAGTCCCTGTGTCTCATTTGCTCCCTGTCTCTCTCTCTCAGTTTCAGTGTCTCTTTCGGTCCCTGTGACTCTCTCTGGGTCCCTGTGTCTCACTCGGTCCCTGTCTCTCTCTCGGTCTCGGTGTCTCTCTCGGTCTCTGTGTCTCTCTCGGTCCCTGTGTCTCTCTCAGTACCTATGACTCTCTCTCGGTCACTGTCTCTCTCTCGGTCGCTGTGTCTCACTCGGTCCCTGTGTCTCACTCGGTCCCTGTGTCTCTCTCGGTCCTTGTGTCTCTCTCTCGGTCCCTGAGTCTCTCTCTCTCAGTCCCTGTGTCTCTCTCGGTCATTGTCTCTCTCTCGGTCCCTGTGTCTCTCTCGGTCTCTGTGTCTCTCTCGGTCCCTGTGTCTCTCTCGGTCTCTGTGTCTCTCTCGGTCTCTGTCTCTCTATCGGTCCCTGTGTCTCTCTCGGTCTCTTTGTCTCTCTCGGTCTCTGTGTGTCTCTCGGTCCCTGTGTCTCACTCGGTCCCTGTGCCTCTCTCGGTCCCTGTGTCTCTCTCGGTCCCTGTGTCTCACTCGGTCCCTGTGCCTCTCTCGGTCCCTGTGTCTCTCTCGGTCTCTGTGTCTCTCTCGGTCCCTGTGTCTCACTCGGTCCCTGTGCCTCTCTCGGTCCCTGTGTCTCTCTCGGTCCCTGTGTCTCACTCGGTCCCTGTGTCTCTCACTCGGTCCCTGTGTCTCTCTCAGTCCCTGTGTCTCATTTGCTCCCTGTCTCTCTCTCTCAGTTTCAGTGTCTCTTTCGGTCCCTGTGACTCTCTCTGGGTCCCTGTGTCTCACTCGGTCCCTGTCTCTCTCTCGGTCTCTGTGTCTCACTCGGTCCCTGTGTCTCTCTCTCTCGGACCCTGTCTCTCTCTCTCGGTCCCTGTGTCTCACTCGGTCCCTGTGTCTCTCTCTCTGTCCCTGTGTCTCTCACTCGGTCCCTGTCTCCCTCTCGGTCCCTGTCTCTCTCTCAGTCCCTGTGACTCTCTCTTGGTCCCTGTGTCTCTCTCTCGGTCCCTGAGTCTCTCTCTCGGTCCCTGTGTCTCTCTCTCGGTCCCATTGTCTCTCTCTTGGTCCCTGTGTCTCTCTCTTTGTCCCTGTGTCTCTCTCACTCTTGGTCCCTGTCTCTCTCTCGGTCCCTGTGTCTCTCTCGGTCCCTGTGTCTCTCTCGGTCCCGGTGTCTCTCTCGGTCCCTGTGTCTCTCTCTCGGTCCCTGAGTCTCTCTCGGTCGCTGTGTCTCACTCGGTCCCTGTGTCTCACTCGGTCCCTGTGTCTCTCTCGGTCCTTGTGTCTCTCTCTCGGTCCCTGTGTCTCTCTCTCTCAGTCCCTGTGTCTCTCTCGGTCACTGTCTCTCTCTCGGTCCCTGTGTCTCTCTCGGTCTCTGTGTCTCTCTCGGTCCCTGTGTCTCTCTCTCGGTCCCTGTGTCTCTCTCGGTCACTGTCTCTCTCTCGGTCCCTGTGTCTCTCTCGGTCTCTGTCTCTCTCTCGGTCCCTGTGTCTCTCTCGGTCCCTGTGTCTCTCTCGGTCCCTGTGTCTCACTCGGTCCCTGTGTCTCTCACTCGGTCCCTGTGTCTCTCTCAGTCCCTGTGTCTCTTTCTCGGTCCCTGTGTCTCTCTCTCGTTCCCTGTGTCTCTCTCTTGCTCCCTGTGTCTCTCTGTCAGTCCCTGTGTCTCGCTCTCGCTCCCTGTGTCTCTCTCTCGGTCCCTGTGTCTCTCTCGGTCACTGTCTCTCTCTCGGTCCCTGTTTCTCTCTCTCGGTCCCTGCCTCTCTCTCGGTCCCTGTGTCTCTCTCGGTCCCGGTGTCTCTCTCGGTCCCTGTGTCTCTCTCTCGGTCCCTGTGTCTCTCTCGGTCCCTCTGTCTCTCTCTCGGTCCCTGTGTCTCTCTCGGTCCCTGTGTCTCTCTCGGTCCCGGTGTCTCTCTCGGTCCCTGTGTCTCTCTCTCGGTCCCTGAGTCTCTCTCGGTCGCTGTGTCTCACTCGGTCCCTGTGTCTCACTCGGTCCCTGTGTCTCTCTCGGTCCTTGTGTCTCTCTCTCGGTCCCTGTGTCTCTCTCTCTCAGTCCCTGTGTCTCTCTCGGTCACTGTCTCTCTCTCGGTCCCTGTGTCTCTCTCGGTCTCTGTGTCTCTCTCGGTCCCTGTGTCTCTCTCGGTCTCTGTGTCTCTCTCGGTCTCTGTGTCTCTCTCGGTCTCTGTCTCTCTATCGGTCCCTGTGTCTCTCTCGGTCTCTGTGTCTCTCTCGGTCTCTGTGTGTCTCTCGGTCCCTGTGTCTCACTCGGTCCCTGTGCTTCTCTCGGTCCCTGTGTCTCTCTCGGTCTCTGTGTCTCTCTCGGTCCCTGTGTCTCACTCGGTCCCTGTGCCTCTCTCGGTCCCTGTGTCTCTCTCGGTCTCTGTGTCTCTCTCGGTCCCTGTGTCTCACTCGGTCCCTGTGCCTCTCTCGGTCCCTGTGTCTCTCTCGGTCCCTGTGTCTCACTCGGTCCCTGTGTCTCTCACTCGGTCCCTGTGTCTCTCTCAGTCCCTGTGTCTCATTTGCTCCCTGTCTCACTCTCTCAGTTTCAGTGTCTCTTTCGGTCCCTGTGACTCTCTCTGGGTCCCTGTGTCTCACTCGGTCCCTGTCTCTCTCTCGGTCTCTGTGTCTCACTCGGTCCCTGTGTCTCTCTCTCTCGGACCCTGTCTCTCTCTCTCGGTCACTGTGTCTCACTCGGTCCCTGTGTCTCTCTCTCTGTCCCTGTGTCTCTCACTCGGTCCCTGTCTCCCTCTCGGTCCCTGTCTCTCTCTCAGTCCCTGTGACTCTCTCTTGGTCCCTGTGTCTCTCTCTCGGTCCCTGTCTCTCTCTCAGTCCGTGTGTCTCTCTCTTTGTCCCTGTGTCTCTCTCACTCTTGGTCCCTGTCTCTCTCTCGGTCCCTGTGTCTCTCTCGGTCCCTGTGTCTCTCTCGGTCCCGGTGTCTCTCTCGGTCCCTGTGTCTCTCTCTCGGTCCCTGAGTCTCTCTCGGTCGCTGTGTCTCACTCGGTCCCTGTGTCTCACTCGGTCCCTGTGTCTCTCTCGGTCCTTGTGTCTCTCTCTCGGTCCCTGTGTCTCTCTCTCTCAGTCCCTGTGTCTCTCTCGGTCACTGTCTCTCTCTCGGTCCCTGTGTCTCTCTCGGTCTCTGTGTCTCTCTCGGTCCCTGTGTCTCTCTCGGTCTCTGTGTCTCTCTCGGTCTCTGTGTCTCTCTCGGTCTCTGTCTCTCTATCGGTCCCTGTGTCTCTCTCGGTCTCTGTGTCTCTCTCGGTCTCTGTGTGTCTCTCGGTCCCTGTGTCTCACTCCGTCCCTGTGCCTCTCTCGGTCCCTGTGTCTCTCTCGGTCCCTGTGTCTCTCTCGGTCCCTGTGTCTCACTCGGTCCCTGTGCCTCTCTCGGTCCCTGTGTCTCTCTCGGTCTCTGTGTCTTTCTCGGTCCCTGTGTCTCACTCGGTCCCTGTGCCTCTCTCGGTCCCTGTGTCTCTCTCGGTCCCTGTGTCTCTCTCGGACCCTGTGTCTCACTCGGTCCCTGTGTCTCTCACTCGGTCCCTGTGTCTCTCTCAGTCCCTGTGTCTCATTTGCTCCCTGTCTCTCTCTCTCAGTTTCAGTGTCTCTTTCGGTCCCTGTGACTCTCTCTGGGTCCCTGTGTCTCACTCGGTCCCTGTCTCTCTCTCGGTCTCTGTGTCTCACTCGGTCCCTGTGTCTCTCTCTCTCGGACCCTGTCTCTCTCTCTCGGTCCCTGTGTCTCACTCGGTCCCTGTGTCTCTCTCTCTGTCCCTGTGTCTCTCACTCGGTCCCTGTCTCCCTCTCGGTCCCTGTCTCTCTCTCAGTCCCTGTGACTCTCTCTTGGTCCCTGTGTCTCTCTCTCGGTCCCTGAGTCTCTCTCTCGGTCCCTGTGTCTCTCTCTCGGTCCCATTGTCTCTCTCTTGGTCCCTGTGTCTCTCTCTTTGTCCCTGTGTCTCTCTCACTCTTGGTCCCTGTCTCTCTCTCGGTCCCTGTGTCTCTCTCGGTCCCGGTGTCTCTCTCGGTCCCTGTGTCTCTCTGTCGGTCCCTGTGTCTCTATCGGTCCCTTGGTCTCTCTCGGTCCCTGTGTGTCACTCGGTCCCTGTGTCTCTCTCTTGGTCCCTGTCTCTCTCTCAGTACCTATGACTCTCTCTCGGTCACTGTCTCTCTCTCGGTCCCTGTGTCTCTCTCGGTCTCTGTGTCTCTCTCGGTCCCTGTGTCTCTCTCGGTCTCTGTGTCTCTCTCGGTCTCTGTGTCTCTCTCGGTCTCTGTCTCTCTATCGGTCCCTGTGTCTCTCTCGGTCTCTGTGTCTCTCTCGGTCTCTGTGTGTCTCTCGGTCCCTGTGTCTCACTCGGTCCCTGTGCCTCTCTCGGTCCCAGTGTCTCTCTCGGTCCCTGTGTCTCTCTCGGTCCCTGTGTCTCACTCGGTCCCTGTGCCTCTCTCGGTCCCTGTGTCTCTCTCGGTCTCTGTGTCTTTCTCGGTCCCTGTGTCTCACTCGGTCCCTGTGCCTCTCTCGGTCCCTGTGTCTCTCTCGGTCCCTGTGTCTCTCTCGGTCCCTGTGTCTCACTCGGTCCCTGTGTCTCTCACTCGGTCCCTGTGTCTCTCTCAGTCCCTGTGTCTCATTTGCTCCCTGTCTCTCTCTCTCAGTTTCAGTGTCTCTTTCGGTCCCTGTGACTCTCTCTGGGTCCCTGTGTCTCACTCGGTCCCTGTCTCTCTCTCGGTCCCGGTGTCTCTCTCGGTCTCTGTGTCTCTCTCGGTCCCTGTGTCTCTCTCAGTACCTATGACTCTCTCTCGGTCACTGTCTCTCTCTCGGTCCCTGTGTCTCTCTCGGTCTCTGTGTCTCTCTCGGTCCCTGTGTCTCTCTCGGTCTCTGTATCTCTCTCGGTCTCTGTGTCTCTCTCGGTCTCTGTCTCTCTATCGGTCCCTGTGTCTCTCTCGGTCTCTGTGTCTCTCTCGCTCTCTGTGTGTCTCTCGGTCCCTGTGTCTCACTCGATCCCTCTGCCTCTCTCGGTCCCTGTGTCCCTCTCGGTCCCTGTATGTCACTCGGTCCCTGTGTCTCACTCGGTCCCTGTCTCTCTCTCGGTCTCTGTGTCTCACTCGGTCCCTGTGTCTCTCACTCGGTCCCTGTGTCTCTCTCAGTCCCTGTGTCTCATTTGCTCCCTGTCTCTCTCTCTCAGTTTCAGTGTCTCTTTCGGTCCCTGTGACTCTCTCTGGGTCCCTGTGTCTCACTCGGTCCCTGTCTCTCTCTCGGTCTCTGTGTCTCACTCGGTCCCTGTGTCTCTCTCTCTCGGACCCTGTCTCTCTCTCTCGGTCACTGTGTCTCACTCGGTCCCTGTGTCTCTCTCTCTGTCCCTGTGTCTCTCACTCGGTCCCTGTCTCCCTCTAGGTCCCTGTCTCTCTCTCAGTCCCTGTGACTCTCTCTTGGTCCCTGTGTCTCTCTCTCGGTCCCTGTCTCTCTCTCAGTCCGTGTGTCTCTCTCTTTGTCCCTGTGTCTCTCTCACTCTTGGTCCCTGTCTCTCTCTCGGTCCCTGTGTCTCTCTCGGTCCCTGTGTCTCTCTCGGTCCCGGTGTCTCTCTCGGTCCCTGTGTCTCTCTCTCGGTCCCTGAGTCTCTCTCGGTCGCTGTGTCTCACTCGGTCCCTGTGTCTCACTCGGTCCCTGTGTCTCTCTCGGTCCTTGTGTCTCTCTCTCGGTCCCTGTGTCTCTCTCTCTCAGTCCCTGTGTCTCTCTCGGTCACTGTCTCTCTCTCGGTCCCTGTGTCTCTCTCGGTCTCTGTGTCTCTCTCGGTCCCTGTGTCTCTCTCGGTCTCTGTGTCTCTCTCGGTCTCTGTGTCTCTCTCGGTCTCTGTCTCTCTATCGGTCCCTGTGTCTCTCTCGGTCTCTGTGTCTCTCTCGGTCTCTGTGTGTCTCTCGGTCCCTGTGTCTCACTCCGTCCCTGTGCCTCTCTCGGTCCCTGTGTCTCTCTCGGTCCCTGTGTCTCTCTCGGTCCCTGTGTCTCACTCGGTCCCTGTGCCTCTCTCGGTCCCTGTGTCTCTCTCGGTCTCTGTGTCTTTCTCGGTCCCTGTGTCTCACTCGGTCCCTGTGCCTCTCTCGGTCCCTGTGTCTCTCTCGGTCCCTGTGTCTCTCTCGGACCCTGTGTCTCACTCGGTCCCTGTGTCTCTCACTCGGTCCCTGTGTCTCTCTCAGTCCCTGTGTCTCATTTGCTCCCTGTCTCTCTCTCTCAGTTTCAGTGTCTCTTTCGGTCCCTGTGACTCTCTCTGGGTCCCTGTGTCTCACTCGGTCCCTGTCTCTCTCTCGGTCTCTGTGTCTCACTCGGTCCCTGTGTCTCTCTCTCTCGGACCCTGTCTCTCTCTCTCGGTCCCTGTGTCTCACTCGGTCCCTGTGTCTCTCTCTCTGTCCCTGTGACTCTCACTCGGTCCCTGTCTCCCTCTCGGTCCCTGTCTCTCTCTCAGTCCCTGTGACTCTCTCTTGGTCCCTGTGTCTCTCTCTCGGTCCCTGAGTCTCTCTCTCGGTCCCTGTGTCTCTCTCTCGGTCCCATTGTCTCTCTCTTGGTCCCTGTGTCTCTCTCTTTGTCCCTGTGTCTCTCTCACTCTTGGTCCCTGTCTCTCTCTCGGTCCCTGTGTCTCTCTCGGTCCCGGTGTCTCTCTCGGTCCCTGTGTCTCTCTGTCGGTCCCTGTGTCTCTATCGGTCCCTTGGTCTCTCTCGGTCCCTGTGTGTCACTCGGTCCCTGTGTCTCTCTCTTGGTCCCTGTCTCTCTCTCAGTACCTATGACTCTCTCTCGGTCACTGTCTCTCTCTCGGTCCCTGTGTCTCTCTCGGTCTCTGTGTCTCTCTCGGTCCCTGTGTCTCTCTCGGTCTCTGTGTCTCTCTCGGTCTCTGTGTCTCTCTCGGTCTCTGTCTCTCTATCGGTCCCTGTGTCTCTCTCGGTCTCTGTGTCTCTCTCGGTCTCTGTGTGTCTCTCGGTCCCTGTGTCTCACTCGGTCCCTGTGCCTCTCTCGGTCCCAGTGTCTCTCTCGGTCCCTGTGTCTCTCTCGGTCCCTGTGTCTCACTCGGTCCCTGTGCCTCTCTCGGTCCCTGTGTCTCTCTCGGTCTCTGTGTCTTTCTCGGTCCCTGTGTCTCACTCGGTCCCTGTGCCTCTCTCGGTCCCTGTGTCTCTCTCGGTCCCTGTGTCTCTCTCGGTCCCTGTGTCTCACTCGGTCCCTGTGTCTCTCACTCGGTCCCTGTGTCTCTCTCAGTCCCTGTGTCTCATTTGCTCCCTGTCTCTCTCTCTCAGTTTCAGTGTCTCTTTCGGTCCCTGTGACTCTCTCTGGGTCCCTGTGTCTCACTCGGTCCCTGTCTCTCTCTCGGTCCCGGTGTCTCTCTCGGTCTCTCTGTCTCTCTCGGTCCCTGTGTCTCTCTCAGTACCTATGACTCTCTCTCGGTCACTGTCTCTCTCTCGGTCCCTGTGTCTCTCTCGGTCTCTGTGTCTCTCTCGGTCCCTGTGTCTCTCTCGGTCTCTGTGTCTCTCTCGGTCTCTGTGTCTCTCTCGGTCTCTGTCTCTCTATCGGTCCCTGTGTCTCTCTCGGTCTCTGTGTCTCTCTCGCTCTCTGTGTGTCTCTCGGTCCCTGTGTCTCACTCGGTCCCTCTGCCTCTCTCGGTCCCTGTGTCTCTCTCGGTCCCTGTGTCTCACTCGGTCCCTGTGTCTCACTCGGTCCCTGTCTCTCTCTCGGTCTCTGTGTCTCACTCGGTCCCTGTGTCTCTCTCTCTCGGACCCTGTCTCTCTCTCTCGGTCCCTGTGTCTCACTCGGTCCCTGTGTCTCTCTCTCTGTCCCTGTGTCTCTCACTCGGTCCCTGTCTCCCTCTCGGTCCCTGTCTCTCTCTCAGTCCCTGTGACTCTCTCTTGGTCCCTGTGTCTCTCTCTCGGTCCCTGAGTCTCTCTCTCGGTCCCTGTGTCTCTCTCTCGGTCCCATTGTCTCTCTCTTGGTCCCTGTGTCTCTCTCTTTGTCCCTGTGTCTCTCTCACTCTTGGTCCCTGTCTCTCTCTCGGTCTCTGTGTCTCTCTCGGTTCCGGTGTCTCTCTCGGTCCCTGTGTCTCTCTCTCGGTCCCTGTCTCTCTCTCTTGCTCTCTGCGTCTCTCTCTGTCCCTGTGTCTCTCTCTCTCGGTCCCTGTGTGTCACTAGGCCCCTGTGTCTCTCTTGGCCCCTGTGTCTCTCTCGGTCCCTGTATCTCTCTCGGTCCCTGTGTCTCTCTCTCGGTCCCTGTGTGTCACTCAGCCCATGTGTCTCTCTCGGTCCCTGTGTCTCTCTCTCGGTTCCTGTGTCTCTCTCTCGGTCCCTGTGTCTCTCACGGTCCCTGTGACTCTCTCGATCCCTGTGTCTCTCTCAGTCCCTGTGTCTCTCTCGGTTCCTGTGTCTCTCTCTCTCGGTCCCTGTGTCTCTCTCGGTCCCTGTGTCTCTCTCGGTCCCTGTGTCTCTCTCGGTCCCTGTGTCTCTCTGTCGGTCCCTGTGTCTCTCTCGGTCCCTTGGTCTCTCTCGGTCCCTGTGTGTCACTCGGTCCCTGTGTCTCTCTCTTGGTCCCTGTCTCTCTCTCAGTCCCTATGACTCTCTCTCGGTCCCTGAGTCTCTCTCTCGGTCCCTGTGTCTCTCTCTCGGTCCCTGTGTCTCTCTCTTGGTCCCTGTGTCTCTCTCTCTCTCGGTCCCTGTCTCTCTCTCGGTCCCTGTGTCTCTCTCGGTCCCGTTGTCTCTCTCGGTCCCTGTGTGTCTCTCTCGGTCCCTGTCTCTCTCTCTTGCTCTCTGCGTCTCTCTCAGTCCCTGTGTCTCTCTCGGTTCCTGTGTCTCTCTCTCTGTCCCTGTGTCTCTCTCTCTCTCGGTCCCTGTGTCTCTCTCTCACCCCTGTGTCTCTCTTGGTCCCTGTGTCTCTCTTAGACCCTGTGTCTCTCTCGGTACCTGTGTCACTCTCTCGGTCCCTGTGTCTCTCTCTCGGTCCCTGTGTCTCTCTCGGTCCCTGTGACTCGCTCAATGCCTGTGTCTCTCTCTCTCGGTACCTGTGTCTCTCACTCGGTCCCTGTGTCTCTCTCTCGGTCCCTGTGTCTCACTCGGTCCCTTTGTCTCTCTCTCTCGGTCCCTGTGTCTCTCTCGGTTCCTGTGTCTCTCTCGGTCCCTGTGTCTCTCTCAGTCACTGTGTCTCTCTCGGTCCCTGTGACTCTCTCTAGGTCCCTGTGTCTCTCTCTCGGTCCCTGAGTCTCTCTCTCGGTCCCTATGACTCTCTCTAGGTCCCTGTGTCTCTCTCTCGGTCACTGTGTCTCTCTCGGTCCCTGTGACTCGCTCAGTCCCTGTGTCTCTCTCGGTCCCTGTGTCTCTCTCTCGCTCCCTGTCTTTCTCTCTAGGACGATTGTGTCTCTCTCTCGGTCCCTGTGTCTCACTCGGTCCCTGTGTCTCTCACTCGGTCCCTGTCTCTCTCTCGGTCCCTGTCTCTTTCTCTCAGTTTCAGTGTCTCTGTCGGTCCCTCTGACTCTCTCTGGGTCCCTGTATCTCACTCGGTCCCTGTCACTCTCTCGGTCTCTGTGTCTCACTCGGTCCCTGTGTCTCTCTCTCTTTCGGACACTGTCTCTCTCTCTCGCTCCCTGTCTTTCTCTCTAGGACGATTGTGTCTCTCTCTCGGTCCCTGTGACTCTCTCTGGGTCCCTGTGTCTCACTCGGTCCCTGTGTCTCTCTCTCTTTCGGACCCTGTCTCTCTCTCTCGGTCCCTGTGTCTCAATCGGTCCCTCTGTCTCTCTCTCGGTCGCTGTGTCTCTCTCTCGGTCCCTGTCTCTCTCTCGGTCCCTGTGTGTCACTAGGCCCCAGTGTCTCTCTCGGTCCCTGTGTCTCTCTCTCGGTCCCTGTGTCTCTCTCTCGGTCCCTGAGTCATTCTCTAGGTCCCTGTGTCTCTCTCTCGGTCCCTGTGTCTCTCTCTTGGCCCCTGTGTCTCTCTCTTCGTCCCTGAGTCTCTCTCTCTCTCGGTCCCTGTCTCTCTCTCGGTCCCTGTGTCTCTCTCGGTCCCGGTGTCTCTCTCGGTCCCTGTGTCTCTCTCTCGGTCCCTGTCTCTCTCTATTGCTCTCTGCGTCTCTCTCTGTCCCTGTGTCACTCTCTCTCGGTGCCTGTGTGTCACTCGGCCCCTGTGTCTCTCTCGATCCCTGTCTCGCTCTCAGTCCCTGTGTCTCTCTCTCAGTCCCTGTGTCTCTCTCTCGGTCCCTGTGTCTCTCTCTCGGTCCCTGTGTCTCTCACGGTCCCTGTGTCTCTCTCTCGGACCTGGTGTTTCTCTCAGTCCCTGTGTCTCTCTCGGTACCTGTGTGTCACTCGGCCCCTGTGTCTCTCTCGGTCCCTGAGTCTCTCTCTCGGTCCCGGTGTCTCTCTCGGTCCCTGTGTCTCTCTCTCGGTCCCTGAGTCTCACTCGGTCGCTGTGTCTCACTCGGTCCCTGTGTCTCACTCGGTCCCTGTGTCTCTCTCGGTCCTTGTGTCTCTCTCTCGGTCCCTGTGTCTCTCTCTCTCAGTCCCTGTGTCTCTCTCGGTCACTGTCTCTCTCTCGGTCCCTGTGTCTCTCTCGGTCTCTGTGTCTCTCTCGGTCCCTGTGTCTCTCTCGGTCTCTGTGTCTCTCTCGGTCTCTGTGTCTCTCTCGGTCTCTGTCTCTCTATCGGTCCCTGTGTCTCTGTCGGTCTCTGTGTCTCTCTCGGTCTCTGTGTGTCTCTCGGTCCCTGTGTCTCACTCGGTCCCTGTGTCTCTCTCTTGGTCCCTGTCTCTCTCTCAGTACCTATGACTCTCTCTCGGTCACTGTCTCTCTCTCGGTCCCTGTGTCTCTCTCGGACTCTGTTTCTCTCTCGGTCCCTGTGTCTCTCTCGGTCTCTGTGTCTCTCTCGGTCTCTGTGTCTCTCTCGGTCTCTGTCTCTCTATCGGTCCCTGTGTCTCTCTCGGTCTCTGTGTCTCGCTCGGTCTCTGTGTGTCTCTCGGTCCCTGTGTCTCACTCGGTCCCTGTGCCTCTCTCGGTCCCTGTGTCTCTCTCGGTCCCTGTGTCTCTCTCGGTCCCTGTGTCTCACTCGGTCCCTGTGCCTCTCTCGGTCCCTGTGTCTCTCTCGGTCTCTGTGTCTTTCTCGGTCCCTGTGTCTCACTCGGTCCCTGTGCCTCTCTCGGTCCCTGTGTCTCTCTCGGTCCCTGTGTCTCTCTCGGTCCCTGTGTCTCACTCGGTCCCTGTGTCTCTCACTCGGTCCCTGTGTCTCTCTCAGTCCCTGTGTCTCATTTGCTCCCTGTCTCTCTCTCTCAGTTTCAGTGTCTCTTTCGGTCCCTGTGACACTCTCTGGGTCCCTGTGTCTCACTCGGTCCCTGTCTCTCTCTCGGTCTCTGTGTCTCACTCGGTCCCTGTGTCTCTCTCTCTCGGACCCTGTCTCTCTCTCTCGGTCCCTGTGTCTCACTCGGTCCCTGTGTCTCTCTCTCTGTCCCTGTGTCTCTCACTCGGTCCCTGTCTCCCTCTCGGTCCCTGTCTCTCTCTCAGTCCCTGTGACTCTCTCTTGGTCCCTGTGTCTCTCTCTCGGTCCCTGAGTCTCTCTCTCGGTCCCTGTGTCTCTCTCTCGGTCCCATTGTCTCTCTCTTGGTCCTGTGTCTCTCTCTTTGTCCCTGTGTCTCTCTCACTCTTGGTCCCTGTCTCTCTCTCGGTCCCTGTGTCTCTCTCGGTCCCGGTGTCTCTCTCGGTCCCTGTGTCTCTCTGTCGGTCCCTGTGTCTCTCTCGGTCCCTTGGTCTCTCTCGGTCCCTGTGTGTCACTCGGTCCCTGTGTCTCTCTCTTGGTCCCTGTCTCTCTCTCAGTACCTATGACTCTCTCTCGGTCACTGTCTCTCTCTCGGTCCCTGTGTCTCTCTCGGTCTCTGTGTCTCTCTCGGTCCCTGTGTCTCTCTCGGTCTCTGTGTCTCTCTCGGTCTCTGTGTCTCTCTCGGTCCCGGTGTCTCTCTCGGTCCCTGTGTCTCTCTCTCGGTCCCTGTCTCTCTCTCTTGCTCTCTGCGTCTCTCTATGTCCCTGTGCCTCTCTCTCTCGGTCCCTGTGTGTCACTCGGCCCCTGTGTCTCTCTTGGCCCCTGTGTCTCTCTCGGTCCCTGTATCTCTCTCGGTCCCTGTGTCTCTCTCTCGGTCCCTGTGTGTCACTCAGCCCATGTGTCTCTCTCGGTCCCTGTGTCTCTCTCTCGGTTCCTGTGTCTCTCTCTCGGTCCCTGTGTCTCTCACGGTCCCTGTGTCTCTCTCGATCCCTGTGTCTCTCTCAGTCCCTGTGTCTCTCTCGGTTCCTGTGTCTCTCTGTCGGTCCCTGTGTCTCTCTCGGTCCCTGTGTCTCTCTCGGTCCCTGTGTCTCTCTCGGTCCCTGTGTCTCTCTGTCGGTCCCTGTGTCTCTCTCGGTCCCTTGGTCTCTCTCGGACCTTGTGTGTCACTCGGTCCCTGTGTCTCTCTCTTGGTCCCTGTCTCTCTCTCAGTCCCTATGACTCTCTCTCGGTCCCTGAGTCTCTCTCTCGGTCCCTGTGTCTCTCTCTCGGTCCCTGTGTCTCTCTCTTGGTCCCTGTGTCTCTCTCTCTCTCGGTCCCTGTCTCTCTCTCGGTCCCTGTGTCTCTCTCGGTCCCGTTGTCTCTCACGGTCCCTGTGTGTCTCTCTCGGTCCCTGTCTCTCTCTCTTGCTCTCTGCGTCTCTCTCAGTCCCTGTGTCTCTCTCGGTTCCTGTGTCTCTCTCTCTGTCCCTGTGTCTCTCTCTCTCGGTCCCTGTGTCTCTCTCTCACCCCTGTGTCTCTCTTGGTCCCTGTGTCTCTCTGAGACCCTGTGTCTCTCTCGGTATCTGTGTCACTCTCTCGGTCCCTGTGTCTCTCTCTCGGTCCCTGTGTCTCTCTCGGTCCCTGTGACTCGCTCAATGCCTGTGTCTCTCTCTCTCGGTACCTGTGTCTCTCACTCGGTCCCTGTGTCTCTCTCTCGGTCCCTGTGTCTCACTCGGTGCCTTTGTCTCTCTCTCTCGGTCCCTGTGTCTCTCTCGGTTCCTGTGTCTCTCTCGGTCCCTGTGTCTCTCTCTCAGTCCCAGTGTCTCTCTCGATCCCTGTGTCTCTCTCAGTCCCTGTGTCTCTCTCGGTCCCTGTGACTCTCTCTAGGTCCCTGTGTCTCTCTCTCGGTCCCTGAGTCTCTCTCTCGGTCCCTATGACTCTCTCTAGGTCCCTGTGTCGCTCTCTCGGTCACTGTGTCTCTCTCGGTCCCTGTGACTCGCTCAGTCCCTGTGTCTCTCACTCGGTCCCTGTGTCTATCTCTCGTTCCCTGTGTCTCTCTCCCTCAGTCCCTGTGTCTCTCTCGGTCCCAGTGTCTCTCTCTCTCGGTCCCTGTGCATCTCTCTGTCCCAGTGTCTCTCTCTCTCGGTCCCTGTGTCTCTCTCGGTCCCTGTGACTCCCTCTCACCCCTGTGTCTCACTCGGTCCCTGTGTCTCTCTCGGTCTCTGTGTCTCTCTCGCTCAGTCCCTGTGTCTCTCACTCGGTCCCTGTGTCTATCTCTCGTTCCCTGTGTCTCTCTCCCTCAGTCCCTGTGTCTCTCTCGGTCCCTGTGTCTCTCTCGGACTCTGTGTCTCACTTGGTCCCTGTGTATCTCACTCAGTCCCTGTGTCTCTCTCCCGGTCCCTGTGTCTCTCTCGGTCTCTGTGTCTCACTCGGTCCCTGTGTCTCTCTCGGTCCCTGTGTCTCTCTCGGTCCCTGTGTCTCTCTCGGTCCCTGTGTCTCTCTCTCGCTCCCTGTCTTTCTCTCTAGGACGATTGTGTCTCTCTCTCAGTCCCTGTGTCTCACTCGGTCCCTGTGTCTCTCACTCGGTCCCTGTCTCTCTCTCGGTCCCTGTCTCTGTCTCTCAGTTTCAGTGTCTCTGTCGGTCCCTCTGACTCTCTCTGGGTCCCTGTATCTCACTCGGTCCCTGTCACTCTCTCGGTCTCTGTGTCTCACTCGGTCCCTGTGTCTCTCTCTCTTTCGGACCCTGTCTCTCTCTCTCGCTCCCTGTCTTTCTCTCTAGGACGATTGTGTCTCTCTCTTGGTCCCTGTGACTCTCTCTGGGTCTCTGTGTCTCACTCGGTCACTGTGTCTCTCTCTCTTTCGGACCCTGTCTCTCTCTCTCGGTCGCTGTGTGTCACTAGGCCCCAGTGTCTCTCTCGGTCCCTGTGTCTCTCTCTCGGTCCCTGTGTCTCTCTCTCGGTCCCTGAGTCATTCTCTAGGTCGCTGTGTCTCTCTCTCGGTCCCTGTGTCTCTCTCTTGGTCCCTGTGTCTCTCTCTTCGTCCCTGTGTCTCTCTCTCTCTCGGTCCCTGTCTCTCTCTCGGTCCCTGTATCTCTCTCGGTCCCGTTGTCTCTCTCGGTCCCTGTGTGTCTCTCTCGGTCCCTGTCTCTCTCTCTTGCTCTCTGCGTCTCTCTCAGTCCCTGTGTCTCTCTCGGTTCCTGTGTCTCTCTCTCTGTCCCTGTGTCTCTCTCTCTCGGTCCCTGTGTCTCTCTCTCACCCCTGTGTCTCTCTTGGTCCCTGTGTCTCTCTGAGACCCTGTGTCTTTCTCGGTACCTGTGTCACTCTCTCGGTCCCTGTGTCTCTCTCTCGGTCCCTGTGTCTCTCTCGGTCCCTGTGACTCGCCCAATGCCTGTGTCTCTCTCTCTCGGTACCTGTGTCTCTCACTCGGTCCCTGTGTCTCTCTCTCGGTCCCTGTGTCTCACTCGGTCCCTTTGTCTCTCTCTCTCGGTCCCTGTGTCTCTCTCGGTTCCTGTGTCTCTCTCGGTCCCTGTGTCTCTCTCTCAGTCCCAGTGTCTCTCTCGATCCCTGTGTCTCTCTCAGTCCCTGTGTCTCTCTCGGTCCCTGTGACTCTCTCTAGGTCCCTGTGTCTCTCTCTCGGTCCCTGAGTCTCTCTCTCGGTCCCTATGACTCTCTCTAGGTCCCTGTGTCTCTCTCTCGGTCACTGTGTCTCTCTCGGTCCCTGTGACTCGCTCAGTCCCTGTGTCTCTCACTCGGTCCCTGTGTCTATCTCTCGTTCCCTGTGTCTCTCTCCCTCAGTCCCTGTGTCTCTCTCGGTCCCAGTGTCTCTCTCTCTCGGTCCCTGTGCATCTCTCTGTCCCAGTGTCTCTCTCTCTCGGTCCCTGTGTCTCTCTCGGTCCCTGTGACTCCCTCTCACCCCTGTGTCTCACTCGGTCCCTGTGTCTCTCTCGGTCCTTGTGTCTCTCTCTCGGTCTCTGTGTCTCTCTCTCTCAGTCCCTGTGTCTATCTCTCGTTCCCTGTGTCTCTCTCCCGGTCCCTGTGTCTCTCTCGGTCTCTGTGTCTCACTCGGTCCCTGTGTCTCTCTCGGTCCCTGTGTCTCTCTCGGTCCCTGTGTCTCTCTCGGTCCCTGTGTCTCTCTCTCGCTCCCTGTCTTTCTCTCTAGGACGATTGTGTCTCTCTCTCAGTCCCTGTGTCTCACTCGGTCCCTGTGTCTCTCACTCGGTCCCTGTCTCTCTCTAGGTCCCTGTCTATGTCTCTCAGTTTCAGTGTCTCTGTCGGTCCCTCTGACTCTCTCTGGGTCCCTGTATCTCACTCGGTCCCTGTCACTCTCTCGGTCTCTGTGTCTCACTCGGTCCCTGTGTCTCTCTCTCTTTCGGACCCTGTCTCTCTCTCTCGCTCCCTGTCTTTCTCTCTAGGACGATTGTGTCTCTCTCTCGGTCCCTGTGACTCTCTCTGGGTCTCTGTGTCTCACTCGGTCCCTGTGTCTCTCTCTCTTTCGGACCCTGTCTCTCTCTCTCGGTCGCTGTGTCTCTCTCTCGGTCCCTGTCTCTCTCTCGGTCCCTGTGTGTCACTAGGCCCCAGTGTCTCTCTCGGTCCCTGTGTCTCTCTCTCGGTCCCTGTGTCTCTCTCTCGGTCCCTGAGTCATTCTCTAGGTCCCTGTGTCTCTCTCTCGGTCCCTGTGTCTCTCTCTTGGTCCCTGTGTCTCTCTCTTCGTCCCTGTGTCTCTCTCTCTCTCGGTCCCTGTCTCTCTCTCGGTCCCTGTGTCTCTCTCGGTCCCGGTGTCTCTCTCGGTCCCTGTGTCTCTCTCTCGGTCCCTGTCTCTCTCTCTTGCTCTCTGCGTCTCTCTCTGTCCCTGTGTCACTCTCTCTCGGTGCCTGTGTGTCACTCGGCCCCTGTGTCTCTCTCGATCCCTGTCTCGCTCTCAGTCCCTGTGTCTCTCTCTCAGTCCCTGTGTCTCTCTCTCGGTCCCTGTGTCTCTCTCTCGGTCCCTGTGTCTCTCACGGTCCCTGTGTCTCTCTCTCGGACCTGGTGTTTCTCTCAGTCCCTGTGTCTCTCTCGGTACCTTGTGTCACTCGGCCCCTGTGTCTCTCTCGGTCCCTGAGTCTCTCTCTCAGTCCCTGTGTCTGTCTCGGTCCCTGTGTCTCTCTCTCAGTCCCTGTATCTCTCTCTCAGTCCCTGTGTCTCTCTCGATCCCTGTGTCTCTCTCGGTCCCTGTGTCTCTCTGTCTCTCGGTCCCTGTCTCTCTCTCGGTCCCTGTTTCTCACTCGGTCCCGGTGTCTCTCTCGGTCCCTGTGTCTCTCTCTCGGTCCCTGTCTCTCTCTCTTGCTCTCTTCGTCTCTCTCGGTCCCTGTGTCTCACTTTGTCCCTGTGACTGTCTCAGTCACAGTGTCTCTCTCGGTTCCTGTGTCTCTCTCTCTATCCCTGTGTCTCTCTCTCGGTCCCTGTATCTCTCTCGGTCCCTGTATCTCTCTCTCACCCCTGTGTCTCTCTCGGTCCTGGTATCTCTCTCGGTGCCTGTGTCTCTCTCGGTCCCTGTATCTCTCTCTCACCCCTGTGTCTCTCTTGGTCCCTGTGTCTCTCTCAAACCCTGTGTGTCTCTCGGTACCTGTGTCACTCTCTCGGTCCCTGTGTCTCTGTCTCGGTCCCTATGTCTCTCTCGGTCCCTGTGACTCGCTCAATGCCTGTGTCTCTCTCTCTCGGTCCCTGTGTCTCACTCGGTCCCTGTGTCTCTCTCGGTTCCTGTGTCTCTCTCTCTCGGTCCCTGTGTCTCTCTCTCAGTCCCAGTGTCTCTCTCGGTCCCTGTGTCTCTCTCTCAGTCCCAGCGTCTCTCTCGGTCCCTGTGTCTCTCTCGGTCCCTGTGACTCACTCAATGCCTGTGTCTCTCTCTCTCTCGGTCCCTGTGTCTCTCTCGGTCCCTGTGTCTCTCTCGGTTCCTGTGTCTCTCTCTCTCGGTCCCTGTGTCTCTCTCTCAGTCCCAGTGACTCTCTCGATCCCTGTGTCTCTCTCGATCCCTGTGTCTCTCTCAGTCCCTGTGTCTCTCTCGGTCCCTGTGACTCTCTCTAGGTCCCTGTGTCTCTCTCTCGGTCCCTGTGTCTCTCTCTCAGTCCCAGTGTCTCTCTCGGTCCCTGTGTCTCTCTCTCAGTCCCAGCGTCTCTCTCGGTCCCTGTGTCTCTCTCGGTCCCTGTGACTCACTCAATGCCTGTGTCTCTCTCTCTCGGTCCCTGTGTCTCTCTCGGTCCCTGTGTCTCTCTGGGTTCCTGTGTCTCTCTCCCTCGGTCCCTGTGTCTCTCTCTCAGTCCCAGTGTCTCTGTCGGTCCCTGTGTCTCTCTCTCGGTCCCTGTGACTCGCTCAGTCCCTGTGTCTCTCACTCGGTCCCTGTGTCTCTCTCGGTCCCTGTGTCTCCCTCTCACCCCTGTGTCTCACTCGGTCCCTGTGTCTCTCTCGGTCCTTGTGTCTCTCTCTCGGTCTGTGTATCTCTCTCTCTCGGTCTGTGTGTCTCTCTCCCGGTCCCTGTGTCTCTCTCGGTCTCTGTGTCTCACTCGGTCCCTGTGTCTCTCTCGGTCCCTGTGTCTCTCTCAGTCTCTGTGTCTCACTCGGTCCCTGTGTCTCTCTCGGTCCCTGTGTCTCTATCTCAGTTTCAGTGTCTCTGTCGGTCCCTGTGACTCTCTCTGGGTCCCTGTGTCTCTCTCGGTCCCTCTGTCTCTCTCTCGCTCCCTGTCTTTCTCTCTAGGACGATTGTGTCTCTCTCTGGGTCCCTGTGTCTCACTCGGTCCCTGTCACTCTCTCGGTCTCTGTGTCTCACTTGGTCCCTGTGTCTCTCTCTCTTTCGGACCCTGTCTCTCTCTCTCGGTCCCTGTGTCTCAATCGGTCCCTCTGTCTCTCTCTCGGTCCCTGTGTCTCTCTCTCGGTCCCTGAGTCATTCTCTAGGTCCCTGTGTCTCTCTCTCGGTCCCTGTGTCTCTCTCTCTCGGTCCCTGTCTCTCTCTCGGTCCCTGTGTCTCTCTCGGTCCCGGTGTCTCTCTCGGTTCCTGTGTCTCTCTCTCGGTCCCTGTCTCTCTCTCTTGCTCTCTGCGTCTCTATCTCTGTCCCTGTGTCTCTCACTCTCGGTGCCTGTGTTTCACTCGGCCCCTGTGTCTCTCTCGATCCCTGTCTCGCTCTCAGTCCCTGTGTCTCTCTCTCAGTCCCTGTGTCTCTCTCTCGGTCCCTGTGTCTCTCTCTCGGTCCCTGTGTCTCTCACGGTCCCTGTGTCTCTCTCTCGGTCCTGGTGTTTCTCTCAGTCCCTGTGTCTCTCTCGGTACCTGTGTGTCACTCGGCCCCTGTGTCTCTCTCGGTCCCTGTGTCTCTCTCTCAGTCCCTGTGTCTGTCTCGGTCCCTGTGTCTCTCTCTCAGTCCCTGTATCTCTCTCTCAGTCCCTGTGTCTCTCTCGGTCCCTGTGACTCGCTCAATGCCTGTGTCTCTCTCTCTCGGTACCTGTGTCTCTCACTCGGTCCCTGTGTCTCTCTCTCGGTCCCTGTGTCTCACTCGGTCCCTTTGTCTCTCTCTCTCGGTCCCTGTGTCTCTCTCGGTTTCTGTGTCTCTCTCGGTCCCTGTGTCTCTCTCTCAGTCCCAGTGTCTCTCTCGATCCCTGTGTCTCTCTCAGTCCCTGTGTCTCTCTCGGTCCCTGTGACTCTCTCTAGGTCCCTGTGTCTCTCTCTCGGTCCCTGAGTCTCTCTCTCGGTCCCTATGACTCTCTCTAGGTCCCTGTGTCTCTCTCTCGGTCACTGTGTCTCTCTCGGTCCCTGTGCCTCTCTCTCGGTCCCTGTGTCTCTCTCTTGGTCCCTGAGTCATTCTCTAGTTCCCTCTGTCTCTCTCTCGGTCCCTGTGTCTCTCTCTTGGTCCCTGTGTCTCTCTCTTGGTCCCTGTGTCTCTCTCTCTCTCGGTCCCTGTCTCTCTCTCGGTCCCTGTGTCTCTCTCGGTCCCGGTGTCTCTCTCGGTCCCTGTGTCTCTCTCTCTCGGTCCCTGTCTCTCTCTCTTGCTCTCTGCGTCTCTCTCTGACCCTGTGTCTCTCTCTCTCGGTGCCTGTGGGTCACTCGGCCCCTGTGTCTCTCTCGGTCCCGGTCTCCCTCTCAGTCCCTCTGTCTCTCTCTCTGTCCATTTGTCTCTCACTCGGTCCCTCTGTCTCTCACTCGGTCCCTGTCTCTCTCTCGGTCCCTGATTCTCACTCGGTCCCTGTGTCTCTCCCGGTCCCTGTCTCTCTCTCTCAGTCCCTGTGTCTCTCTCTCTGTCCTGGTGTCTCTCTCTCTCAGTCCCTGTGTCTCTCTCTCTCTCCTGGTGTCTCTCTCTCGGTCCCTGTGTCTCTCTCTCGGTCCCTGTGTCTCTCTCGGTCCTGGTGTCTCTCTTGGTCCCTGTGTCTCTCTCTCAGTCCCTCTGTCTCTCTCTCAGTCCCTGTGTCTCTCTCTCTCGGTCCCTCTGTCTCTCTCTCTCGGACCCTGTGTCTCTCTCAGTCCCTGTGTCTCTCTCGGTCCCTGTGTCTCTCTCTCGGTCCCTGTGTCTCTCTCTCGGTCCCTGTGTCTCTCTCGGTCCCTGTGTCTCTATCTCTCGATCCCTGTGTCTCTCTCGGTCCCTGTGTCTCTCTCTCGGTCGCTGTGTCTCACTCGGTCCCTGTGTCTCTATCTCTCGGTCCCTGTGTCTCTTTCTCGGTCCCTGTGTCACTCAGTCAGTCCCTGTGTCTCTCTCACTCCTGTGTCTCTCTCGCTCCTTGTGTCTCTCTCTCGGTCCCTGTGACTCTCTCGGTCCCTGTGTCTCTCACTAGGTCCTTGTGTCTCTCTCGGTCCCTGTGTCTCTCTCTGGGTCCCTGTGTCTCACTCGGTCCCTGTCACTCTCTCGGTCCCTGTTTCTCACTCGGTTCCTGTGTCTCTCTCTCGGTCCCTGTTTCTCTCTCTCGGTCCCTGTGTCTCTCAATCGGTCCCTGTGTCTCTCACTCGGTAACTGTCTCTGTCACGGTCCCTGTGTCTCTCTCTGTCCCGGTGTCTCTCTCTCGGTCCCTGTGTCTCTCTCTCGGTCCCTGTATCTCTCTCGGTCATTGTCTCTCTCTCGGTCCCTGTGTCTCTCTCGGTCCCTGTGTCTCTCTCGGTCCCTGTGTCTCACTCGGTCCCTGTGTCTCTCTCGGTCCTTGTGTCTCTCTCTCGGTCTCTGTGTCCCTCTCGGTCCCTGTGTCTCTCTCGGTCCCTGTGTCTCACTCGGTCCCTGTGTCTCGCTCGGTCCTTGTGTCTTTCTCTCGGTCCCTGTGACTCTCTCGGTCCCTGTGTCTCTCTCGGTCCCTGTGTCTCACTCGGTCCCTGTGTCTCTCTCGGTCCTTGTGTCTTTCTCTCGGTCCCTATGTCTCTCTCGGTCCCTGTGTCTCTCTCGGTCCCTGTGACTCTCTCGGTCCCTGTGACTCTCTCGGTCCCTGTGTCTCACTCGGTCCCTGTGTCTCTCTCGGTCCTTGTGTCTCTCTCTCGGTCCCTGTGTCTCTCTCGGTCCCTGTGTCTCTCTCGGTCCCTGTGACTCGCTCAGTCACTGTGTCTCACTCAGTCCCTGTCTCTCTCTCTCTCGGACCGTGTCTCTCTCTCAGTCCCTGTGCCTCTCACTCGGTCCCAGTGTCTCTCTCTCGGTCCCTGTGAGTCTCTCGGTCCCTGTGTCTCTCTCAAGGTCCTTGTGTCTCTCTCTGGGTCCCTGTGTCTCACTCGGTTCCTGTCACTCTCTCGGTCCCTGTGTCACACTCGGTCCCTGTGTCTCACTCGGTCCCTGTGTCTCTCTCAAGGTCCTTGTGTCTCTCTCGGTCCCTGTGTCTCTCTCTGGGTCCCTGTGTCTCACTCGGTCCCTGTCTCTCTCTCGGTCCCTGTGCCTCGCACTCGGTCCCTGTGACTCTCTCGGTCCCTGTGTCTCTCTCTCGGTCCCTGTGTCTCCCTCGGTCCCTGTGTCTCTCACGGTCCCTGTGTCTCTCTCGGTCCTGGTGTCTCTCTTGGTCCCTGTCTCTCTCTCTCAGTCCCTGTGTCTCTCTCTCAGTCCCTGTGTCTCTCTCTCTCAGTCCCTGTGTCTCTCTCTCTCGGACCCTGTGTCTCTCTCAGTCCCTGTTTCTCTCTCGGTCCCTGTATCTCCCTCTCGGTCCCTGTGTCTCTCTCTCGGTCCCTGTGTCTCTCTCGGTCCCTGTGACTCGCTCAGTCCCTGTGTCTCTCTCTCGGTCCCTGTGTCTCTCTCGGTCCCTATGTCTCTCTCTCGGTCCCTGTGTCTCTCTCGGGCGCTGTGCCTCACTCGGTCCCTGTGTCTCCCTCTCACCCCTGTGTCTCTCTCGGTCCCTGTGACTCTCTCGGTCCCTGTGTCTCTCTCAGTCCCTGTGTCTCTCACTTGGTTCCTGTCTCTCTCTCGGTCCCTGATTCTCACTCGGTCCCTGTGTCTCTCCCGGTCGCTGTCTCTCTCTCTCAGTCCCTGTGTCTCTCTCTCTGTCCTGGTGTCTCTCTCTCTCAGTCCCTGTGTCTCTCTCTCTCTCCTGGTGTCTCTCTCTCGGTCCCTGTGTCTCTTTCTCGGTCCCTGTGTCTCTCTCGGTCCTGGTGTCTCTCTTGGTCCCTGTGTCTCTCTCTCAGTCCCTCTGTCTCTCTCTCAGTCCCTGTGTCTCTCTCTCTCGGTCCCTGTGTCTCTCTCTCTCGGACCTTGTGTCTCTCTCAGTCCCTGTGTCTCTCTCGGTCCCTGTGTCTCTCTCGGTCCCTGTGTCTCTACCTCTCGATCCCTGTGTCTCTCTCGGTCCCTGTGTCTCTCTCTCGGTCGCTGTGTCTCACTCGGTCCCTGTGTCTCTATCTCTCGGTCCCTGTGTCTCTCTCTCGGTCCCTGTGTCACTCAGTCAGTCCCTGTGTCTCTCTCACTCCTGTGTCTCTCTCGCTCCTTGTGTCTCTCTCTCGGTCCCTGTGACTCTCTCGGTCCCTGTGTCTCTCGCTAGGTCCTTGTGTCTCACTCGGTCCCTGTGTCTCTCTCTGGGTCCCTGTGTCTCACTCGGTCCCTGTCACTCTCTCGGTCCCTGTTTCTCTCTCTCGGTCCCTGTGTCTCTCAATCGGTCCCTGTGTCTCTCACTCGGTAACTGTCTCTGTCACGGTCCCTGTGTCTCTCTCTGTCCCGGTGTCTCTCTCTCGGTCCCTGTGTCTCTCTCTCGGTCCCTGTATCTCTCTCGGTCACTGTCTCTCTCTCGGTCCCTGTGTCTCTCTCGGTCCCTGTGTCTCACTCGGTCCCTGTGTCTCTCTCGGTCCTTGTGTCTCTCTCTCGGTCTCTGTGTCTCTCTCGGTCCCTGTGTCTCTCTCGGTCCCTGTGTCTCACTCGGTCCCTGTGTCTCTCTCGGTCCTTGTGTCTTTCTCTCGGTCCCTGTGACTCTCTCGGTCCCTGTGTCTCTCTCGGTCCATGTGTCTCTCTCGGTCCCTGTGTCTCTCTCTCGCTCCCTGTGACTCTCTCGGTCCCTGTGTCTCTCTCGGTCCATGTGTCTCTCTCGGTCCCTGTGTCTCACTCGGTCCCTGTGTCTCTATCTCTCGGTCCCTGTGTCTCTCTCTCGGTCCCTGTGTCACTCAGTCAGTCCCTGCGTCTCTCTCACTCCTGTGTCTCTCTCGCTCCTTGTGTCTCTCTCTCGGTCCCTGTGACTCTCTCGGTCCCTGTGTCTCTCGCTAGGTCCTTGTGTCTCTCTCGGTCCCTGTGTCTCTCTCTGGGTCCCTGTGTCTCACTCGGTCCCTGTCACTCTCTCGGTCCCTGTTTCTCTCTCTCGGTCCCTGTGTCTCTCAATCGGTCCCTGTGTCTCTCACTCGGTAACTGTCTCTGTCACGGTCCCTGTGTCTCTCTCTGTCCCGGTGTCTCTCTCTCGGTCCCTGTGTCTCTCTCTCAGTCCCTGTATCTCTCTCGGTCACTGTCTCTCTCTCGGTCCCTGTGTCTCTCTCGGTCCCTGTGTCTCACTCGGTCCCTGTGTCTCTCTCGGTCCTTGTGTCTCTCTCTCGGTCTCTGTGTCTCTCTCTGTCCCTGTGTCTCTCTCGGTCCCTGTGTCTCACTCGGTCCCTGTGTCTCTCTCGGTCCTTGTGTCTCTCTCTCGGTCCCTGTGTCTCTCTCTCTCAGTCCCTGTGTCTCTCTCGGTCACTGTCTCTCTCTCGGTCCCTGTGTTTCTCTCGGTCCCTGTGTCTCTCTCTCGGTCCCTGTCGCTCTCTCTCAGTTTCAGTGTCTCTGTTGGTCCCTGTGTCTCTCTCTAGGTCCCTTTGTCTCTCTCTGGGTCCCTGTGTCTCACTCAGTCCCTGTCACTCTCTCGGTCCCTGTGTCTCTCTCTCTCGGTCCCTGTGTCTCTCTCTCGGTCCCTGTCTCTCTCACTCTGTCCCTGTGCCTCTCTCGATCCCTGTGTCTCACTCGGTCCCTTTGTCTCTTTCAGTCCTTGTATCTCTCTCTCGGTCCCTGTGTCTCTCTCTCTCAGTCCCTGTGTCTCTCTCGGTCACTGTCTCTCTCTCGGTCCCTGTGTCTCTCTCGGTCCCTGTGTCTCTCTCGGTCCCTGTGTCTCACTCGGTCCCTGTGTCTCTCTCGGTCTTTGAGTCTCTCTCTGTCCCTGTGTGTCTCTCTCTCTCAGTCCCTGTGTCTCTCTCGGTCACTGTCTCTCTCTCTCGGTCCCTGTGTCTCTCTCGGTCCCTGTGTCTCTCTCGGTCCTTGTGTCTCTCTCTCGGTCCCTGTGTCTCTCCCGGTCCCTGTGTCTCTCTCTCGGTCCCTGTGTCTCTCTCGGTCCCTGTGTCTCTCTCGGTCCTTGTGTCACTCTCTCGGTCCCTGTGTCTCTCCCGATCCCTGTCACTCTCTCACTGTCCCTGTGTCTCTTTCTCTGTCCCGGTGTCTCTCTCTCGGTCACTGTGTCTCTCTCTCGGACTCTGTGCCTCTCTCAGTCCCTGTATCTCTCTCACCCCTGTGTCTCTCTCGGTCCTGGTGTCTCTCTTGGTCCCTGTGACTCTCTCTCAGTCCCTGTGTCTCTCTCAGTCCCTGTGCCTCTTTCGGTCCCTGTGTCTCTCTCTATGTCCCTGTGTCTCTCTCTCGGTCCATGTGTCTCTCACTCGGTCCCTGTGTCTCTATCTCGGTCCCTGTGTCTCTCTCTCTCTCGATCCATGTGTCTCTCTCGTTCCCTGTGTCTCTCTCGGTCGCTGTGTCTCTCTCGGTCCCTGTGTCTCTCTCGGTCCCTGTGACTCGCTCAGTCCCTGTGTCTCTCTCTCGGTCCCTGTGTCTCACTCGGTCCCTGTGTCTCTCTCTCGGTCCCTGTGACTCTCTCTCTCGGTCCCTGTGTCTCTCTCTCTCAGTCTCTGTGTCTCTCACTCTGTCCTGGTGTCTCTCTCTCTCTCGGTCACTGTGTTTCTCTATCGGTCTCTGTCTCTCTCTCGGTCCCTGTCTCTCTGTCTCGGTCCCTGTGTCTCTCTCGGTCCCTGTGTCTGTCTCGGTCCCTGTGTCTCTCTCAGTCCCTGTGTCTCTCTCAGTCCCTGTGTCTCTCTCGATCTTTGTGTCTCTCCCTCGGTCCCTGTGACTCTCTCGGTCCCTGTATCTCTCTCGGTCCATGTGTCTCTCTCTCGGTCCCTGTGTCTCTCTCGGTCCCTGTGTCTCTCTAGGTCCTTGTGTCTCTCTCTCAGTCCCTGTGTCTCTCTCTCGGTCCCTGGGTCTCTCTCTCGGTCCCTGTGTCTCTCTCGGTCCCTGTGTCTCTCTCTCGGTCCCTGTGTCTCTCTCTCGGTCCCTGTGTCTCTCTCGGTCCCTGTGTCTCTCTCTCGGTCCCTGTGTCTCTCTCTCGGTCCCTGTGTCTCTCTCTCACTCCTGTGTCTCTCTCGGTCCCTGTGTTTCTCTCGGTCCCTGTCTCTCTCTCGGTCCCTGTGTCTCTCTCTCTCAGTCCCGGTGTCTCTCTCGGTCCCTGTCTCTCTCTCTCGGTCCCTGTGACTCTCTCGGTCCATGTGTCTCTCTCTCGGTCCCTGTGTCTCTCTCGGTCCCTGTGTCTCTCTAGGTCCTTGTGTCTCTCTCTCGGTCCCTGTGTCTCTCTCTCGGTCCCTGTGTCTCTCTCTCTCGGTCCCTGTGTCTCTCTCGGTCCCTGTGTCTCTCTCTGGGTCCCTGTGTCTCTCCCTCGGTTCCTGTGTCTCACTCGGTCCCTGTCTCTCCCTTGGTCCCTGTGTCTCCCTCGATCCCAGTGTCTATCTCGGTCCCTGTGTCTCACTCGTTCCCTGTGTCTCTCTCAGTCCCTGTGTCTCTCTCGGTCACTGTCTCTCTCTCGGTCCCTGTGTCTCTCTCTCGGTCCCTGTGTCTCTCTCGGTCCCTGTGTCTCTCTCTTGGACTCTGTCTCTCTCCCTCGGTCACTGTGTCTCTCTCGGTTCCCGTGTCTCTTTCTTGGTCCCTGTGTCTCTCACTCGGTCCCTGTGTCTCTCTCTCTCAGTCCCTGTGTCTCTCTCGGTCCCTGTGTCTCTCTCGGTCCCTGTGTCTCTCTCGGTCCCTGTGTCTCTCTCAGTCCCTGTGTCTCTCTCGGACACTGTCTCACTCGGTCCCTGTGTCTCACTCGGTCCCTGTGTCTCTCTCGGTCCCTGTGTCTCTCTCGGTCCCTGTGTCTCTCTCGGACACTGTCTCACTCGGTCCCTGTGTCTCACTCGGTCCCTGTGTCTCTCTCTCGGTCCCGGTGTCTCTCTCTCTCAGTCCCTGTGTCTCTCTCGGTCACTGTCTCTCTCTCTCGGTCCCTGTGACTCTCTCTCGGTCCCTGTGTCTCTCTCTAGGTCCTTGTGTCTCTCTCTCAGTCCCTATGTCTCTCTCGATCCCTGTCTCTCCCTCGGTCCCTGTGTCTCACTCGGTCCCTGTCTCTCCCTCGGTCCCTGTGTCTCAATCGGTCCCTATGTCTCTCTCTCAGTTACTGTCTCTCTCTCTCGGTCCCTGTGTTTCTCTCGGTCCCTGTGTCCCTCTCGGTCCCTGTGTTTCTCTCGGTCCCTGTGTCTCTCACGGTCCCTGTGTCTCATTCTTGGTCCCTGTGTCTCACTCGGTCCCTGTGTCTCTCTCGGTCCCTGTGTCTCTCTCGGTCCCTGTGTCTCTCTCTCAGTCCCTGTGTCTCTCTCTCTCGGTCCCTGTGACTCTCTCAGTCCCTGTGTCTCTCTCGGTCCCTGTGTCTCTCTCTGGTCCCTGTGTCTCTCTCCCTCGGTCCCTGTGTCTCTCTCAGTTCCTGTGTCTCTCTCTCGGTCGCTGGGTCTCACTCGGTCCCTGTGTCTCTCTCGGTCCCTGTCTCTCTCTCGGTCCCTGTGTCTCACTCGGTCCCTGTGTCTCTCTCGGTCCTTGTGTCTCTCTCTCGGTCCCTGTGTCTCTCTCTCTCAGTCCCTGTGTCTCTCTCGGTCACTGTCTCTCTCTCGGTCCCTGTGTCTCTCTCTCTCGTCCCTGTGTCTCTCTCCGTCACTGTGTCTCTCTCGGTCCCTGTGTCTCTCTCGGTCCTTGTGTCTCTCTCTCGGTCCCTGTGTCTCTCTCTCTCAGTCCCTGTGTCTCTCTCGGTCACTGTCTCTCTCTCGGTCTCTGTGTCTCTCTCGGTCCCTGTGTCTCTCTCTCGGTCCCTGTCGCTCTCTCTCAGTTTCAGTCTCTCTGTTGGTCTCTGTGTCTCTGTCTAGGTCCCTTTGTCTCTCTCTGGGTCCCTGTGTCTCACTCGGTCCCTGTCACTCTCTCGGTCCCTGTTTCTCACTCGGTTCCTGTGTCTCTCTCTCGGTCCCTGTTACTCTCTCTCGGTCCCTGTGTCTCTCAATCGGTCCCTGTGTCTCTCACTCGGTAACTGTCTCTGTCACGGTCCCTGTGTCTCTCTCTGTCCCGGTGTCTCTCTCTCGGTCCCTGTGTCTCTCTCTCGGTCCCTGTATCTCTCTCGGTCACTGTCTCTCTCTCGGTCCCTGTGTCTCTCTCGGTCCCTGTGTCTCTCTCGGTACCTGTGTCTCACTCGGTCCCTGTGTCTCTCTCGGTCCTTGTGTCTCTCTCTCGGTCTCTGTGTCTCTCTCGGTCCCTGTGTCTCTCTCGGTCCTTGTGTCTTTCTCTCGGTCCCTGTGACTCTCTCGGTCCCTGTGTCTCTCTCGGTCCCTGTGTCTCTCTCGGTCCCTGTGTCTCTCTCTCGCTCCCTGTGACTCTCTCGGTCCCTGTGTCTCTCTCGGTCCATGTGTCTCTCTCGGTCCCTGTGTCTCACTCGGGCCCTGTGTCTCTCTCGGTCCCTGTGTCTCTCTCGGTCCCTGTGTCTGTCTCTCGCTCCCTGTCTTTCTCTCTCGGACGATTGTGTCTCTCACTCAGTCCCTGTCTCTCTCTCGGTCCTTGTGTCTCTCACTCGCTCCCTGTGACTCTCTCGGTCCCTGTGTCTCTCTCGGTCCATCTGTCTCTCACTCGGTCCCTGTCACTCTCTTGGTCCCTGTGTCTCACTCGGTCCCTGTCTCTCTCTCTCTCGGACCGTGTCTCTCTCTCGGTCCCTGTGCCTCTCACTCGGTCCCTGTGTCTCTCTCTCGGTCCCTGTGAGTCTCTCGGTCCCTGTGTCTCTCTCAAGGTCCTTGTGTCTCTCTCGGTCCCTGTGTCTCTCTCTGGGTCCCTGTGTCTCACTCGGTCCCTGTCTCTCTCTCGGTCCCTGTGCCTCTCACTCGGTCCCTGTGACTCTCTCGGTCCCTGTGTCTCCCTCTCGGTCCCTGTGTCTCCCTCGGTCCCTGTGTCTCTCACGGTCCCTGTGTCTCTCTCGGTCCTGGTGTCTCTCTCAGTCCCTGTGTCTCTCTCTCAGTCCCTGTGTCTCTCTCTCTCAGTCCCTGTGTCTCTCTCTCTCGGACCCTGTGTCTCTCTCAGTCCCTGTGTCTCTCTCGGTCCCTGTATCTCCCTCTCGGTCCCTGTGTCTCTCTCTCGGTCCTTGTGTCTCTCTCTCGGTCCCTGTGTCTATCTCTGGGTCCCTGTGTCTCACTCGGTCCCTGTCTCTCCCTCGGTCCCTGTGTCTCAATCGGTCCCTGTGTTTCTCTCGGTCCCTGTGTCTCTCTCGGTCCCTGTGTCTCTTTCTTGGTCCCTGTGTCTCTCTTGGTCCCTGTGTCTCTCTCGGTCCCTGTGTCTCTCTCGGTCCCTGTGTCTCTCTCTCGGTCCCTGTGTCTCTCTCTCTCGGTCCCTGTGACTCTCTCAGTCCCTGTGTCTCTCTCGGTCCCTGTGTTTCTCTCGGTCCCTGTGTCCCTCTCGGTCCCTGTGTTTCTCTCGGTCCCTGTGTCTCTCTCGGTCCCTGTGTCTCTTTCTTGGTCCCTGTGTCTCTCTTGGTCCCTGTGTCTCTCTCGGTCCCTGTGTCTCTCTCGGTCCCTGTGTCTCTCTCTCGGTCCCTGTGTCTCTCTCTCTCGGTCCCTGTGACTCTCTCAGTCCCTGTGTCTCTCTCGGTCCCTGTGTCTCTCTCTGGTCCCTGTGTCTCTCTCCCCCGGTCCCTGTGTCTCTCTCAGTTCCTGTGTCTCTCTCTCGGTCGCTGGGTCTCACTCGGTCCCTGTGTCTCTCTCGGTCCCTGTCTCTCTCTCGGTCCCTGTGTCTCACTCGGTCCCTGTGTCTCTCTCGGTCCTTGTGTCTCTCTCTCGGTCCCTGTGTCTCTCTCTCTCGTCCCTGTGTCTCTCTCCGTCACTGTGTCTCTCTCGGTCCCTGTGTCTCTCTCGGTCCTTGTGTCTCTCTCTCGGTCCCTGTGTCTCTCTCTCTCAGTCCCTGTGTCTCTCTCGGTCACTGTCTCTCTCTCGGTCTCTGTGTCTCTCTCGTTCCCTGTGTCTCTCTCTCGGTCCCTGTCGCTCTCTCTCAGTTTCAGTGTCTCTGTTGGTCCCTGTGTCTCTCTCTAGGTCCCTTTGTCTCTCTCTGGGTCCCTGTGTCTCACTCAGTCCCTGTCACTCTCTCGGTCCCTGTGTCTCTCTCTCTCGGTCCCTGTGTCTCTCTCTCTCGGTCCCTGTGTCTCTCTCTCGGTCCCTGTCTCTCTCACTCTGTCCCTGTGCCTCTCTCGATCCCTGTGTCTCACTCGGTCCCTTTGTCTATTTCAGTCCTTGTATCTCTCTCTCGGCCCCTGTGTCTCTCTCTCTCAGTCCCTGTGTCTCTCTCGGTCACTGTCTCTCTCTCGGTCCCTGTGTCTCTCTCGGTCCCTGTGTCTCTCTCGGTCCCTGTGTCTCACTCGGTCCCTGTGTCTCTCTCGGTCTTTGAGTCTCTCTCTGTCCCTGTGTCTCTCTCTCTCTCAGTCCCTGTGTCTCTCTCGGTCACTGTCTCTCTCTCTCGGTCCCTGTGTCTCTCTCGGTCCTTGTGTCTCTCTCTCGGTCCCTGTGTCTCTCCCGGTCCCTGTGTCTCTCTCTCGGTCCCTGTGTCTCTCTCGGTCCCTGTGTCTCTCTCGGTCCTTGTGTCACTCTCTCAGTCCCTGTGTCTCTCCCGATCCCTGTCACTCTCTCACTGTCCCTGTGTCTCTTTCTCTGTCCCGGTGTCTCTCTCTCGGTCACTGTGTCTCTCTCTCGGACTCTGTGCCTCTCTCAGTCCCTGTATCTCTCTCACCCCTGTGTCTCTCTCGGTCCTGGTGTCTCTCTTGGTCCCTGTGACTCTCTTTCAGTCCCTGTGTCTCTCTCAGTCCCTGTGCCTCTTTCGGTCCCTGTGTCTCTCTCTATGTCCCTGTGTCTCTCTCTCGGTCCATGTGTCTCTCACTCGGTCCCTGTGTCTCTATCTCGGTCCCTGTGTCTCTCTCTCTCTCGATCCATGTGTCTCTCTCGGTCCCTGTGTCTCTCTCGGTCGCTGTGTCTCTCTCGGTCCCTGTGTCTCTCTCGGTCCCTGTGACTCGCTCAGTCCCTATGTCTCTCTCTCGGTCCCTGTGTCTCTCTCAGTCCCTGTGTCTCTCACTCACTCCCTGTGTCTCCCTCTCGTTCCCTGTGTCTCTCTCTCTTTCGGTCCCTGTGTCTCTTTCGGTCCCTGTGTCTCCCTCTCACCCCTGTGTCTCACTCGGTCCCTGTGTCTCTCTCGGTCCTTGTGTCTCTCTCTCAGTCCCTGTGTCTCTCTCTCTCAGTCCCTGTGTCTCTCTCGGTCACTGTCTCTCTCTCGGTCCCTGTGTCTCTCTCGGTCTCTATGTCTCACTCGGTCCCTGTGTCTCTCTCGGTCCCTGTGTCTCTCTCGGTCCCTGTGTCTCTCTCTCGCTCCCTGTCTTTCTCTCTCGGACGATTGTGTCTCTCACTCAGTCCCTGTCTCTCTCTCGGTCCCTGTGTCTCAGTCGCTCCCTGACTCTCTCTCTCAGTTTCAGTGTCTCTGTCGGTCCCTGTGACTCTCTCTGGGTCCCTGTGTCTCACTCGGTCCCTTTCACTCTCTCGGATCCTGTGTCTCACTCGGTCCCTGTGTCTCTCTCTCTCGGACCCTGTCTCTCTCTCTCGGTCCCTGTGTCTCACTCGGGCCCTGTGTCTCTCTCTCGGTCCCTGTGTCTCTCTCTCTCAGTCACTGTGTTTCTATCGGTCCCTCTGTCTCTCTCTCTGTCCATTTGTCTCTCACTCGGTCCCTCTGTCTCTCACTCGGTCCCTGTCTCTCTCTCGGTCCCTGATTCTCACTCGGTCCCTGTGTCTCTCCCGGTCCCTGTCTCTCTCTCTCAGTCCCTGTGTCTCTCTCTCTGTCCTGGTGTCTCTCTCTCTCAGTCCCTGTGTCTCTCTCTCTCTCCTGGTGTCTCTCTCTCGGTCCCTGTGTCTCTCTCTCGGTCCCTGTGTCTCTCTCGGTCCTGGTGTCTCTCTTGGTCCCTGTGTCTCTCTCTCAGTCCCTCTGTCTCTCTCTCAGTCCCTGTGTCTCTCTCTCTCGGTCCCTCTGTCTCTCTCTCTCGGACCCTGTGTCTCTCTCAGTCCCTGTGTCTCTCTCGGTCCCTGTGTCTCTCTCTCGGTCCCTGTGTCTCTCTCTCGGTCCCTGTGTCTCTCTCGGTCCCTGTGTCTCTATCTCTCGATCCCTGTGTCTCTCTCGGTCCCTGTGTCTCTCTCTCGGTCGCTGTGTCTCACTCGGTCCCTGTGTCTCTATCTCTCGGTCCCTGTGTCTCTTTCTCGGTCCCTGTGTCACTCAGTCAGTCCCTGTGTCTCTCTCACTCCTGTGTCTCTCTCGCTCCTTGTGTCTCTCTCTCGGTCCCTGTGACTCTCTCGGTCCCTGTGTCTCTCACTAGGTCCTTGTGTCTCTCTCGGTCCCTGTGTCTCTCTCTGGGTCCCTGTGTCTCACTCGGTCCCTGTCTCTCTCTCGATCCCTGTTTCTCTCTCTCGGTCCCTGTGTCTCTCAATCGGTCCCTGTGTCTCTCACTCGGTAACTGTCTCTGTCACGGTCCCTGTGTCTCTCTCTGTCCCGGTGTCTCTCTCTCGGTCCCTGTGTCTCTCTCTCGGTCCCTGTATCTCTCTCGGTCATTGTCTCTCTCTCGGTCCCTGTGTCTCTCTCGGTCCCTGTGTCTCTCTCGGTCCCTGTGTCTCACTCGGTCCCTGTGTCTCTCTCGGTCCTTGTGTCTCTCTCTCGGTCTCTGTGTCTCTCTCGGTCCCTGTGTCTCTCTCGGTCCCTGTGTCTCACTCGGTCCCTGTGTCTCTCTCGGTCCTTGTGTCTTTCTCTCGGTCCCTGTGACTCTCTCGGTCCCTGTGTCTCTCTCTCGGTCCCTATGTCTCTCTCTCGGTCCCTGTGTCTCTCTCGGGCGCTGTGCCTCACTCGGTCCCTGTGTCTCCCTCTCACCCCTGTGTCTCTCTCGGTCCCTGTGACTCTCTCGGTCCCTGTGTCTCTCTCAGTCCCTGTGTCTCTCACTCGGTCCCTGTCTCTCTCTCGGTCCCTGATTCTCACTCGGTCCCTGTGTCTCTCCCGGTCGCTGTCTCTCTCTCTCAGTCCCTGTGTCTCTCTCTCTGTCCTGGTGTCTCTCTCTCTCAGTCCCTGTGTCTCTCTCTCTCTCCTGGTGTCTCTCTCTCGGTCCCTGTGTCTCTCTCTCGGTCCCTGTGTCTCTCTCGGTCCTGGTGTCTCTCTTGGTCCCTGTGTCTCTCTCTCAGTCCCTCTGTCTCTCTCTCAGTCCCTGTGTCTCTCTCTCTCGGTCCCTGTGTCTCTCTCTCTCGGACCCTGTGTCTCTCTCAGTCCCTGTGTCTCTCTCTCTCGGACCCTGTGTCTCTCTCAGTCCCTGTTTCTCTCTCGGTCCCTGTATCTCCCTCTCGGTCCCTGTGTCTCTCTCTCGGTCCCTGTGTCTCTCTCGGTCCCTGTGACTCGCTCAGTCCCTGTGTCTCTCTCTCGGTCCCTGTGTCTCTCTCGGTCCCTATGTCTCTCTCTCGGTCCCTGTGTCTCTCTCGGGCGCTGTGCCTCACTCGGTCCCTGTGTCTCCCTCTCACCCCTGTGTCTCTCGGTCCCTGTGACTCTCTCGGTCCCTGTGTCTCTCTCAGTCCCTGTGTCTATCACTCGGTCCCTGTCTCTCTCTCGGTCCCTGATTCTCACTCGGTCCCTGTGTCTCTCCCGGTCGCTGTCTCTCTCTCTCAGTCCCTGTGTCTCTCTCTCTGTCCTGGTGTCTCTCTCTCTCAGTCCCTGTGTCTCTCTCTCTCTCCTGGTGTCTCTCTCTCGGTCCCTGTGTCTCTCTCTCGGTCCCTGTGTCTCTCTCGGTCCTGGTGTCTCTCTTGGTCCCTGTGTCTCTCTCTCAGTCCCTCTGTCTCTCTCTCAGTCCCTGTGTCTCTCTCTCTCGGTCCCTGTGTCTCTCTCTCTCGGACCCTGTGTCTCTCTCAGTCCCTGTGTCTCTCTCGGTCCCTGTGTCTCTCTCGGTCCCTGTGTCTCTATCTCTCGATCCCTGTGTCTCTCTCGGTCCCTGTGTCTCTCTCTCGGTCGCTGTGTCTCACTCGGTCCCTGTGTCTCTATCTCTCGGTCCCTGTGTCTCTCTCTCGGTCCCTGTGTCACTCAGTCAGTCCCTGTTTCTCTCTCACTCCTGTGTCTCACTCGGTCCCTGTCACTCTCTCGGTCCCTGTTTCTCTCTCTCGGTCCCTGTGTCTCTCAATCGGTCCCTGTGTCTCTCTCACTCCTGTGTCTCTCTCGGTCCATCTGTCTCTCACTCGGTCCCTGTCACTCTCTTGGTCCCTGTGTCTCACTCGGTCCCTGTCTCTCTCTCTCTCGGACCGTGTCTCTCTCTCGGTCCCTGTGCCTCTCACTCGGTCCCTGTGTCTCTCTCTCGGTCCCTGTGAGTCTCTCGGTCCCTGTGTCTCTCTCAAGGTCCTTGTGTCTCTCTCGGTCCCTGTGTCTCTCTCTGGGTCCCTGTGTCTCACTCGGTCCCTGTCACTCTCTCGGTCCCTGTGTCTCACTCGGTCCCTGTGTCTCACTCGGTCCCTGTGTCTCTCTCAAGGTCCTTGTGTCTCTCTCGGTCCCTGTGTCTCTCTCTGGGTCCCTGTGTATCACTCGGTCCCTGTCTCTCTCTCGGTCCCTGTGCCTCTCACTCGGTCCCTGTGACTCTCTCAGTCCCTGTGTCTCTCTCTCGGTCCCTGTGTCTCCCTCGGTCCCTGTGTCTCTCACGGTCCCTGTGTCTCTCTCTCAGTCCCTGTGTCTCTCTCTCTCAGTCCCTGTGTCTCTCTCTCTCGGACCCTGTGTCTCACTCGGTCCCTGTGTCTCACTCGGTCCCTGTGTCTCTCTCAAGGTCCTTGTGTCTCTCTTGGTCCCTGTTTCTCTCTCTGGGTCCCTGTGTCTCACTCGGTCCCTGTCTCTCTCTCGGTCCCTGTGCCTCGCACTCGGTCCCTGTTTCTCTCTCGGTCCCTGTATCTCCCTCTCGGTCCCTGTGTCTCTCTCTCGGTCCCTGTGTCTCTCTCGGTCCCTGTGACTCGCTCAGTCCCTGTGTCTCTCTCTCGGTCCCTGTGTCTCTCTCGGTCCCTATGTCTCTCTCTCGGTCCCTGTGTCTCTCTCGGGCGCTGTGCCTCACTCGGTCCCTGTGTCTCCCTCTCACCCCTGTGTCTCTCTCGGTCCCTGTGACTCTCTCGGTCCCTGTGTCTCTCTCAGTCCCTGTGTCTCTCACTCGGTCCCTGTCTCTCTCTCGGTCCCTGATTCTCACTCGGTCCCTGTGTCTCTCCCGGTCGCTGTCTCTCTCTCTCAGTCCCTGTGTCTCTCTCTCTGTCCTGGTGTCTCTCTCTCTCAGTCCCTGTGTCTCTCTCTCTCTCCTGGTGTCTCTCTCTCGGTCCCTGTGTCTCTCTCTCGGTCCCTGTGTCTCTCTCGGTCCTGGTGTCTCTCTTGGTCCCTGTGTCTCTCTCTCAGTCCCTTTGTCTCTCTCTCAGTCCCTGTGTCTCTCTCTCTCGGACCCTGTGTCTCTCTCAGTCCCTGTGTCTCTCTCGGTCCCTGTGTCTCTCTCGGTCCCTGTGTCTCTATCTCTCGATCCCTGTGTCTCTCTCGGTCCCTGTGTCTCTCTCTCGGTCGCTGTGTCTCACTCGGTCCCTGTGTCTCTATCTCTCGGTCCCTGTGTCTCTCTCTCGGTCCCTGTGTCACTCAGTCAGTCCCTGTGTCTCTCTCACTCCTGTGTCTCACTCGGTCCCTGTCACTCTCTCGGTCCCTGTTTCTCTCTCTCGGTCCCTGTGTCTCTCAATCGGTCCCTGTGTCTCTCTCACTCCTGTGTCTCTCTCGGTCCATCTGTCTCTCACTCGGTCCCTGTCACTCTCTTGGTCCCTGTGTCTCACTCGGTCCCTGTCACTCTCTCGGTCCCTGTTTCTCTCTCTCGGTCCCTGTGTCTCTCAATCGGTCCCTGTGTCTCTCTCACTCCTGTGTCTCTCTCGGTCCATCTGTCTCTCACTCGGTCCCTGTCACTCTCTTGGTCCCTGTGTCTCACTCGGTCCCTGTCTCTCTCTCTCTCGGACCGTGTCTCTCTCTCGGTCCCTGTGCCTCTCACTCGGTCCCTGTGTCTCTCTCTCGGTCCCTGTGAGTCTCTCGGTCCCTGTGTCTCTCTCAAGGTCCTTGTGTCTCTCTCGGTCCCTGTGTCTCTCTCTGGGTCCCTGTGTCTCACTCGGTCCCTGTCACTCTCTCGGTCCCTGTGTCTCACTCGGTCCCTGTGTCTCACTCGGTCCCTGTGTCTCTCTCAAGGTCCTTGTGTCTCTCTCGGTCCCTGTGTCTCTCTCTGGGTCCCTGTGTATCACTCGGTCCCTGTCTCTCTCTCGGTCCCTGTGCCTCTCACTCGGTCCCTGTGACTCTCTCAGTCCCTGTGTCTCTCTCTCGGTCCCTGTGTCTCCCTCGGTCCCTGTGTCTCTCACGGTCCCTGTGTCTTTCTCGGTCCTGGTGTCTCTCTCAGTCCCTGTGTCTCTCTCTCAGTCCCTGTGTCTCTCTCTCTCAGTCCCTGTGTCTCTCTCTCTCGGACCCTGTGTCTCACTCGGTCCCTGTGTCTCACTCGGTCCCTGTGTCTCTCTCAAGGTCCTTGTGTCTCTCTCGGTCCCTGTTTCTCTCTCTGGGTCCCTGTGTCTCACTCGGTCCCTGTCTCTCTCTCGGTCCCTGTGCCTCGCACTCGGTCCCTGTTTCTCTCTCGGTCCCTGTATCTCCCTCTCGGTCCCTGTGTCTCTCTCTCGGTCCCTGTGTCTCTCTCGGTCCCTGTGACTCGCTCAGTCCCTGTGTCTCTCTCTCGGTCCCTGTGTCTCTCTCGGTCCCTATGTCTCTCTCTCGGTCCCTGTGTCTCTCTCGGGCGCTGTGCCTCACTCGGTCCCTGTGTCTCCCTCTCACCCCTGTGTCTCTCTCGGTCCCTGTGACTCTCTCGGTCCCTGTGTCTCTCTCAGTCCCTGTGTCTCTCACTCGGTCCCTGTCTCTCTCTCGGTCCCTGATTCTCACTCGGTCCCTGTGTCTCTCCCGGTCGCTGTCTCTCTCTCTCAGTCCCTGTGTCTCTCTCTCTGTCCTGGTGTCTCTCTCTCTCAGTCCCTGTGTCTCTCTCTCTCTCCTGGTGTCTCTCTCTCGGTCCCTGTGTCTCTCTCTCGGTCCCTGTGTCTGTCTCGGTCCTGGTGTCTCTCTTGGTCCCTGTGTCTCTCTCTCAGTCCCTCTGTCTCTCTCTCAGTCCCTGTGTCTCTCTCTCTCGGACCCTGTGTCTCTCTCAGTCCCTGTGTCTCTCTCGGTCCCTGTGTCTCTCTCGGTCCCTGTGTCTCTATCTCTCGATCCCTGTGTCTCTCTCGGTCCCTGTGTCTCTCTCTCGGTCGCTGTGTCTCACTCGGTCCCTGTGTCTCTATCTCTCGGTCCCTGTGTCTCTCTCTCGGTCCCTGTGTCACTCAGTCAGTCCCTGTGTCTCTCTCACTCCTGTGTCTCACTCGGTCCCTGTCACTCTCTCGGTCCCTGTTTCTCTCTCTCGGTCCCTGTGTCTCTCAATCGGTCCCTGTGTCTCTCTCACTCCTGTGTCTCTCTCGGTCCATCTGTCTCTCACTCGGTCCCTGTCACTCTCTTGGTCCCTGTGTCTCACTCGGTCCCTGTCACTCTCTCGGTCCCTGTTTCTCTCTCTCGGTCCCTGTGTCTCTCAATCGGTCCCTGTGTCTCTCTCACTCCTGTGTCTCTCTCGGTCCATCTGTCTCTCACTCGGTCCCTGTCACTCTCTTGGTCCCTGTGTCTCACTCGGTCCCTGTCTCTCTCTCTCTCGGACCGTGTCTCTCTCTCGGTCCCTGTGCCTCTCACTCGGTCCCTGTGTCTCTCTCTCGGTCCCTGTGAGTCTCTCGGTCCCTGTGTCTCTCTCAAGGTCCTTGTGTCTCTCTCGGTCCCTGTGTCTCTCTCTGGGTCCCTGTGTCTCACTCGGTCCCTGTCACTCTCTCGGTCCCTGTGTCTCACTCGGTCCCTGTGTCTCACTCGGTCCCTGTGTCTCTCTCAAGGTCCTTGTGTCTCTCTCGGTCCCTGTGTCTCTCTCTGGGTCCCTGTGTATCACTCGGTCCCTGTCTCTCTCTCGGTCCCTGTGCCTCTCACTCGGTCCCTGTGACTCTCTCAGTCCCTGTGTCTCTCTCTCGGTCCCTGTGTCTCCCTCGGTCCCTGTGTCTCTCACGGTCCCTGTGTCTTTCTCGGTCCTGGTGTCTCTCTCAGTCCCTGTGTCTCTCTCTCAGTCCCTGTGTCTCTCTCTCTCAGTCCCTGTGTCTCTCTCTCTCGGACCCTGTGTCTCACTCGGTCCCTGTGTCTCACTCGGTCCCTGTGTCTCTCTCAAGGTCCTTGTGTCTCTCTCGGTCCCTGTTTCTCTCTCTGGGTCCCTGTGTCTCACTCGGTCCCTGTCTCTCTCTCGGTCCCTGTGCCTCGCACTCGGTCCCTGTTTCTCTCTCGGTCCCTGTATCTCCCTCTCGGTCCCTGTGTCTCTCTCTCGGTCCCTGTGTCTCTCTCGGTCCCTGTGACTCGCTCAGTCCCTGTGTCTCTCTCTCGGTCCCTGTGTCTCTCTCGGTCCCTATGTCTCTCTCTCGGTCCCTGTGTCTCTCTCGGGCGCTGTGCCTCACTCGGTCCCTGTGTCTCCCTCTCACCCCTGTGTCTCTCTCGGTCCCTGTGACTCTCTCGGTCCCTGTGTCTCTCTCAGTCCCTGTGTCTCTCACTCGGTCCCTGTCTCTCTCTCGGTCCCTGATTCTCACTCGGTCCCTGTGTCTCTCCCGGTCGCTGTCTCTCTCTCTCAGTCCCTGTGTCTCTCTCTCTGTCCTGGTGTCTCTCTCTCTCAGTCCCTGTGTCTCTCTCTCTCTCCTGGTGTCTCTCTCTCGGTCCCTGTGTCTCTCTCTCGGTCCCTGTGTCTCTCTCGGTCCTGGTGTCTCTCTTGGTCCCTGTGTCTCTCTCTCAGTCCCTCTGTCTCTCTCTCAGTCCCTGTGTCTCTCTCTCTCGGACCCTGTGTCTCTCTCAGTCCCTGTGTCTCTCTCGGTCCCTGTGTCTCTCTCGGTCCCTGTGTCTCTATCTCTCGATCCCTGTGTCTCTCTCGGTCCCTGTGTCTCTCTCTCGGTCGCTGTGTCTCACTCGGTCCCTGTGTCTCTATCTCTCGGTCCCTGTGTCTCTCTCTCGGTCCCTGTGTCACTCAGTCAGTCCCTGTGTCTCTCTCACTCCTGTGTCTCTCTCGCTCCTTGTGTCTCTCTCTCGGTCCCTGTGACTCTCTCGGTCCCTGTGTCTCTCGCTAGGTCCTTGTGTCTCTCTCGGTCCCTGTGTCTCTCTCTGGGTCCCTGTGTCTCACTCGGTCCCTGTCACTCTCTCGGTCCCTGTTTCTCTCTCTCGGTCCCTGTGTCTCTCAATCGGTCCCTGTGTCTCTCACTCGGTAACTGTCTCTGTCACGGTCCCTGTGTCTCTCTCTGTCCCGGTGTCTCTCTCTCGGTCCCTGTGTCTCTCTCTCGGTCCCTGTATCTCTCTCGGTCACTGTCTCTCTCTCGGTCCCTGTGTCTCTCTCGGTCCCTGTGTCTCACTCGGTCCCTGTGTCTCTCTCGGTCCTTGTGTCTCTCTCTCGGTCTCTGTGTCTCTCTCGGTCCCTGTGTCTCTCTCGGTCCCTGTGTCTCACTCGGTCCCTGTGACTCTCTCGGTCCCTGTGTCTCTCTCGGTCCATGTGTCTCTCTCGGTCCTTGTGTCTCTCTCTCGGTCTCTGTGTCTCTCTCGGTCCCTGTGTCTCTCTCGGTCCCTGTGTCTCACTCGGTCCCTGTGACTCTCTCGGTCCCTGTGACTCTCTCGGTCCCTGTGTCTCTCTCGGTCCCTGTGTCTCACTCGGTCCCTGTGTCTCTCTCGGTCCTTGTGTCTTTCTCTCGGTCCCTGTGACTCTCTCGGTCCCTGTGTCTCTCTCGGTCCCTGTGTCTCTCTCGGTCCCTGTGTCTCTCTCTCGCTCCCTGTGACTCTCTCGGTCCCTGTGTCTCTCTCGGTCCATGTGTCTCTCTCGGTCCCTGTGTCTCTCTCTCGGTCCCTGTGTCTCTCTCTCACTCCTGTGTCTCTCTCGGTCCCTGTGTTTCTCTCGGTCCCTGTGTCTCTCTCTCTCAGTCCCGGTGTCTCTCTCGGTCCCTGTCTCTCTCTCTCGGTCCCTGTGACTCTCTCGGTCCATGTGTCTCTCTCTCGGTCCCTGTGTCTCTCTCGGTCCCTGTGTCTCTCTAGGTCCTTGTGTCTCTCTCTCGGTCCCTGTGTCTCTCTCTCGGTCCCTGTGTCTCTCTCTCTCGGTCCCTGTGTCTCTCTCGGTCCCTGTGTCTCTCTCTGGGTCCCTGTGTCTCTCCCTCGGTTCCTGTGTCTCACTCGGTCCCTGTCTCTCCCTTGGTCCCTGTGTCTCCCTCGATCCCAGTGTCTCTCTCGGACCCTGTGTCTCTCTCAGTCCCAGTGTCTCTCTCGGTCACTGTCTCTCTCTCGGTCCCTGTGTCTCTCTCGGTCCCTGTGTCTCTCTCTTGGACTCTGTCTCTCTCTCAGTCCCTGTCACTCTCTCGGTCCCTGTGTCTCTCTCTCTCGGTCCCTGTGTCTCTCTCGGTCCCTGTGTCTCTCTCTGGGTCCCTGTGTCTCTCCCTCGGTTCCTGTGTCTCACTCGGTCCCTGTCTCTCCCTTGGTCCCTGTGTCTCCCTCGATCCCAGTGTCTCTCTCGGACCCTGTGTCTCTCTCGGTCCCTGTGTCTCTCTCGGTCCCTGTGTCTCTCTCTCGGTCCCTGTGTCTCTCTCTCTCGGTCCCTGTGATTCTCTCAGTCCCTGTGTCTCTCTCGGTCCCTGTGTCTCTCTCTGGTCCCTGTGTCTCTCTCCCCCGGTCCCTGTGTCTCTCTCAGTTCCTGTGTCTCTCTCTCGGTCGCTGGGTCTCACTCGGTCCCTGTGTCTCTCTCGGTCCCTGTCTCTCTCTCGGTCCCTGTGTCTCACTCGGTCCCTGTGTCTCTCTCGGTCCTTGTGTCTCTCTCTCGGTCCCTGTGTCTCTCTCTCTCGTCCCTGTGTCTCTCTCCGTCACTGTGTCTCTCTCGGTCCCTGTGTCTCTCTCGGTCCTTGTGTCTCTCTCTCGGTCCCTGTGTCTCTCTCTCTCAGTCCCTGAGTCTCTCTCGGTCACTGTCTCTCTCTCGGTCTCTGTGTCTCTCTCGGTCCCTGTGTCTCTCTCTCGGTCCCTATCGCTCTCTCTCAGTTTCAGTGTCTCTGTTGGTCCCTGTGTCTCTCTCTAGGTCCCTTTGTCTCTCTCTGGGTCCCTGTGTCTCACTCAGTCCCTGTCACTCTCTCGGTCCCTGTGTCTCTCTCTCTCGGTCCCTGTGTCTCTCTCTCGGTCCCTGTCTCTCTCACTCTGTCCCTGTGCCTCTCTCGATCCCTGTGTCTCACTCGGTCCCTTTGTCTCTTTCAGTCCTTGTATCTCTCTCTCGGTCCCTGTGTCTCTCTCTCTCAGTCCCTGTGTCTCACTCGGTCACTGTCTCTCTCTCGGTCCCTGTGTCTCTCTCGGTCCCTGTGTCTCTCTCAGTCCCTGTGTCTCTCTCGGTCACTGTCTCTCTCTCTCGGTCCCTGTGTCTCTCTCGGTCCCTGTGTCTCTCTCGGTCCTTGTGTCTCTCTCTCGGTCCCTGTGTCTCTCCCGGTCCCTGTGTCTCTCTCTCGGTCCCTGTGTCTCTCTCGGTCCCTGTGTCTCTCTCGGTCCTTGTGTCACTCTCTCGGTCCCTGTGTCTCTCCCGATCCCTGTCACTCTCTCACTGTCCCTGTGTCTCTTTCTCTGTCCCGGTGTCTCTCTCTCGGTCACTGTGTCTCTCTCTCGGACTCTGTGCATCTCTCAGTCCCTGTATCTCTCTCACCCCTGTGTCTCTCTCGGTCCTGGTGTCTCTCTTGGTCCCTGTGACTCTCTCTCAGTCCCTGTGTCTCTCTCAGTCCCTGTGCCTCTTTCGGTCCCTGTGTCTCTCTCTATGTCCCTGTGTCTCTCTCTAGGTCCATGTGTCTCTCACTCGGTCCCTGTGTCTCTATCTCGGTCCCTGTGTCTCTCTCTCTCTCGATCCATGTGTCTCTCTCGTTCCCTGTGTCTCTCTCGGTCGCTGTGTCTCTCTCGGTCCTTGTGTCACTCTCTCGGTCCCTGTGTCTCTCCCGATCCCTGTCACTCTCTCACTGTCCCTGTGTCTCTTTCTCTGTCCCGGTGTCTCTCTCTCGGTCACTGTGTCTCTCTCTCGGACTCTGTGCATCTCTCAGTCCCTGTATCTCTCTCACCCCTGTGTCTCTCTCGGTCCTGGTGTCTCTCTTGGTCCCTGTGACTCTCTCTCAGTCCCTGTGTCTCTCTCAGTCCCTGTGCCTCTTTCGGTCCCTGTGTCTCTCTCTATGTCCCTGTGTCTCTCTCTAGGTCCATGTGTCTCTCACTCGGTCCCTGTGTCTCTATCTCGGTCCCTGTGTCTCTCTCTCTCTCGATCCATGTGTCTCTCTCGTTCCCTGTGTCTCTCTCGGTCGCTGTGTCTCTCTCGGTCCCTGTGTCTCTCTCGGTCCCTGTGACTCGCTCAGTCCCTGTGTCTCTCTCTCGGTCCCTGTGTCTCACTCGGTCCCTGTGTCTCTCTCTCGGTCCCTGTGACTCTCTCTCTCGGTCCCTGTGTCCCTCTCTCTCAGTCTCTGTGTCTCTCACTCTGTCCTGGTGTCTCTCTCTCTCGGTCACTGTGTTTCTCTATCGGTCTCTGTCTCTCTCTCGGTCCCTGTCTCTCTGTCTCGGTCCCTGTGTCTCTCTCGGTCCCTGTGTCTCTCTCGGTCCCTGTGTCTCTTTTTGCTCCCTGTGTCTCTCTCAGTCCCTGTGTCTCTCTCTCGGTCCCTGTGTCTCTCTCTCTCGATCCATGTGTCTGTGTCGGTCCCTGTGTCTCTCTCAGTCCCTGTGTCTCTCTCAGTCCCTGTGTCTCTCTCGACCTTTGTGTCTCTCCCTCGGTCCCTGTGACTCTCTCGGTCCCTGTGTCTCTCTCAAGGTCCTTGTGTCTCTCTCGGTCCCTGTGTCTCTCTCTGGGTCCCTGTGTCTCACTCGGTCCCTGTCTCTCTCTCGGTCCCTGTGCCTCGCACTCGGTCCCTGTGACTCTCTCGGTCCCTGTGTCTCTCTCTCGGTCCCTGTGTCTCCCTCGGTCCCTGTGTCTCTCACGGTCCCTGTGTCTCTCTCGGTCCTGGTGTCTCTCTTGGTCCCTGTCTCTCTCTCTCAGTCCCTGTGTCTCTCTCTCAGTCCCTGTGTCTCTCTCTCTCAGTCCCTGTGTCTCTCTCTCTCGGACCCTGTGTCTCTCTCAGTCCCTGTTTCTCTCTCGGTCCCTGTATCTCCCTCTCGGTCCCTGTGTCTCTCTCTCGGTCCCTGTGTCTCTCTCGGTCCCTGTGACTCGCTCAGTCCCTGTGTCTCTCTCTCGGTCCCTGTGTCTCTCTCGGTCCCTATGTCTCTCTCTCGGTCCCTGTGTCTCTCTCGGGCGCTGTGCCTCACTCGGTCCCTGTGTCTCCCTCTCACCCCTGTGTCTCTCTCGGTCCCTGTGACTCTCTCGGTCCCTGTGTCTCTCTCAGTCCCTGTGTCTCTCACTCGGTCCCTGTCTCTCTCTCGGTCCCTGATTCTCACTCGGTCCCTGTGTCTCTCCCGGTCGCTGTCTCTCTCTCTCAGTCCCTGTGTCTCTCTCTCTGTCCTGGTGTCTCTCTCTCTCAGTCCCTGTGTCTCTCTCTCTCTCCTGGTGTCTCTCTCTCGGTCCCTGTGTCTCTCTCTCGGTCCCTGTGTCTGTCTCGGTCCTGGTGTCTCTCTTGGTCCCTGTGTCTCTCTCTCAGTCCCTCTGTCTCTCTCTCAGTCCCTGTGTCTCTCTCTCTCGGACCCTGTGTCTCTCTCAGTCCCTGTGTCTCTCTCGGTCCCTGTGTCTCTCTCGGTCCCTGTGTCTCTATCTCTCGATCCCTGTGTCTCTCTCGGTCCCTGTGTCTCTCTCTCGGTCGCTGTGTCTCACTCGGTCCCTGTGTCTCTATCTCTCGGTCCCTGTGTCTCTCTCTCGGTCCCTGTGTCACTCAGTCAGTCCCTGTGTCTCTCTCACTCCTGTGTCTCTCTCGCTCCTTGTGTCTCTCTCTCGGTCCCTGTGACTCTCTCGGTCCCTGTGTCTCTCGCTAGGTCCTTGTGTCTCTCTCGGTCCCTGTGTCTCTCTCTGGGTCCCTGTGTCTCACTCGGTCCCTGTCACTCTCTCGGTCCCTGTTTCTCTCTCAATCGGTCCCTGTGTCTCTCACTCGGTAACTGTCTCTGTCACGGTCCCTGTGTCTCTCTCTGTCCCGGTGTCTCTCTCTCGGTCCCTGTGTCTCTCTCTCGGTCCCTGTATCTCTCTCGGTCACTGTCTCTCTCTCGGTCCCTGTGTCTCTCTCGGTCCCTGTGTCTCACTCGGTCCCTGTGTCTCTCTCGGTCCTTGTGTCTCTCTCTCGGTCTCTGTGTCTCTCTCGGTCCCTGTGTCTCTCTCGGTCCCTGTGTCTCACTCGGTCCCTGTGTCTCTCTCGGTCCTTGTGTCTTTCTCTCGGTCCCTGTGACTCTCTCGGTCCCTGTGTCTCTCTCGGTCCCTGTGTCTCTCTCGGTCCCTGTGTCTCTCTCTCGCTCCCTGTGACTCTCTCGGTCCCTGTGTCTCTCTCGGTCCATGTGTCTCTCTCGGTCCCTGTGTCTCTCTCTCGGTCCCTGTGTCTCTCTCTCACTCCTGTGTCTCTCTCGGTCCCTGTGTTTCTCTCGGTCCCTGTGTCTCTCTCTCTCAGTCCCGGTGTCTCTCTCGGTCCCTGTCTCTCTCTCTCGGTCCCTGTGACTCTCTCGGTCCATGTGTCTCTCTCTCGGTCCCTGTGTCTCTCTCGGTCCCTGTGTCTCTCTAGGTCCTTGTGTCTCTCTCTCGGTCCCTGTGTCTCTCTCTCGGTCCCTGTGTCTCTCTCTCTCCGTCCCTGTGTCTCTCTCGGTCCCTGTGTCTCTCTCTGGGTCCCTGTGTCTCTCCCTCGGTTCCTGTGTCTCCCTCGATCCCAGTGTCTCTCTCGGACCCTGTGTCTCTCTCAGTCCCAGTGTCTCTCTCGGTCACTGTCTCTCTCTCGGTCCCTGTGTCTCTCTCGGTCCCTGTGTCTCTCTCTTGGACTCTGTCTCTCTCTCAGTCCCTGTGTCTCTCTCGGTCACTGTGTCTCTCTCTCGGACTCTGTGCCTCTCTCAGTCCCTGTATCTCTCTCACCCCTGTGTCTCTCTCGGTCCTGGTGTCTCTCTTGGTCCCTGTGACTCTCTCTCAGTCCCTGTGTCTCTCTCAGTCCCTGTGCCTCTTTCGGTCCCTGTGTCTCTCTCTATGTCCCTGTGTCTCTCTCTCGGTCCATGTGTCTCTCACTCGGTCCCTGTGTCTCTCTCTCGGTCCCTGTGTCTCTCTCTCTCTCGATCCATGTGTCTCTCTCGGTCCCTGTGTCTCTCTCGGTCGCTGTGTCTCTCTCGGTCCCTGTGTCTCTCTCGGTCCCTGTGACTCGCTCAGTCACTGTGTCTCTCTCTCGGTCCCTGTGACTCTCTCGGTCCCAGTGTCTTTCTCTCTCGGTCCCTGTGTCTCCCTCTCACACCTGTGTCTCTCTCGGTCCCTGTGTCTCACTCGGTCCCTGTCTGTCTCTCGGTCCCTGTGTCTCTCTCGGGCCCTGTGTCTCTCTCGGTCCCTGTGTCTCACTCGGTCCCTGTGTCTCTCTCGGTCTTTGAGTCTCTCTCAGTCCCTGTGTCTCTCTCGGTCACTGTCTCTCTCTCTCGGTCCCTGTGTCTCTCTCGGTCCCTGTGTCTCTCTCGGTCCTTGTGTCTCTCTCTCGGTCCCTCTGTCTCTCCCGGTCCCTGTGTCTCTCTCTCGGTCCCTGTGTCTCTCTCGGTCCCTGTGTCTCTCTCGGTCCTTGTGTCACTCTCTCGGTCCCTGTGTCTCTCCCGATCCCTGTCACTCTCTCACTGTCCCTGTGTCTCTTTCTCTGTCCCGGTGTCTCTCTCTCGGTCACTGTGTCTCTCTCTCGGACTCTGTGCCTCTCTCAGTCCCTGTATCTCTCTCACCCCTGTGTCTCTCTCGGTCCTGGTGTCTCTCTTGGTCCCTGTGACTCTCTCTCAGTCCCTGTGTCTCTCTCAGTCCCTGTGCCTCTTTCGGTCCCTGTGTCTCTCTCTATGTCCCTGTGTCTCTCTCTCGGTCCATGTGTCTCTCACTCGGTCCCTGTGTCTCTCTCTCGGTCCCTGTGTCTCTCTCTCTCTCGATCCATGTGTCTCTCTCGGTCCCTGTGTCTCTCTCGGTCGCTGTGTCTCTCTCGGTCCCTGTGTCTCTCTCGGTCCCTGTGACTCGCTCAGTCACTGTGTCTCTCTCTCGGTCCCTGTGACTCTCTCGGTCCCAGTGTCTTTCTCTCTCGGTCCCTGTGTCTCCCTCTCACACCTGTGTCTCTCTCGGTCCCTGTGTCTCACTCGGTCCCTGTCTGTCTCTCGGTCCCTGTGTCTCTCTCGGTCCCTGTGTCTCCCTCTCAACCCTGTGTCTCTCTCGGTCCCTGTGTCTCACTCGGTCCCTGTCTGTCTCTCGGTCCCTGTGTCTCTCTCGGTCCCTGTGTCTCCCTCTCAACCCTGTGTCTCTCTTCGGACCCTGTGTCTCACTCGGTCCCTGTGTCTCTCTCTAGGTCCTTGTGTCTCTCCCTCGGTCCCGGTGTCTATCTCTGGGTCCCTGTGTCTCACTCGGTCCCTGTCACTCTCTCGGTCCCTGTGTCTCTCTCTCTCGGTCCCTGTGTCTCTCTCTCTCCCAGTCCCTGTGTCTCTCTCTCGGTCCCTGTGTCTCACTCGGACCCTGTGTCTCTTGCTCGGATCCTGTCTCTCTCTCTCGGTCCCTGTGTTTCTCTCGGTCCCTGTGTCTCTCTCTCGGTCCCTGTGTCTCTCACTCGGTCCCTGTGTCTCTCTCTCGGTCCCTGTGTCTCTCTCTCTCGGTCCCTGTGTCTCTCTCGGTCCCTGTGTCTCACTCGGATCCTGTGTCTCTCTCTCGGATCCTGTCTCTCTCTCTCGGTCCCTGTGTTTCTCTCGGTCCCTGTGTCTCCCTCTCGTTCCCTGTGTCTCTGTCTCGGTCCCTGTGTCTCTCTCTCGGTCCCTGTGTCTCTGTCTCGGTCCCTGTCTCTCTCTCAGTTCCTGTCTCACTCTCTCGGTCCCTGTGTTGCTCTCGGTCCCTCTGTCTCTCTCTCGGTCCCTGTGTCCCTCTCGGTCCTTGTGTTTCTCTCGGTCCCTGTCTCTCTCCCTCGGTCACTGTGTATCTCTCGGTCCCTGTGTCTCTCTCTCGGTCCCTGTGTCCCTCTCTGTCCCTGTGTCTCTCTCTCGGTCCCTTTCTCTCTCTCGGTCCCTGTGTATCTCACTCGGTCCCTGTGTCTCTCACTCGGTCCCTGTGTCTCTCTCTCGGTCCCTGTGTCCCTCTCGGTCCCTGTGTCTCTGTCTCGGTCCCTGTGTCTATCCCTCTCGGTCCCTGTGTCTCTCTCGGTCCCTGTGTCTCTCTTGGTCCCTGTGTCTCTCTCTCAGTCCCTGTGTATCTCTCTCAGTCCCTGTGTCTCTTTCTCGGTCCCTGTGTCTCTCTCTCGGTCCCTGTGTCTCTCTCTCAGTCCCTGTCTCTCTCTCGGTCCCTGTGTCTCTCTCACGCCTCCTGTAACTCGCTCAGTCCCTGTGTCTCTTTCTCTGTCCCGGTGTCTCTCTCTCGGTCCCTGTGTCTCTCTCCGTCCCTGTATCTCTCTCTCACCCCTGTGTCTCTCTCGGTCACTGTCTCTCTCTCGGTCCCTGTGTCTCTCTCGGTCTCTGTGTCTCACTCGGTCCCTGTGTCTCTCTCGGTCCATGTGTCTCTCTCGGTCACTATGTCTCTCTCTCGCTCCCTGTCTTTCTCTCTCGGACGATTGTGTCTCTCACTCGGTCCCTGTCTCTCTCTCTCGGTCCCTGTGTCTCAGTCGCTCCCTGTCTCTCTCTCTCTGTTTCAGTGTCTCTGTCATTCCCTGTGACTCTCTCTGGGTCGATGTGCCTCACTCGGTCCCTGTGTCTCTCTCTCGGTCCCTGTGTCTCTCTCTCTCGGTCCCTGTGTCTCTCTCGGTCTCTGTGTCTCAGTCGGTCCCTGTGTCTCTCTCTCGGTCCATGTGTCTCTCTCTCGGTCCCTGTGTCTCACTCGGTCCCTGTGTCTCTCTCGGTCCTTGTGTCTTTCTCTCGGTCCCTGTGACTCTCTCGGTCCCTGTGTCTCTCTCGGTCCCTGTGTCTCTCTCGGTCCCTGTGTCTCTCTCTCGCTCCCTGTGACTCTCTCGGTCCCTGTGTCTCTCTCGGTCCATGTGTCTCTCTCGGTCCCTGTGTCTCTCTCTCGGTCCCTGTGTCTCTCTCTCACTCCTGTGTCTCTCTCGGTCCCTGTGTTTCTCTCGGTCCCTGTGTCTCTCTCTCTCAGTCCCGGTGTCTCTCTCGGTCCCTGTCTCTCTCTCTCGGTCCCTGTGACTCTCTCGGTCCATGTGTCTCTCTCTCGGTCCCTGTGTCTCTCTCGGTCCCTGTGTCTCTCTAGGTCCTTGTGTCTCTCTCTCGGTCCCTGTGTCTCTCTCTCGGTCCCTGTGTCTCTCTCTCTCCGTCCCTGTGTCTCTCTCGGTCCCTGTGTCTCTCTCTGGGTCCCTGTGTCTCTCCCTCGGTTCCTGTGTCTCCCTCGATCCCAGTGTCTCTCTCGGACCCTGTGTCTCTCTCAGTCCCAGTGTCTCTCTCGGTCACTGTCTCTCTCTCGGTCCCTGTGTCTCTCTCGGTCCCTGTGTCTCTCTCTTGGACTCTGTCTCTCTCTCAGTCCCTGTGTCTCTCTCGGTCACTGTGTCTCTCTCTCGGACTCTGTGCCTCTCTCAGTCCCTGTATCTCTCTCACCCCTGTGTCTCTCTCGGTCCTGGTGTCTCTCTTGGTCCCTGTGACTCTCTCTCAGTCCCTGTGTCTCTCTCAGTCCCTGTGCCTCTTTCGGTCCCTGTGTCTCTCTCTATGTCCCTGTGTCTCTCTCTCGGTCCATGTGTCTCTCACTCGGTCCCTGTGTCTCTCTCTCGGTCCCTGTGTCTCTCTCTCTCTCGATCCATGTGTCTCTCTCGGTCCCTGTGTCTCTCTCGGTCGCTGTGTCTCTCTCGGTCCCTGTGTCTCTCTCGGTCCCTGTGACTCGCTCAGTCACTGTGTCTCTCTCTCGGTCCCTGTGACTCTCTCGGTCCCAGTGTCTTTCTCTCTCGGTCCCTGTGTCTCCCTCTCACACCTGTGTCTCTCTCGGTCCCTGTGTCTCACTCGGTCCCTGTCTGTCTCTCGGTCCCTGTGTCTCTCTCGGGCCCTGTGTCTCTCTCGGTCCCTGTGTCTCACTCGGTCCCTGTGTCTCTCTCGGTCTTTGAGTCTCTCTCAGTCCCTGTGTCTCTCTCGGTCACTGTCTCTCTCTCTCGGTCCCTGTGTCTCTCTCGGTCCCTGTGTCTCTCTCGGTCCTTGTGTCTCTCTCTCGGTCCCTCTGTCTCTCCCGGTCCCTGTGTCTCTCTCTCGGTCCCTGTGTCTCTCTCGGTCCCTGTGTCTCTCTCGGTCCTTGTGTCACTCTCTCGGTCCCTGTGTCTCTCCCGATCCCTGTCACTCTCTCACTGTCCCTGTGTCTCTTTCTCTGTCCCGGTGTCTCTCTCTCGGTCACTGTGTCTCTCTCTCGGACTCTGTGCCTCTCTCAGTCCCTGTATCTCTCTCACCCCTGTGTCTCTCTCGGTCCTGGTGTCTCTCTTGGTCCCTGTGACTCTCTCTCAGTCCCTGTGTCTCTCTCAGTCCCTGTGCCTCTTTCGGTCCCTGTGTCTCTCTCTATGTCCCTGTGTCTCTCTCTCGGTCCATGTGTCTCTCACTCGGTCCCTGTGTCTCTCTCTCGGTCCCTGTGTCTCTCTCTCTCTCGATCCATGTGTCTCTCTCGGTCCCTGTGTCTCTCTCGGTCGCTGTGTCTCTCTCGGTCCCTGTGTCTCTCTCGGTCCCTGTGACTCGCTCAGTCACTGTGTCTCTCTCTCGGTCCCTGTGACTCTCTCGGTCCCAGTGTCTTTCTCTCTCGGTCCCTGTGTCTCCCTCTCACACCTGTGTCTCTCTCGGTCCCTGTGTCTCACTCGGTCCCTGTCTGTCTCTCGGTCCCTGTGTCTCTCTCGGTCCCTGTGTCTCCCTCTCAACCCTGTGTCTCTCTCGGTCCCTGTGTCTCACTCGGTCCCTGTCTGTCTCTCGGTCCCTGTGTCTCTCTCGGTCCCTGTGTCTCCCTCTCAACCCTGTGTCTCTCTTCGGACCCTGTGTCTCACTCGGTCCCTGTGTCTCTCTCTAGGTCCTTGTGTCTCTCCCTCGGTCCCGGTGTCTATCTCTGGGTCCCTGTGTCTCACTCGGTCCCTGTCACTCTCTCGGTCCCTGTGTCTCTCTCTCTCGGTCCCTGTGTCTCTCTCTCTCCCAGTCCCTGTGTCTCTCTCTCGGTCCCTGTGTCTCACTCGGACCCTGTGTCTCTTGCTCGGATCCTGTCTCTCTCTCTCGGTCCCTGTGTTTCTCTCGGTCCCTGTGTCTCTCTCTCGGTCCCTGTGTCTCTCACTCGGTCCCTGTGTCTCTCTCTCGGTCCCTGTGTCTCTCTCTCTCGGTCCCTGTGTCTCTCTCGGTCCCTGTGTCTCACTCGGATCCTGTGTCTCTCTCTCGGATCCTGTCTCTCTCTCTCGGTCCCTGTGTTTCTCTCGGTCCCTGTGTCTCCCTCTCGTTCCCTGTGTCTCTGTCTCGGTCCCTGTGTCTCTCTCTCGGTCCCTGTGTCTCTGTCTCGGTCCCTGTCTCTCTCTCAGTTCCTGTCTCACTCTCTCGGTCCCTGTGTTGCTCTCGGTCCCTCTGTCTCTCTCTCGGTCCCTGTGTCCCTCTCGGTCCTTGTGTTTCTCTCGGTCCCTGTCTCTCTCCCTCGGTCACTGTGTATCTCTCGGTCCCTGTGTCTCTCTCTCGGTCCCTGTGTCCCTCTCTGTCCCTGTGTCTCTCTCTCGGTCCCTTTCTCTCTCTCGGTCCCTGTGTATCTCACTCGGTCCCTGTGTCTCTCACTCGGTCCCTGTGTCTCTCTCTCGGTCCCTGTGTCCCTCTCGGTCCCTGTGTCTCTGTCTCGGTCCCTGTGTCTATCCCTCTCGGTCCCTGTGTCTCTCTCGGTCCCTGTGTCTCTCTTGGTCCCTGTGTCTCTCTCTCAGTCCCTGTGTATCTCTCTCAGTCCCTGTGTCTCTTTCTCGGTCCCTGTGTCTCTCTCTCGGTCCCTGTGTCTCTCTCTCAGTCCCTGTCTCTCTCTCGGTCCCTGTGTCTCTCTCACGCCTCCTGTAACTCGCTCAGTCCCTGTGTCTCTTTCTCTGTCCCGGTGTCTCTCTCTCGGTCCCTGTGTCTCTCTCCGTCCCTGTATCTCTCTCTCACCCCTGTGTCTCTCTCGGTCACTGTCTCTCTCTCGGTCCCTGTGTCTCTCTCGGTCTCTGTGTCTCACTCGGTCCCTGTGTCTCTCTCGGTCCATGTGTCTCTCTCGGTCACTATGTCTCTCTCTCGCTCCCTGTCTTTCTCTCTCGGACGATTGTGTCTCTCACTCGGTCCCTGTCTCTCTCTCTCGGTCCCTGTGTCTCAGTCGCTCCCTGTCTCTCTCTCTCTGTTTCAGTGTCTCTGTCATTCCCTGTGACTCTCTCTGGGTCGATGTGCCTCACTCGGTCCCTGTGTCTCTCTCTCGGTCCCTGTGTCTCTCTCTCTCGGTCCCTGTGTCTCTCTCGGTCTCTGTGTCTCAGTCGGTCCCTGTGTCTCTCTCTCGGTCCATGTGTCTCTCTCTCGGTCCCTGTGTCTCTCTCTCTCAGTCCCTGTGTCTCTCTCGGTCGCTGTCTCTCTCTCGGTCCCTGTGTCTCTCTCAGTCTCTGAGTCTCACTCGGTCCCTGTGTCTCTCTCGGTCCCTGTGTCTCTCTCGGTCTCTGTGTCTCACTCGGTCCCTGTGTCTCTCTCGGTCCTTGTGTCTCTCTCTCGGTCCCTGTGTCTCTCTCTCTCAGTCCCTGTGTCTCTCTCGGTCGCTGTCTCTCTCTCGGTCCCTGTGTCTCTGTCAGTCTCTGAGTCTCACTCGGTCCCTGTCTCTCTCTCGGTCCCTGTGTCTCTCTCAGTCTCTGAGTCTCACTCGGTCCCTGTGTCTCTCTCGGTCCTTGTGTCTCTCTCTCGGTCCCTGTGTCTCTCTCTCTCATTCCCTGTGTCTCTCTCGGTCGCTGTCTCTCTCTCGGTCCCTGTGTCTCTCTCAGTCTCTGAGTCTCACTCGGTCCCTGTGTCTCTCTCTCTCAGTCCATGTGTCTCTCTCGGTCGCTGTCTCTCTCTCGGTCCCTGTGTCTCTCTCGGTCTCTGTGTCTCACTCGGTCCCTGTCTCTCTCTCGGTCCCTGTGTCTCTCTCAGTCCCTGTGTCTCTCTCAGTCCCTGTGTCTCTCTCGGTCGCTGTCACTCTCTCGGTCCCTGTGTCTCACTCGATCCCTGTGTCTCTCCCGGTCCCTGTCTCTCTCTCTCAGTCCCTGTGTCTCTCTCTCTCGGCCCTGTGTCTCTCTCATTCCCTGCATCACTCTCGGTCCCTGTGTCTCTCTCTCGGTCCCTGTCTCTCTCTCTCGGTCCCTGTGTCTCTCTCTCGGTCCCTGTGTCTCTCACTCGGTCCCTGTGTCTCTCTCTCGGTCCCTGTGTCTATCCCTCTCGGTCCCTGTGTCTCTCTCGGTCCCTGTGTCTCTCTTGGTCCCTGTGTCTCTCTCTCGGTCCCTGTGTCTCTCTCTCAGTCCCTGTCTCTCTCTCGGTTCCTGTGTCTCTCTCACGCCTCCTGTAAGTCGCTCAGTCCCTGTGTCTCTTTCTCTGTCCCGGTGTCTCTCTCTCGGTCCCTGTGTCTCTCTCTGTCCCTGTATCTCTCTCTCACCCCTATGTCTCTCTCTGTCCTGGTGTCTCTCTTGGTCCCTGTGTCTCTCTCTCAGTCCCTGTGTCTCTCTCGGTCCCTGTGTCTCTCTCGGTCCCTGTGTCTGTCTCTCTCAGTCCCTGTGTCTCTCTCGGTCACTGTGTCTCTCTTTCGGTCCCTGGGTCTCTCTCGGTCCCTGTGTCTCTCTCGGTCCCTGTGTCTCTCTCTCGGTCCCTGTGTCTCTCTCTCTCGGTCCCTGTGATTCTCTCAGTCCCTGTGTCTCTCTCGGTCCCTGTGTCTCTCTCTGGTCCCTGTGTCTCTCTCCCCCGGTCCCTGTGTCTCTCTCAGTTCCTGTGTCTCTCTCTCGGTCGCTGGGTCTCACTCGGTCCCTGTGTCTCTCTCGGTCCCTGTCTCTCTCTCGGTCCCTGTGTCTCACTCGGTCCCTGTGTCTCTCTCGGTCCTTGTGTCTCTCTCTCGGTCCCTGTGTCTCTCTCTCTCGTCCCTGTGTCTCTCTCCGTCACTGTGTTTCTCTCGGTCCCTGTGTCTCTCTCGGTCCTTGTGTCTCTCTCTCGGTCCCTGTGTCTCTCTCTCTCAGTCCCTGTGTCTCTCTCGGTCACTGTCTCTCTCTCGGTCTCTGTGTCTCTCTCGGTCCCTGTGTCTCTCTCTCGGTCCCTGTCGCTCTCTCTCAGTTTCAGTGTCTCTGTTGGTCCCTGTGTCTCTCTCTAGGTCCCTTTGTCTCTCTCTGGGTCCCTGTGTCTCACTCAGTCCCTGTCACTCTCTCGGTCCCTGTGTCTCTCTCTCTCGGTCCCTGTGTCTCTCTCTCGGTCCCTGTCTCTCTCACTCTGTCCCTGTGCCTCTCTCGATCCCTGTGTCTCACTCGGTCCCTTTGTCTCTTTCAGTCCTTGTATCTCTCTCTCGGTCCCTGTGTCTCTCTCTCTCAGTCCCTGTGTCTCACTCGGTCACTGTCTCTCTCTCGGTCCCTGTGTCTCTCTCGGTCCCTGTGTCTCTCTCAGTCCCTGTGTCTCTCTCGGTCACTGTCTCTCTCTCTCGGTCCCTGTGTCTCTCTCGGTCCCTGTGTCTCTCTCGGTCCTTGTGTCTCTCTCTCGGTCCCTGTGTCTCTCCCGGTCCCTGTGTCTCTCTCTCGGTCCCTGTGTCTCTCTCGGTCCCTGTGTCTCTCTCGGTCCTTGTGTCACTCTCTCGGTCCCTGTGTCTCTCCCGATCCCTGTCACTCTCTCACTGTCCCTGTGTCTCTTTCTCTGTCCCGGTGTCTCTCTCTCGGTCACTGTGTCTCTCTCTCGGACTCTGTGCCTCTCTCAGTCCCTGTATCTCTCTCACCCCTGTGTCTCTCTCGGTCCTGGTGTCTCTCTTGGTCCCTGTGACTCTCTCTCAGTCCCTGTGTCTCTCTCAGTCCCTGTGCCTCTTTCGGTCCCTGTGTCTCTCTCTATGTCCCTGTGTCTCTCTCTAGGTCCATGTGTCTCTCACTCGGTCCCTGTGTCTCTATCTCGGTCCCTGTGTCTCTCTCTCTCTCGATCCATGTGTCTCTCTCGTTCCCTGTGTCTCTCTCGGTCGCTGTGTCTCTCTCGGTCCCTGTGTCTCTCTCGGTCCCTGTGACTCGCTCAGTCCCTGTGTCTCTCTCTCGGTCCCTGTGTCTCACTCGGTCCCTGTGTCTCTCTCTCGGTCCCTGTGACTCTCTCTCTCGGTCCCTGTGTCCCTCTCTCTCAGTCTCTGTGTCTCTCACTCTGTCCTGGTGTCTCTCTCTCTCGGTCACTGTGTTTCTCTATCGGTCTCTGTCTCTCTCTCGGTCCCTGTCTCTCTGTCTCGGTCCCTGTGTCTCTCTCGGTCCCTGTGTCTCTCTCGGTCCCTGTGTCTCTTTCTTGCTCCCTGTGTCTCTCTCAGTCCCTTTGTCTCTCTCTCGGTCCCTGTGTCTCTCTCTCTCGATCCACGTGTCTGTGTCGGTCCCTGTGTCTCTCTCAGTCCCTGTGTCTCTCTCAGTCCCTGTGTCTCTCTCGATCTTTGTGTCTCTCCCTCGGTCCCTGTGACTCTCTCGGTCCCTGTGTCTCTCTCAAGGTCCTTGTGTCTCTCTCGGTCCCTGTGTCTCTCTCTGGGTCCCTGTGTCTCACTCGGTCCCTGTCTCTCTCTCGGTCCCTGTGCCTCGCACTCGGTCCCTGTGACTCTCTCGGTCCCTGTGTCTCTCTCTCGGTCCCTGTGTCTCCCTCGGTCCCTGTGTCTCTCACGGTCCCTGTGTCTCTCTCGGTCCTGGTGTCTCTCTTGGTCCCTGTCTCTCTCTCTCAGTCACTGTGTCTCTCTCTCAGTCCCTGTGTCTCTCTCTCTCAGTCCCTGTGTCTCTCTCTCTCGGACCCTGTGTCTCTCTCAGTCCCTGTTTCTCTCTCGGTCCCTGTATCTCCCTCTCGGTCCCTGTGTCTCTCTCTCGGTCCCTGTGACTCGCTCAGTCCCTGTGTCTCTCTCTCGGTCCCTGTGTCTCTCTCGGTCCCTATGTCTCTCTCTCGGTCCCTGTGTCTCTCTCGGGCGCTGTGCCTCACTCGGTCCCTGTGTCTCCCTCTCACCCCTGTGTCTCTCTCGGTCCCTGTGACTCTCTCGGTCCCTGTGTCTCTCTCAGTCCCTGTGTCTCTCACTCGGTCCCTGTCTCTCTCTCGGTCCCTGATTCTCACTCGGTCCCTGTGTCTCTCCCGGTCGCTGTCTCTCTCTCTCAGTCCCTGTGTCTCTCTCTCTGTCCTGGTGTCTCTCTCTCTCAGTCCCTGTGTCTCTCTCTCTCTCCTGGTGTCTCTCTCTCGGTCCCTGTGTCTCTCTCTCGGTCCCTGTGTCTCTCTCGGTCCTGGTGTCTCTCTTGGTCCCTGTGTCTCTCTCTCAGTCCCTCTATCTCTCTCTCAGTCCCTGTGTCTCTCTCTCTCGGACCCTGTGTCTCTCTCAGTCCCTGTGTCTCTCTCGGTCCCTGTGACTCTCTCGGTCCCTGTGTCTCTATCTCTCGATCCCTGTGTCTCTCTCGGTCCCTGTGTCTCTCTCTCGGTCGCTGTGTCTCACTCGGTCCCTGTGTCTCTATCTCTCGGTCCCTGTGTCTCTCTCTCGGTCCCTGTGTCACTCAGTCAGTCCCTGTGTCTCTCTCACTCCTGTGTCTCTCTCGCTCCTTGTGTCTCTCTCTCGGTCCCTGTGACTCTCTCGGTCCCTGTGTCTCTCGCTAGGTCCTTGTGTCTCTCTCGGTCCCTGTGTCTCTCTCTGGGTCCCTGTGTCTCACTCGGTCCCTGTCACTCTCTCGGTCCCTGTTTCTCTCTCTCGGTCCCTGTGTCTCTCAATCGGTACCTGTGTCTCTCACTCGGTAACTGTCTCTGTCACGGTCCCTGTGTCTCTCTCTGTCCCGGTGTCTCTCTCTCGGTCCCTGTGTCTCTCTCTCGGTCCCTGTATCTCTCTCGGTCACTGTCTCTCTCTCGGTCCCTGTGTCTCTCTCGGTCCCTGTGTCTCACTCGGTCCCTGTGTCTCTCTCGGTCCTTGTGTCTCTCTCTCGGTCTCTGTGTCTCTCTCGGTCCCTGTGTCTCTCTCGGTCCCTGTGTCTCACTCTTTTCCTGTGTCTCTCTCGGTCCTTGTGTCTTTCTCTCGGTCCCTGTGACTCTCTCGGTCCCTGTGTCTCTCTCGGTCCCTGTGTCTCTCTCGGTCCCTGTGTCTCTCTCTCGCTCCCTGTGACTCTCTCGGTCCCTGTGTCTCTCTCGGTCCATGTGTCTCTCTCGGTCCCTGTGTCTCACTCGGTCCCTGTGTCTCTCTCGGTCCCTGTGTCTCTCTTGGTCCCTGAGTCTCTCTCTCGCTCCCTGTCTTTCTCTCTCGGACGATTGTGTCTCTCACTCAGTCCCTGTCTCTCTCTCGGTCCTTGTGTCTCTCACTCGCTCCCTGTGACTCTCTCGGTCCCTGTGTCTCTCTCGGTCCATCTGTCTCTCACTCGGTCCCTGTCACTCTCTTGGTCCCTGTGTCTCACTCGGTCCCTGTCTCCCTCTCTCTCGGACCGTGTCTCTCTCTCGGTCCCTGTGCCTCTCACTCGGTCCCTGTGTCTCTCTCTCGGTCCCTGTGAGTCTCTCGGTCCCTGTGTCTCTCTCAAGGTCCTTGTGTCTCTCTCGGTCCCTGTGTCTCTCTCTGGGTCCCTGTGTCTCACTCGGTCCCTGTCACTCTCTCGGTCCCTGTGTCTCACTCGGTCCCTGTGTCTCACTCGGTCCCTGTGTCTCTCTCAAGGTCCTTGTGTCTCTCTCGGTCCCTGTGTCTCTCTCTGGGTCCCTGTGTCTCACTCGGTCCCTGTCTCTCTCTCGGTCCCTGTGCCTCTCACTCGGTCCCTGTGACTCTCTCGGTCCCTGTGTCTCTCTCTCGGTCCCTGTGTCTCCCTCGGTCCCTGTGTCTCTCACGGTCCCTGTGTCTTTCTCGGTCCTGGTGTCTCTCTCAGTCCCTGTGTCTCTCTCTCAGTCCCTGTGTCTCTCTCTCTCAGTCCCTGTGTCTCTCTCTCTCGGACCCTGTGTCTCTCTCAGTCCCTGTGTCTCTCTCGGTCCCTGTATGTCCCTCTCGGTCCCTGTGTCTCTCTCTCGGTCCTTGTGTCTCTCTCTCGGTCCCTGTGTCTATCTCTGGGTCCCTGTGTCTCACTCGGTCCCTGTCTCTCTCTCTCTGTCCCTGTGTTTCTCTCGGTCCCTGTGTCCCTCTCGGTCCCTGTGTTTCTCTCGGTCCCTGTGTCTCTCTCGGTCCCTGTGTCTCTTTCTTGGTCCCTGTGTCTCTCTCGGTCCCTGTGTCTCTCTCGGTCCTTGTGTCTCTCTCTCGGTCCCTGTGTCTCTCTCTCTCAGTCCCTGTGTCTCTCTCGGTCACTGTCTCTCTCTCGGTCTCTGTGTCTCTTTCGGTCCCTGTGTCTCTCTCTCGGTCCCTGTCGCTCTCTCTCAGTTTCAGTGTCTCTGTTGGTCCCTGTGTCTCTCTCTAGGTCCCTTTGTCTATCTCTGGGTCCCTGTGTCTCACTCAGTCCCTGTCACTCTCTCGGTCCCTGTGTCTCTCTCTCTCGGTCCCTGTGTCTCTCTCTCGGTCCCTGTCTCTCTCACTCTGTCCCTGTGCCTCTCTCGATCCCTGTGTCTCACTCGGTCCCTTTGTCTCTTTCAGTCCTTGTATCTCTCTCTCGGTCCCTGTGTCTCTCTCTCTCTCAGTCCCTGTGTCTCTCTCGGTCACTGTCTCTCTCTCTCGGTCCCTGTGTCTCTCTCGGTCCCTGTGTCTCCCTCGGTCCCTGTGACTCTCTCGGTCCCTGTGTCTCTCTCAAGGTCCTTGTGTCTCTCTCGGTCCCTGTGTCTCTCTCTGGGTCCCTGTGTCTCACTCGGTCCCTGTCTCTCTCTCGGTCCCTGTGCCTCGCACTCGGTCCCTGTGACTCTCTCGGTCCCTGTGTCTCTCTCTCGGTCCCTGTGTCTCCCTCGGTCCCTGTGTCTCTCACGGTCCCTGTGTCTCTCTCGGTCCTGGTGTCTCTCTTGGTCCCTGTCTCTCTCTCTCAGTCACTGTGTCTCTCTCTCAGTCCCTGTGTCTCTCTCTCTCAGTCCCTGTGTCTCTCTCTCTCGGACCCTGTGTCTCTCTCTCGGTCCCTGTGACTCGCTCAGTCCCTGTGTCTCTCTCTCGGTCCCTGTGTCTCTCTCGGTCCCTATGTCTCTCTCTCGGTCCCTGTGTCTCTCTCGGGCGCTGTGCCTCACTCGGTCCCTGTGTCTCCCTCTCACCCCTGTGTCTCTCTCGGTCCCTGTGACTCTCTCGGTCCCTGTGTCTCTCTCATTCCCTGTGTCTCTCACTCGGTCCCTGTCTCTCTCTCGGTCCCTGATTCTCACTCGGTCCCTGTGTCTCTCCCGGTCGCTGTCTCTCTCTCTCAGTCCCTGTGTCTCTCTCTCTGTCCTGGTGTCTCTCTCTCTCAGTCCCTGTGTCTCTCTCTCTCTCCTGGTGTCTCTCTCTCGGTCCCTGTGTCTCTCTCTCGGTCCCTGTGTCTCTCTCGGTCCTGGTGTCTCTCTTGGTCCCTGTGTCTCTCTCTCAGTCCCTCTGTCTCTCTCTCAGTCCCTGTGTCTCTCTCTCTCGGACCCTGTGTCTCTCTCAGTCCCTGTGTCTCTCTCGGTCCCTGTGTCTCTCTCGGTCCCTGTGTCTCTATCTCTCGATCCCTGTGTCTCTCTCGGTCCCTGTGTCTCTCTCTCGGTCGCTGTGTCTCACTCGGTCCCTGTGTCTCTATCTCTCGGTCCCTGTGTCTCTCTCTCGGTCCCTGTGTCACTCAGTCAGTCCCTGTGTCTCTCTCACTCCTGTGTCTCTCTCGCTCCTTGTGTCTCTCTCTCGGTCCCTGTGACTCTCTCGGTCCCTGTGTCTCTCGCTAGGTCCTTGTGTCTCTCTCGGTCCCTGTGTCTCTCTCTGGGTCCCTGTGTCTCACTCGGTCCCTGTCACTCTCTCGGTCCCTGTTTCTCTCTCTCGGTCCCTGTGTCTCTCAATCGGTCCCTGTGTCTCTCACTCGGTAACTGTCTCTGTCACGGTCCCTGTGTCTCTCTCTGTCCCGGTGTCTCTCTCTCGGTCCCTGTGTCTCTCTCTCGGTCCCTGTATCTCTCTCGGTCACTGTCTCTCTCTCGGTCCCTGTGTCTCTCTCGGTCCCTGTGTCTCACTCGGTCCCTGTGTCTCTCTCGGTCCTTGTGTCTCTCTCTCGGTCTCTGTGTCTCTCTCGGTCCCTGTGTCTCTCTCGGTCCCTGTGTCTCACTCGGTCCCTGTGTCTCTCTCGGTCCTTGTGTCTTTCTCTCGGTCCCTGTGACTCTCTCGGTCCCTGTGTCTCTCTCGGTCCCTGTGTCTCTCTCGGTCCCTGTGTCTCTCTCTCGCTCCCTGTGACTCTCTCGGTCCCTGTGTCTCTCTCGGTCCATGTGTCTCTCTCGGTCCCTGTGTCTCACTCGGTCCCTGTGTCTCTCTCGGTCCCTGTGTCTCTCTTGGTCCCTGAGTCTCTCTCTCGCTCCCTGTCTTTCTCTCTCGGACGATTGTGTCTCTCACTCAGTCCCTGTCTCTCTCTCGGTCCTTGTGTCTCTCACTCGCTCCCTGTGACTCTCTCGGTCCCTGTGTCTCTCTCGGTCCATCTGTCTCTCACTCGGTCCCTGTCACTCTCTTGGTCCCTGTGTCTCACTCGGTCCCTGTCTCCCTCTCTCTCGGACCGTGTCTCTCTCTCGGTCCCTGTGCCTCTCACTCGGTCCCTGTGTCTCTCTCTCGGTCCCTGTGAGTCTCTCGGTCCCTGTGTCTCTCTCAAGGTCCTTGTGTCTCTCTCGGTCCCTGTGTCTCTCTCTGGGTCCCTGTGTCTCACTCGGTCCCTGTCTCTCTCTCGGTCCCTGTGCCTCTCACTCGGTCCCTGTGACTCTCTCGGTCCTTGTGTCTCTCTCTCGGTCCCTGTGTCTCCCTCGGTCCCTGTGTCTCTCACGGTCCCTGTGTCTTTCTCGGTCCTGGTGTCTCTCTCAGTCCCTGTGTCTCTCTCTCAGTCCCTGTGTCTCTCTCTCTCAGTCCCTGTGTCTCTCTCTCTCGGACCCTGTGTCTCTCTCAGTCCCTGTGTCTCTCTCGGTCCCTGTATGTCCCTCTCGGTCCCTGTGTCTCTCTCTCGGTCCTTGTGTCTCTCTCTCGGTCCCTATGTCTATCTCTGGGTCCCTGTGTCTCACTCGGTCCCTGTCTCTCTCTCTCTGTCCCTGTGTTTCTCTCGGTCCCTGTGTCCCTCTCGGTCCCTGTGTTTCTCTCGGTCCCTGTGTCTCTCTCGGTCCCTGTGTCTCTTTCTTGGTCCCTGTGTCTCTCTCGGTCCCTGTGTCTCTCTCGGTCCCTGTGTCTCTCTCGGTCCCTGTGTCTCTCTCTCGGTCCCTGTGTCTCTCTCTCTCGGTCCCTGTGATTCTCTCAGTCCCTGTGTCTCTCTCGGTCCCTGTGTCTCTCTCTGGTCCCTGTGTCTCTCTCCCCCGGTCCCTGTGTCTCTCTCAGTTCCTGTGTCTCTCTCTCGGTCGCTGGGTCTCACTCGGTCCCTGTGTTTCTCTCGGTCCCTGTCTCTCTCTCGGTCCCTGTGTCTCACTCGGTCCCTGTGTCTCTCTCGGTCCTTGTGTCTCTCTCTCGGTCCCTGTGTCTCTCTCTCTCGTCCCTGTGTCTCTCTCGGTCCCTGTGTCTCTCTCGGTCCCTGTGTCTCTCTCGGTCCCTGTGTCTCTCTCTCGCTCCCTGTGACTCTCTCGGTCCCTGTGTCTCTCTCGGTCCATGTGTCTCTCTCGGTCCCTGTGTCTCACTCGGTCCCTGTGTCTCTCTCGGTCCCTGTGTCTCTCTTGGTCCCTGAGTCTCTCTCTCGCTCCCTGTCTTTCTCTCTCGGACGATTGTGTCTCTCACTCAGTCCCTGTCTCTCTCTCGGTCCTTGTGTCTCTCACTCGCTCCCTGTGACTCTCTCGGTCCCTGTGTCTCTCTCGGTCCATCTGTCTCTCACTCGGTCCCTGTCACTCTCTTGGTCCCTGTGTCTCACTCGGTCCCTGTCTCCCTCTCTCTCGGACCGTGTCTCTCTCTCGGTCCCTGTGCCTCTCACTCGGTCCCTGTGTCTCTCTCTCGGTCCCTGTGAGTCTCTCGGTCCCTGTGTCTCTCTCAAGGTCCTTGTGTCTCTCTCGGTCCCTGTGTCTCTCTCTGGGTCCCTGTGTCTCACTCGGTCCCTGTCACTCTCTCGGTCCCTGTGTCTCACTCGGTCCCTGTGTCTCACTCGGTCCCTGTGTCTCTCTCAAGGTCCTTGTGTCTCTCTCGGTCCCTGTGTCTCTCTCTGGGTCCCTGTGTCTCACTCGGTCCCTGTCTCTCTCTCGGTCCCTGTGCCTCTCACTCGGTCCCTGTGACTCTCTCGGTCCCTGTGTCTCTCTCTCGGTCCCTGTGTCTCCCTCGGTCCCTGTGTCTCTCACGGTCCCTGTGTCTTTCTCGGTCCTGGTGTCTCTCTCAGTCCCTGTGTCTCTCTCTCAGTCCCTGTGTCTCTCTCTCTCAGTCCCTGTGTCTCTCTCTCTCGGACCCTGTGTCTCTCTCAGTCCCTGTGTCTCTCTCGGTCCCTGTATGTCCCTCTCGGTCCCTGTGTCTCTCTCTCGGTCCTTGTGTCTCTCTCTCGGTCCCTGTGTCTATCTCTGGGTCCCTGTGTCTCACTCGGTCCCTGTCTCTCTCTCTCTGTCCCTGTGTTTCTCTCGGTCCCTGTGTCCCTCTCGGTCCCTGTGTTTCTCTCGGTCCCTGTGTCTCTCTCGGTCCCTGTGTCTCTTTCTTGGTCCCTGTGTCTCTCTCGGTCCCTGTGTCTCTCTCGGTCCTTGTGTCTCTCTCTCGGTCCCTGTGTCTCTCTCTCTCAGTCCCTGTGTCTCTCTCGGTCACTGTCTCTCTCTCGGTCTCTGTGTCTCTTTCGGTCCCTGTGTCTCTCTCTCGGTCCCTGTCGCTCTCTCTCAGTTTCAGTGTCTCTGTTGGTCCCTGTGTCTCTCTCTAGGTCCCTTTGTCTATCTCTGGGTCCCTGTGTCTCACTCAGTCCCTGTCACTCTCTCGGTCCCTGTGTCTCTCTCTCTCGGTCCCTGTGTCTCTCTCTCGGTCCCTGTCTCTCTCACTCTGTCCCTGTGCCTCTCTCGATCCCTGTGTCTCACTCGGTCCCTTTGTCTCTTTCAGTCCTTGTATCTCTCTCTCGGTCCCTGTGTCTCTCTCTCTCTCAGTCCCTGTGTCTCTCTCGGTCACTGTCTCTCTCTCTCGGTCCCTGTGTCTCTCTCGGTCCCTGTGTCTCCCTCGGTCCCTGTGACTCTCTCGGTCCCTGTGTCTCTCTCAAGGTCCTTGTGTCTCTCTCGGTCCCTGTGTCTCTCTCTGGGTCCCTGTGTCTCACTCGGTCCCTGTCTCTCTCTCGGTCCCTGTGCCTCGCACTCGGTCCCTGTGACTCTCTCGGTCCCTGTGTCTCTCTCTCGGTCCCTGTGTCTCCCTCGGTCCCTGTGTCTCTCACGGTCCCTGTGTCTCTCTCGGTCCTGGTGTCTCTCTTGGTCCCTGTCTCTCTCTCTCAGTCACTGTGTCTCTCTCTCAGTCCCTGTGTCTCTCTCTCTCAGTCCCTGTGTCTCTCTCTCTCGGACCCTGTGTCTCTCTCTCGGTCCCTGTGACTCGCTCAGTCCCTGTGTCTCTCTCTCGGTCCCTGTGTCTCTCTCGGTCCCTATGTCTCTCTCTCGGTCCCTGTGTCTCTCTCGGGCGCTGTGCCTCACTCGGTCCCTGTGTCTCCCTCTCACCCCTGTGTCTCTCTCGGTCCCTGTGACTCTCTCGGTCCCTGTGTCTCTCTCATTCCCTGTGTCTCTCACTCGGTCCCTGTCTCTCTCTCGGTCCCTGATTCTCACTCGGTCCCTGTGTCTCTCCCGGTCGCTGTCTCTCTCTCTCAGTCCCTGTGTCTCTCTCTCTGTCCTGGTGTCTCTCTCTCTCAGTCCCTGTGTCTCTCTCTCTCTCCTGGTGTCTCTCTCTCGGTCCCTGTGTCTCTCTCTCGGTCCCTGTGTCTCTCTCGGTCCTGGTGTCTCTCTTGGTCCCTGTGTCTCTCTCTCAGTCCCTCTGTCTCTCTCTCAGTCCCTGTGTCTCTCTCTCTCGGACCCTGTGTCTCTCTCAGTCCCTGTGTCTCTCTCGGTCCCTGTGTCTCTCTCGGTCCCTGTGTCTCTATCTCTCGATCCCTGTGTCTCTCTCGGTCCCTGTGTCTCTCTCTCGGTCGCTGTGTCTCACTCGGTCCCTGTGTCTCTATCTCTCGGTCCCTGTGTCTCTCTCTCGGTCCCTGTGTCACTCAGTCAGTCCCTGTGTCTCTCTCACTCCTGTGTCTCTCTCGCTCCTTGTGTCTCTCTCTCGGTCCCTGTGACTCTCTCGGTCCCTGTGTCTCTCGCTAGGTCCTTGTGTCTCTCTCGGTCCCTGTGTCTCTCTCTGGGTCCCTGTGTCTCACTCGGTCCCTGTCACTCTCTCGGTCCCTGTTTCTCTCTCTCGGTCCCTGTGTCTCTCAATCGGTCCCTGTGTCTCTCACTCGGTAACTGTCTCTGTCACGGTCCCTGTGTCTCTCTCTGTCCCGGTGTCTCTCTCTCGGTCCCTGTGTCTCTCTCTCGGTCCCTGTATCTCTCTCGGTCACTGTCTCTCTCTCGGTCCCTGTGTCTCTCTCGGTCCCTGTGTCTCACTCGGTCCCTGTGTCTCTCTCGGTCCTTGTGTCTCTCTCTCGGTCTCTGTGTCTCTCTCGGTCCCTGTGTCTCTCTCGGTCCCTGTGTCTCACTCGGTCCCTGTGTCTCTCTCGGTCCTTGTGTCTTTCTCTCGGTCCCTGTGACTCTCTCGGTCCCTGTGTCTCTCTCGGTCCCTGTGTCTCTCTCGGTCCCTGTGTCTCTCTCTCGCTCCCTGTGACTCTCTCGGTCCCTGTGTCTCTCTCGGTCCATGTGTCTCTCTCGGTCCCTGTGTCTCACTCGGTCCCTGTGTCTCTCTCGGTCCCTGTGTCTCTCTTGGTCCCTGAGTCTCTCTCTCGCTCCCTGTCTTTCTCTCTCGGACGATTGTGTCTCTCACTCAGTCCCTGTCTCTCTCTCGGTCCTTGTGTCTCTCACTCGCTCCCTGTGACTCTCTCGGTCCCTGTGTCTCTCTCGGTCCATCTGTCTCTCACTCGGTCCCTGTCACTCTCTTGGTCCCTGTGTCTCACTCGGTCCCTGTCTCCCTCTCTCTCGGACCGTGTCTCTCTCTCGGTCCCTGTGCCTCTCACTCGGTCCCTGTGTCTCTCTCTCGGTCCCTGTGAGTCTCTCGGTCCCTGTGTCTCTCTCAAGGTCCTTGTGTCTCTCTCGGTCCCTGTGTCTCTCTCTGGGTCCCTGTGTCTCACTCGGTCCCTGTCTCTCTCTCGGTCCCTGTGCCTCTCACTCGGTCCCTGTGACTCTCTCGGTCCTTGTGTCTCTCTCTCGGTCCCTGTGTCTCCCTCGGTCCCTGTGTCTCTCACGGTCCCTGTGTCTTTCTCGGTCCTGGTGTCTCTCTCAGTCCCTGTGTCTCTCTCTCAGTCCCTGTGTCTCTCTCTCTCAGTCCCTGTGTCTCTCTCTCTCGGACCCTGTGTCTCTCTCAGTCCCTGTGTCTCTCTCGGTCCCTGTATGTCCCTCTCGGTCCCTGTGTCTCTCTCTCGGTCCTTGTGTCTCTCTCTCGGTCCCTATGTCTATCTCTGGGTCCCTGTGTCTCACTCGGTCCCTGTCTCTCTCTCTCTGTCCCTGTGTTTCTCTCGGTCCCTGTGTCCCTCTCGGTCCCTGTGTTTCTCTCGGTCCCTGTGTCTCTCTCGGTCCCTGTGTCTCTTTCTTGGTCCCTGTGTCTCTCTCGGTCCCTGTGTCTCTCTCGGTCCCTGTGTCTCTCTCGGTCCCTGTGTCTCTCTCTCGGTCCCTGTGTCTCTCTCTCTCGGTCCCTGTGATTCTCTCAGTCCCTGTGTCTCTCTCGGTCCCTGTGTCTCTCTCTGGTCCCTGTGTCTCTCTCCCCCGGTCCCTGTGTCTCTCTCAGTTCCTGTGTCTCTCTCTCGGTCGCTGGGTCTCACTCGGTCCCTGTGTTTCTCTCGGTCCCTGTCTCTCTCTCGGTCCCTGTGTCTCACTCGGTCCCTGTGTCTCTCTCGGTCCTTGTGTCTCTCTCTCGGTCCCTGTGTCTCTCTCTCTCGTCCCTGTGTCTCTCTCCGTCACTGTGTCTCTCTCGGTCCCTGTGTCTCTCTCGGTCCTTGTGTCTCTCTCTCGGTCCCTGTGTCTCTCTCTCTCAGTCCCTGTGTCTCTCTCGGTCACTGTCTCTCTCTCGGTCTCTGTGTCTCTCTCGGTCCCTGTGTCTCTCTCTCGGTCCCTGTCGCTCTCTCTCAGTTTCAGTGTCTCTGTTGGTCCCTGTGTCTCTCTCTGGGTCCCTGTGTCTCACTCAGTCCCTGTCACTCTCTCGGTCCCTGTGTCTCTCTCTCTCGGTCCCTGTGTCTCTCTCTCGGTCCCTGTCTCTCTCACTCTGTCCCTGTGCCTCTCTCGATCCCTGTGTCTCACTCGGTCCCTTTGTCTCTTTCAGTCCTTGTATCTCTCTCTCGGTCCCTGTGTCTCTCTCTCTCAGTCCCTGTGTCTCTCTCGGTCACTGTCTCTCTCTCGGTCCCTGTGTCTCTCTCGGTCCCTGTGTCTCTCTCGGTCCCTGTGTCTCACTCGGTCCCTGTGTCTCTCTCGGTCTTTGAGTCTCTCTCTGTCCCTGTGTCTCTCTCTCTCTCAGTCCCTGTGTCTCTCTCGGTCACTGTCTATCTCTCTCGGTCCCTGTGTCTCTCTCGGTCCCTGTGTCTCTCTCGGTCCTTGTGTCTCTCTCTCGGTCCCTGTGTCTCTCCCCGTCCCTGTGTCTCTCTCTCGGTCCCTGTGTCTCTCTCGGTCCCTGTGTCTCTCTCGGTCCTTGCGTCACTCTCTCGGTCCCTGTGTCTCTCCCGATCCCTGTCACTCTCTCACTGTCCCTGTGTCTCTTTCTCTGTCCCGGTGTCTCTCTCTCGGTCACTGTGTCTCTCTCTCGGACTCTGTGCCTCTCTCAGTCCCTGTATCTCTCTCACCCCTGTGTCTCTCTCGGTCCTGGTGTCTCTCTTGGTCCCTGTGACTCTCTCTCAGTCCCTGTGTCTCTCTCAGTCCCTGTGCCTCTTTCGGTCCCTGTGTCTCTCTCTATGTCCCTGTGTCTCTCTCTCGGTCCATGTGTCTCTCACTCGGTCCCTGTGTCTCTATCTCGGTCCCTGTGTCTCTCTCTCTCTCGATCCATGTGTCTCTCTCGTTCCCTGTGTCTCTCTCGGTCGCTGTGTCTCTCTCGGTCCCTGTGTCTCTCTCGGTCCCTGTGACTCGCTCAGTCCCTGTGTCTCTCTCTCGGTCCCTGTGTCTCACTCGGTCCCTGTGTCTCTCTCTCGGTCCCTGTGACTCTCTCTCTCGGTCCCTGTGTCCCTCTCTCTCAGTCTCTGTGTCTCTCACTCTGTCCTGGTGTCTCTCTCTCTCGGTCACTGTGTTTCTCTATCGGTCTCTGTCTCTCTCTCGGTCCCTGTCTCTCTGTCTCGGTCCCTGTGTCTCTCTCGGTCCCTGTGTCTCTCTCGGTCCCTGTGTCTCTTTCTTGCTCCCTGTGACTCTCTCAGTCCCTGTGTCTCTCTCTCGGTCCCTGTGTCTCTCTCTCTCGATCCATGTGTCTGTGTCGGTCCCTGTGTCTCTCTCAGTCCCTGTGTCCCTCTCAGTCCCTGTGTCTCTCTCGATCTTTGTGTCTCTCCCTCGGTCCCTGTGACTCTCTCGGTCCCTGTATCTCTCTCGGTCCATGTGTCTCTCTCTCGGTCCCTGTGTCTCTCTCGGTCCCTGTGTCTCTCTCGGTCCTTGTGTCTCTCTCTCGGTCCCTGTGTCTCTCTCTCGGTCCCTGGGTCTCTCTCCCGGTCCCTGTGTCTCTCTCTCGGTCCCTGTGTCTCTCTCGGTCCCTGTGTCTCTCTCGGTCCTTGTGTCACTCTCTCGGTCCCTGTGTCTCTCCCGATCCCTGTCACTCTCTCACTGTCCCTGTGTCTCTTTCTCTGTCCCGGTGTCTCTCTCTCGGTCACTGTGTCTCTCTCTCGGACTCTGTGCCTCTCTCAGTCCCTGTATCTCTCTCACCCCTGTGTCTCTCTCGGTCCTGGTGTCTCTCGTGGTCCCTGTGACTCTCTCTCAGTCCCTGTGTCTCTCTCAGTCCCTGTGCCTCTTTCGGTCCCTGTGTCTCTCTCTATGTCCCTGTGTCTCTCTCTCGGTCCATGTGTCTCTCACTCGGTCCCTGTGTCTCTATCTCGGTCCCTGTGTCTCTCTCTCTCTCGATCCATGTGTCTCTCTCGTTCCCTGTGTCTCTCTCGGTCGCTGTGTCTCTCTCGGTCCCTGTGTCTCTCTCGGTCCCTGTGACTCGCTCAGTCCCTGTGTCTCTCTCTCGGTCCCTGTGTCTCACTCGGTCCCTGTGTCTCTCTCTCGGTCCCTGTGACTCTCTCTCTCGGTCCCTGTGTCCCTCTCTCTCAGTCTCTGTGTCTCTCACTCTGTCCTGCTGTCTCTCTCTCTCGGTCACTGTGTTTCTCTATCGGTCTCTGTCTCTCTCTCGGTCCCTGTCTCTCTGTCTCGGTCCCTGTGTCTCTCTCGGTCCCTGTGTCTCTCTCGGTCCCTGTGTCTCTTTCTTGCTCCCTGTGACTCTCTCAGTCCCTGTGTCTCTCTCTCGGTCCCTGTGTCTCTCTCTCTCGATCCATGTGTCTGTGTCGGTCCCTGTGTCTCTCTCAGTCCCTGTGTCCCTCTCAGTCCCTGTGTCTCTCTCGATCTTTGTGTCTCTCCCTCGGTCCCTGTGACTCTCTCGGTCCCTGTATCTCTCTCGGTCCATGTGTCTCTCTCTCGGTCCCTGTGTCTCTCTCGGTCCCTGTGTCTCTCTCGGTACTTGTGTCTCTCTCTCGGTCCCTGTGTCTCTCTCTCGGTCCCTGGGTCTCTCTCTCGGTCCCTGTGTCTCTCTCTCGGTCCCTGTGTCTCTCTCTCACTCCTGTGTCTCTCTCGGTCCCTGTGTCTCTCTCGGTCCCTGTGTCTCTCTCTCGGTCCCTGTGTCTCTCTCTCGGTCCCTGTGTCTCTCTCTCACTCCTGTGTCTCTCTCGGTCCCTGTGTTTCTCTCGGTCCCTGTCTCTCTCTCGGTCCCTTTGTCTCTCTCTCTCAGTCCCGGTGTCTCTCTCGGTCCCTGTCTCTCTCTCTCGGTCCCTGTGACTCTCTCGGTCCATGTGTCTCTCTCTCGGTCCCTGTGTCTCTCTCGGTCCCTGTATCTGTCTAGGTCCTTGTGTCTCTCTCTCGGTCCCTGTGTCTCTCTCTCGGTCCCTGTGTCTCTCTCTCTCGGTCCCTGTGTCTCTCTCGGTCCCTGTGTCTCTCTCTGGGTCCCTGTGTCTCTCTCAGTCCCTGTGTCTCTCTCGGTCACTGTCTCTCTCTCGGTCCCTGTGTCTCTCTCTCGGTCCCTGTGTTTCTCTCGGTCCCTGTGTCCCACTCGGTCCCTGTGTCTCTCTCTTGGACTCTGTCTCTCTCCCTCGGTCACTGTGTCTCTCTCGGTTCCTGTGTCTCTTTCTTGGTCCCTGTGTCTCTCACTCGGTCCCTGTGTCTCTCTCTCTCAGTCCCTGTGTCTCTCTCGGTCCCTGTGTCTCTCTCGGTCACTGTCTCACTCGGTCCCTGTGTCTCACTCGGTCCCTGTGTCTCTCTCGGTCTTTGTGTCTCTCTCTCGGTCCCTGTGTCTCTCTCGGTCACTGTCTCTCTCTCTCGGTCCCTGTGACACTCTCTCGGTCCCTGTGTCTCTCTCTAGGTCCTTGTGTCTCTCTCTCGGTCCCTGTGTCTCTCTCTAGGTCCTTGTGTGTCTCTCTCTCAGTCCCTGTGTCTCTCTCGATCCCTGTCTCTCCCTCGGTCCCTGTGTCTCACTCGGTCCCTGTCTCTCCCTCGGTCCCTGTGTCTCAATCGGTCCCTATGTCTCTCTCTCAGTTACTGTCTCTCTCTCTCGGTCCCTGTGTTTCTCTCGGTCCCTGTGTCCCTCTCGGTCCCTGTGTTTCTCTCAGTCCCTGTGTCTCTCTCGGTCCCTGTGTCTCTTTCTTGGTCCCTGTGTCTCTCTCGGTCCCTGTGTCTCTCTCGGTCCCTGTGTCTCTCTCTCGGTCCCTGTGTCTCTCTCTCTCGGTCGCTGTGACTCTCTCAGTCCCTGTGTCTCTCTCGGTCCCTGTGTCTCTCTCTGGTCCCTGTGTCTCTCTCCCTCGGTCCCTGTGTCTCTCTCAGTTCCTGTGTCTCTCTCTCGGTCGCTGGGTCTCACTCGGTCCCTGTGTCTCTCTCGGTCCCTGTCTCTCTCTCGGTCCCTGTGTCTCACTCGGTCCCTGTGTCTCTCTCGGTCCTTGTGTCTCTCTCTCGGTCCCTGTGTCTCTCTCTCTCAGTCCCTGTGTCTCTCTCGGTCACTGTCTCTCTCTCGGTCCCTGTGTCTCTCTCTCTCGTCCCTGTGTCTCTCTCCGTCACTGTGTCGCTCTCGGTCCCTGTGTCTCTCTCGGTCCTTGTGTCTCTCTCTCGGTCCCTGTGTCTCTCTCTCTCAGTCCCTGTGTCTCTCTCGGTCACTGTCTCTCTCTCGGTCTCTGTGTCTCTCTCGGTCCCTGTGTCTCTCTCTCGGTCCCTGTCGCTCTCTCTCAGTTTCAGTGTCTCTTTTGGTCTCTGTGTCTCTGTCTAGGTCCCTTTGTCTCTCTCTGGGTCCCTGTGTCTCACTCGGTCCCTGTCACTCTCTCGGTCCCTGTTTCTCACTCGGTTCCTGTGTCTCTCTCTCGGTCCCTGTTTCTCTCTCTCGGTCCCTGTGTCTCTCAATCGGTCCCTGTGTCTCTCACTCGGTAACTGTCTCTGTCACGGTCCCTGTGTCTCTCTCTGTCCCGGTGTCTCTCTCTCGGTCCCTGTGTCTCTCTCTCGGTCCCTGTATCTCTCTCGGTCACTGTCTCTCTCTCGGTCCCTGTGTCTCTCTCGGTCCCTGTGTCTCTCTCGGTCCCTGTGTCTCACTCGGTCGCTGTGTCTCTCTCGGTCCTTGTGTCTCTCTCTCGGTCTCTGTGTCTCTCTCGGTCCCTGTGTCTCTCTCGGTCCTTGTGTCTTTCTCTCGGTCCCTGTGACTCTCTCGGTCCCTGTGTCTCTCTCGGTCCCTGTGTCTCTCTCGGTCCCTGTGTCTCTCTCTCGCTCCCTGTGACTCTCTCGGTCCCTGTGTCTCTCTCGGTCCATGTGTCTCTCTCGGTCCCTGTGTCTCACTCGGTCCCTGTGTCTCTCTCGGTCCCTGTGTCTCTCTCGGTCCCTGTGTCTCTCTCTCGCTCCCTGTCTTTCTCTCTCGGACGATTGTGTCTCTCACTCAGTCCCTGTCTCTCTCTCGGTCCTTGTGTCTCTCACTCGCTCCCTGTGACTCTCTCGGTCCCTGTGTCTCTCTCGGTCCATCTGTCTCTCACTCGGACCCTGTCACTCTCTTGGTCCCTGTGTCTCACTCGGTCCCTGTCTCTCTCTCTCTCGGACCGTGTCTCTCTCTCGGTCCCTGTGCCTCTCACTCGGTCCCTGTGTCTCTCTCTCGGTCCCTGTGAGTCTCTCGGTCCCTGTGTCTCTCTCAAGGTCCTTGTGTCTCTCTCGGTCCCTGTGTCTCTCTCTGGGTCCCTGTGTCTCACTCGGTCCCTGTCACTCTCTCGGTCCCTGTGTCTCACTCGGTCCCTGTGTCTCACTCGGTCCCTGTGTCTCTCTCAAGGTCCTTGTGTCTCTCTCGGTCCCTGTGTCTCTCTCTGGGTCCCTGTGTCTCACTCGGTCCCTGTCTCTCTCTCGGTCCCTGTGCCTCTCACTCGGTCCCTGTGACTCTCTCGGTCCCCGTGTCTCCCTCTCGGTCCCTGTGTCTCCCTCGGTCCCTGTGTCTCTCACGGTCCCTGTGTCTCTCTCGGTCCTGGTGTCTCTCTCAGTCCCTGTGTCTCTCTCTCAGTCCCTGTGTCTCTCTCTCTCAGTCCCTGTGTCTCTCTCTCTCGGACCCTGTGTCTCTCTCAGTCCCTGTGTCTCTCTCGGTCCCTGTATCTCCCTCTCGGTCCCTGTGTCTCTCTCTCGGTCCTTGTGTCTCTCTCTCGGTCCCTGTGTCTATCTCTGGGTCCCTGTGTCTCACTCGGTCCCTGTCTCTCCCTCGGTCCCTGTGTCTCAATCGGTCCCTATGTCTCTCTCTCAGTTACTGTCTCTCTCTCTCTGTCCCTGTGTTTCTCTCGGTCCCTGTGTCCCTCTCGGTCCCTGTGTTTCTCTCGGTCCCTGTGTCTCTCTCGGTCCCTGTGTCTCTTTCTTGGTCCCTGTGTCTCTCTTGGTCCCTGTGTCTCTCTCGGTCCCTGTGTCTCTCTCGGTCCCTGTGTCTCTCTCTCGGTCCCTGTGTCTCTCTCTCTCGGTCCCTGTGACTCTCTCAGTCCCTGTGTCTCTCTCGGTCCCTGTGTCTCTCTCTGGTCCCTGTGTCTCTCTCCCCCGGTCCCTGTGTCTCTCTCAGTTCCTGTGTCTCTCTCTCGGTCGCTGGGTCTCACTCGGTCCCTGTGTCTCTCTCGGTCCCTGTCTCTCTCTCGGTCCCTCTGTCTCACTCGGTCCCTGTGTCTCTCTCGGTCCTTGTGTCTCTCTCTCGGTCCCTGTGTCTCTCTCTCTCGTCCCTGTGTCTCTCTCCGTCACTGTGTCTCTCTCGGTCCCTGTGTCTCTCTCGGTCCTTGTGTCTCTCTCTCGGTCCCTGTGTCTCTCTCTCTCAGTCCCTGTGTCTCTCTCGGTCACTGTCTCTCTCTCGGTCTCTGTGTCTCTCTCGGTCCCTGTGTCTCTCTCTCGGTCCCTGTCGCTCTCTCTCAGTTTCAGTGTCTCTGTTGGTCCCTGTGTCTCTCTCTAGGTCCCTTTGTCTCTCTCTGGGTCCCTGTGTCTCACTCAGTCACTGTCACTCTCTCGGTCCCTGTGTCTCTCTCTCTCGGTCCCTGTGTCTCTCTCTCGGTCCCTGTCTCTCTCACTCTGTCCCTGTGCCTCTCTCGATCCCTGTGTCTCACTCGGTCCCTTTGTCTCTTTCAGTCCTTGTATCTCTCTCTCGGTCCCTGTGTCTCTCTCTCTCAGTCCCTGTGTCTCTCTCAGTCACTGTCTCTCTCTCGGTCCCTGTGTCTCTCTCGGTCCCTGTGTCTCTCTCGGTCCCTGTGTCTCACTCGGTCCCTGTGTCTCTCTCGGTCTTTGAGTCTCTCTCTGTCCCTGTGTCTCTCTCTCTCTCAGTCCCTGTGTCTCTCTCGGTCACTGTCTCTCTCTCTCGGTCCCTGTGTCTCTCTCGGTCCCTGTGTCTCTCTCGGTCCTTGTGTCTCTCTCTCGGTCCCTGTGTCTCTCCCGGTCCCTGTGTCTCTCTCTCGGTCCCTGTGTCTCTCTCGGTCCCTGTGTCTCTCTCGGTCCTTGTGTCACTCTCTCAGTTCCTGTGTCTCTCCCGATCCCTGTCACTCTCTCACTGTCCCTGTGTCTCTTTCTCTGTCCCGGTGTCTCTCTCTCGGTCACTGTGTCTCTCTGTCGGACTCTGTGCCTCTCTCAGTCCCTGTATCTCTCTCACCCCTGTGTCTCTCTCGGTCCTGGTGTCTCTCTTGGTCCCTGTGACTCTCTCTCAGTCCCTGTGTCTCTCTCAGTCCCTGTGCCTCTTTCGGTCCCTGTGTCTCTCTCTATGTCCCTGTGTCTCTCTCTCGGTCCATGTGTCTCTCACTCGGTCCCTGTGTCTCTATCTCGGTCCCTGTGTCTCTCTCTCTCTCGATCCATGTGTCTCTCTCGGTCCCTGTGTCTCTCTCGGTCGCTGTGTCTCTCTCGGTCCCTGTGTCTCTCTCGGTCCCTGTGACTCGCTCAGTCCCTGTGTCTCTCTCTCGGTCCCTGTGTCTCTCCCGGTCCCTGTGTCTCTCTCTCGGTCCCTGTGTCTCTCTCGGTCCCTGTGTCTCTCTCGGTCCTTGTGTCACTCTCTCAGTTCCTGTGTCTCTCCCGATCCCTGTCACTCTCTCACTGTCCCTGTGTCTCTTTCTCTGTCCCGGTGTCTCTCTCTCGGTCACTGTGTCTCTCTGTCGGACTCTGTGCCTCTCTCAGTCCCTGTATCTCTCTCACCCCTGTGTCTCTCTCGGTCCTGGTGTCTCTCTTGGTCCCTGTGACTCTCTCTCAGTCCCTGTGTCTCTCTCAGTCCCTGTGCCTCTTTCGGTCCCTGTGTCTCTCTCTATGTCCCTGTGTCTCTCTCTCGGTCCATGTGTCTCTCACTCGGTCCCTGTGTCTCTATCTCGGTCCCTGTGTCTCTCTCTCTCTCGATCCATGTGTCTCTCTCGGTCCCTGTGTCTCTCTCGGTCGCTGTGTCTCTCTCGGTCCCTGTGTCTCTCTCGGTCCCTGTGACTCGCTCAGTCCCTGTGTCTCTCTCTCGGTCCCTGTGTCTCACTCGGTCCCGGTGTCTCTCTCTCGGTCCCTGTGACTCTCTCTCTCGGTCCCTGTGTCTCTCTCTCTCAGTCTCTGTGTCTCTCACTCTGTCCTGGTGTCTCTCTCTCTCGGTCACTGTGTTTCTCTATCGGTCTCTGTCTCTCTCTCGGTCCCTGTCTCTCTGTCTCGGTCCCTGTGTCTCTCTCGGTCCCTGTGTCTCTCTCGGTCCCTGTGTCTCTCTCTCTCGATCCATGTGTCTGTCTCGGTCCCTGTGTCTCTCTCAGTCCCTGTGTCTCTCTCAGTCCCTGTGTCTCTCTCGATCTTTGTGTCTCTCCCTCGGTCCCTGTGACTCTCTCGGTCCCTGTATCTCTCTCGGTCCATGTGTCTCTCTCTCGGTCCCTGTGTCTCTCTCGGTCCCTGTGTCTCTCTAGGTCCTTGTGTCTCTCTCTCGGTCCCTGTGTCTCTCTCTCGGTCCCTGTGTCTCTCTCTCGGTCCCTGTGTCTCTCTCGGTCCCTGTGTCTCTCTCTCGGTCCCTGTGTCTCTCTCTCACTCCTGTGTCTCTCTCGGTCCCTGTGTTTCTCTCGGTCCCTGTGTCTCTCTCTCTCAGTCCCGGTGTCTCTCTCGGTCCCTGTCTCTCTCTCTCGGTCCCTGTGACTCTCTCGGTCCATGTGTCTCTCTCTCGGTCCCTGTGTCTCTCTCGGTCCCTGTGTCTCTCTAGGTCCTTGTGTCTCTCTCTCGATCCCTGTGTCTCTCTCTCGGTCCCTGTGTCTCTCTCTCTCGGTCCCTGTGTCGCTCTCGGTCCCTGTGTCTCTCTCTGGGTCCCTGTGTCTCTCCCTCGGTTCCTGTGTCTCACTCGGTCCCTGTCTCTCCCTTGGTCCCTGTGTCTCCCTCGATCCCAGTGTCTCTCTCGGACCCTGTGTCTCTCTCAGTCCCAGTGTCTCTCTCGGTCACTGTCTCTCTCTCGGTCCCTGTGTCTCTCTCGGTCCCTGTGTCTCTCTCTTGGACTCTGTCTCTCTCTCAGTCCCTGTGTCTCTCTCGGTCACTGTCTCTCTCTCGGTCCCTGTGTCTCTCTCGGGCCCTGTGTCTCTCTCGGTCCCTGTGTCTCACTCGGTCCCTGTGTCTCTCTCGGTCTTTGAGTCTCTCTCAGTCCCTGTGTCTCTCTCGGTCACTGTCTCTCTCTCTCGGTCCCTGTGTTTCTCTCGGTCCCTGTGTCTCTCTCGGTCCTTGTGTCTCTCTCTCGGTCCCTCTGTCTCTCCCGGTCCCTGTGTCTCTCTCTCGGTCCCTGTGTCTCTCTCGGTCCCTGTGTCTCTCTCGGTCCTTGTGTCACTCTCTCGGTCCCTGTGTCTCTCCCGATCCCTGTCACTCTCTCACTGTCCCTGTGTCTCTTTCTCTGTCCCGGTGTCTCTCTCTCGGTCACTGTGTCTCTCTCTCGGACTCTGTGCCTCTCTCAGTCCCTGTATCTCTCTCACCCCTGTGTCTCTTTCGGTCCTGGTGTCTCTCTTGGTCCCTGTGACTCTCTCTCAGTCCCTGTGTCTCTCTCAGTCCCTGTGCCTCTTTCGGTCCCTGTGTCTCTCTCTATGTCCCTGTGTCTCTCTCTCGGTCCATGTGTCTCTCACTCGGTCCCTGTGTCTCTCTCTCGGTCCCTGTGTCTCTCTCTCTCTCGATCCATGTGTCTCTCTCGGTCCCTGTGTCTCTCTCGGTCGCTGTGTCTCTCTCGGTCCCTGTGTCTCTCTCGGTCCCTGTGACTCGCTCAGTCACTGTGTCTCTCTCTCGGTCCCTGTGACTCTCTCGGTCCCAGTGTCTTTCTCTCTCGGTCCCTGTGTCTCCCTCTCACACCTGTGTCTCTCTCGGTCCCTGTGTCTCACTCGGTCCCTGTCTGTCTCTCGGTCCCTGTGTCTCTCTCGGTCCCTGTGTCTCCCTCTCAACCCTGTGTCTCTCTCGGTCCCTGTGTCTCACTCGGTCCATGTCTGTCTTTCGGTCCCTGTGTCTCTCTTCGGACCCTGTGTCTCACTCGGTCCCTGTGTCTCTCTCTAGGTCCTTGTGTCTCTCCCTCGGTCCCGGTGTCTATCTCTGGGTCCCTGTGTCTCACTCGGTCCCTGTCACTCTCTCGGTCCCTGTGTCTCTCTCTCTCGGTCCCTGTGTCTCTCTCTCGGTCCCTGTGTCTCACTCGGACCCTGTGTCTCTTGCTCGGATCCTGTCTCTCTCTCTCGGTCCCTGTGTTTCTCTCGGTCCCTGTGTCTCTCTCTCGGTCCCTGTGTCTCTCACTCGGTCCCTGTGTCTCTCTCTCGGTCCCTGTGTCTCTCTCTCTCGGACCCTGTGTCTCTCTCGTCCCTGTGTCTCACTCGGATCCTGTGTCTCTCTCTCGGATCCTGTCTCTCTCTCTCGGTCCCTGTGTTTCTCTCGGTCCCTGTGTCTCCCTCTCGTTCCCTGTGTCTCTGTCTCGGTCCCTGTGTCTCTCTCTCGGTCCCTGTGTCTCTGTCTCGGTCCCTGTCTCTCTCTCAGTTCCTGTCTCACTCTCTCGGTCCCTGTGTTGCTCTCGGTCCCTCTGTCTCTCTCTCGGTCCCTGTGTCCCTCTCGGTCCTTGTGTTTCTCTCGGTCCCTGTCTCTCTCCCTCGGTCACTGTGTTTCTCTCGGTCCCTGTGTCTCTCTCTCTCGGTCCCTGTGTCCCTCTCTGTCCCTGTGTCTCTCTCTCGGTCCCTTTCTCTCTCTCGGTCCCTGTGTATCTCACTCGGTCCCTGTGTCTCTCACTCGGTCCCTGTGTCTCTCTCTCGGTCCCTGTGTCCCTCTCGGTCCCTGTGTCTCTGTCTCGGTCCCTGTGTCTATCCCTCTCGGTCCCTGTGTCTCTCTCGGTCCCTGTGTCTCTCTTGGTCCCTGTGTCTCTCTCTCAGTCCCTGTGTCTCTCTCTCAGTCCCTGTGTCTCTTTCTCGGCCCCTGTGTCTCTCTCTCGGACCCTGTGTCTCTCTCTCAGTCCCTGTCTCTCTCTCGGTCCCTGTGTCTCTCTCACGCCTCCTGTAACTCGCTCAGTCCCTGTGTCTCTTTCTCTGTCCCGGTGTCTCTCTTTCGGTCCCTGTGTCTCTCTCCGTCCCTGTATCTCTCTCTCACCCCTGTGTCTCTCTCGGTCACTGTCTCTCTCTCGGTCCCTGTGTCTCTCTCGGTCTCTGTGTCTCACTCGGTCCCTGTGTCTCTCTCGGTCCATGTGTCTCTCTCGGTCACTATGTCTCTCTCTCGCTCCCTGTCTTTCTCTCTCGGACGATTGTGTCTCTCACTCGGTCCCTGTCTCTCTCTCTCGGTCCCTGTGTCTCAGTCGCTCCCTGTCTCTCTCTCTCTGTTTCAGTGTCTCTGTCATTCCCTGTGACTCTCTCTGGTCGATGTGTCTCACTCGGTCCCTGTGTCTCTCTCTCGGTCCCTGTGTCTCTCTCTCGGTCCCTGTGTCTCTCTCGGTCTCTGTGTCTCAGTCGGTCCCTGTGTCTCTCTCTCGGTCCTTGTGTCTCTCTCTCGGTCCCTGTGTCTCTCTCTCTCAGTCCCTGTGTCTCTCTCGGTCGCTGTCTCTCTCTCGGTCCCTGTGTCTCTCTCAGTCTCTGAGTCTCACTCGGTCCCTGTGTCTCTCTCGGTCCCTGTGTCTCTCTCGGTCTCTGTGTCTCACTCGGTCCCTGTGTCTCTCTCGGTCCTGTGTCTCTCTCTCGGTCCCTGTGTCTCTCTCTCTCAGTCCCTGTGTCTCTCTCGGTCGCTGTCTCTCTCTCGGTCCCTGTGTCTCTCTCAGTCTCTGAGTCTCACTCGGTCCCTGTCTCTCTCTCGGTCCCTGTGTCTCTCTCAGTCTCTGAGTCTCACTCGGTCCCTGTGTCTCTCTCGGTCCTTGTGTCTCTCTCTCGGTCCCTGTGTCTCTCTCTCTCAGTCCCTGTGTCTCTCTCGGTCGCTGTCTCTCTCTCGGTCCCTGTGTCTCTCTCAGTCTCTGAGTCTCACTCGGTCCCTGTGTCTCTCTCTCTCAGTCCATGTGTCTCTCTCGGTCCCTGTGTCTCTGTCTCGGTCCCTGTGTCTATCCCTCTCGGTCCCTGTGTCTCTCTCGGTCCCTGTGTCTCTCTTGGTCCCTGTGTCTCTCTCTCAGTCCCTGTGTCTCTCTCTCAGTCCCTGTGTCTCTTTCTCGGCCCTGTGTCTCTCTCTCGGACCCTGTGTCTCTCTCTCAGTCCCTGTCTCTCTCTCGGTCCCTGTGTCTCTCTCACGCCTCCTGTAACTCGCTCAGTCCCTGTGTCTCTTTCTCTGTCCCGGTGTCTCTCTTTCGGTCCCTGTGTCTCTCTCCGTCCCTGTATCTCTCTCTCACCCCTGTGTCTCTCTCGGTCACTGTCTCTCTCTCGGTCCCTGTGTCTCTCTCGGTCTCTGTGTCTCACTCGGTCCCTGTGTCTCTCTCGGTCCATGTGTCTCTCTCGGTCACTATGTCTCTCTCTCGCTCCCTGTCTTTCTCTCTCGGACGATTGTGTCTCTCACTCGGTCCCTGTCTCTCTCTCTCGGTCCCTGTGTCTCAGTCGCTCCTGTCTCTCTCTCTCTGTTTCAGTGTCTCTGTCATTCCCTGTGACTCTCTCTGGGTCGATGTGTCTCACTCGGTCCCTGTGTCTCTCTCTCGGTCCCTGTGTCTCTCTCTCGGTCCCTGTGTCTCTCTCGGTCTCTGTGTCTCAGTCGGTCCTGTGTCTCTCTCTCGGTCCTTGTGTCTCTCTCTCGGTCCCTGTGTCTCTCTCTCTCAGTCCCTGTGTCTCTCTCGGTCGCTGTCTCTCTCTCGGTCCCTGTGTCTCTCTCAGTCTCTGAGTCTCACTCGGTCCCTGTGTCTCTCTCGGTCCCTGTGTCTCTCTCGGTCTCTGTGTCTCACTCGGTCCCTGTGTCTCTCTCGGTCCTTGTGTCTCTCTCTCGGTCCCTGTGTCTCTCTCTCTCAGTCCCTGTGTCTCTCTCGGTCGCTGTCTCTCTCTCGGTCCCTGTGTCTCTCTCAGTCTCTGAGTCTCACTCGGTCCCTGTCTCTCTCTCGGTCCCTGTGTCTCTCTCAGTCTCTGAGTCTCACTCGGTCCCTGTGTCTCTCTCGGTCCTTGTGTCTCTCTCTCGGTCCCTGTGTCTCTCTCTCTCAGTCCCTGTGTCTCTCTCGGTCGCTGTCTCTCTCTCGGTCCCTGTGTCTCTCTCAGTCTCTGAGTCTCACTCGGTCCCTGTGTCTCTCTCTCTCAGTCCATGTGTCTCTCTCGGTCGCTGTCTCTCTCTCGGTCCCTGTGTCTCTCTCGGTCTCTGTGTCTCACTCGGTCCCTGTCTCTCTCTCGGTCCCTGTGTCTCTCTCAGTCCCTGTGTCTCTCTCAGTGCCTGTGTCTCTCTCGGTCGCTGTCACTCTCTCGGTCCCTGTGTCTCACTCGATCCCTGTGTCTCTCCCGGTCCCTGTCTCTCTCTCTCAGTCCCTGTGTCTCTCTCTCTCGGCCCTGTGTCTCTCTCATTCCCTGCATCACTCTCGGTCCCTGTGTCTCTCTCTCGGTCCCTGTCTCTCTCTCTCGGTCCCTGTGTCTCTCTCTCGGTCCCTGTGTCTCTCACTCGGTCCCTGTGTCTCTCTCTCGGTCCCTGTGTCTATCCCTCTCGGTCCCTGTGTCTCTCTCGGTCCCTGTGTCTCTCTTGGTCCCTGTGTCTCTCTCTCGGTCCCTGTGTCTCTCTCTCAGTCCCTGTCACTCTCTCGGTTCCTGTGTCTCTCTCACGCCTCCTGTAAGTCGCTCAGTCCCTGTGTCTCTTTCTCTGTCCCGGTGTCTCTCTCTCGGTCCCTGTGTCTCTCTCCGTCCCTGTATCTCTCTCTCACCCCTATGTCTCTCTCTGTCCTGGTGTCTCTCTTGGTCCCTGTGTCTCTCTCTGCAGTCCCTGTGTCTCTCTCGGTCCCTGTGTCTCTCTCGGTCCCTGTGTCTGTCTCTCTCAGTCCCCTGTGTCTCTCTCGGTCACTGTGTCTCTCTTTCGGTCCCTGGGTCTCTCTCGGTCCCTGTGTCTCTCTCGGTCACTGTGTCTCACTCTCGCTCCCTGTGTCTCACTCGGTCCCTGACTCTCTCTCTAAGTTTCAGTGTCTCTGTCGGTCCCTGTGTCTCACTCGGTCCCTGTCACTCTCTCGGTCCCTGTGTCTCTCTCTCTCAGTCCCTGTGTCTCTCTCGGTCACTGTCTCTCTCTTTCGGTCCCTGGGTCTCTCTCGGTCCCTGTGTCTCTCTCTCTCAGTCCCTGTGTCTCTCTCGGTCTCTGTGTCTCTCTCAGTCCCTGTGTCTCTCTCGGTCTCTGTGTCTCTCTCGGTCCCTGTGTCTCTCTCGGTCCCTGTCTCTCTCTCTCGGACCCTGTCTCTCTCCCTCGGTCCCTGTGTCTCACTCGGTCCCTGTGTCTCTCTCTCGGTCCCTGTCTCTCTCTCTCTCTCGGTCCCTGTGTCTCTCTCTGGGTCCCTGTGTCTCACTCGGTCCCTGTGTCTCTCTCTCGGTCCCTGTGTCTCTCTATGGGTCCCTGTGTCTCACTCGGTCCCTGTCTCTCTCCCTCGGTCCCTGTGTCTCACTCGGTCCCTGTGTCTCTCTCTCGGTCCCTGTGTCTCTCTCTGGGTCCCTGTGTCTCACTCGGTCCCTGTCTCTCTCCCTCGGTCCCGGTGTCTCACTCGGTCCCTGTCTCTCTCTCTCGGACCCTGTCTCTCTCCCTCGGTCGCTGTGTCTCACTCGGTCCCTGTGTCTCTCTCTCGGTCCCTGTCTCTCTCTCTCTCTCGGTCCCTGTGTCTCTCTCTGGGTCCCTGTGTCTCACTCGGTCCCTGTGTCTCTCTCGGTCCCTGTGTCTCACTCGGTCCCTGTCTCTCTCCCTCGGTCCCTGTGTCTCTCTCTGGGTCCCTGTGTCTCACTCGGTCCCTGTGTCTCTCTCTCGGTCCCTATGTCTCTCTCTGGGTCCCTGTGTCTCACTCGGTCCCTTTCTCTCTCTCGGTCCCTGTGTCTCACTTGGTCCCTGTCTCTCTCCCTCGGTCCCTGTGTCTCACTCGGTCCCTGTCTCTCTCCCTTGGTCCCTGTGTCTCACTCGGTCCCTGTGTCTCTCTCTCGGTCCCGGTGTCTTTCTCTGGGTCCCTGTGTCTCACTCGGTCCCTGTCTCTCTCCCTAGTTCCCTGTGTCTCACTCGGTCCCTGTGTCTCTCTCTCGGTCCCTGTCTCTCTCTCTCTCTCTCGGTCCCTGTGTCTCACTCGGTCCATGTCTGTCTTTCGGTCCCTGTGTCTCTCTTCGGACCCTGTGTCTCACTCGGTCCCTGTGTCTCTCTCTAGGTCCTTGTGTCTCTCCCTCGGTCCCGGTGTCTATCTCTGGGTCCCTGTGTCTCACTCGGTCCCTGTCACTCTCTCGGTCCCTGTGTCTCTCTCTCTCGGTCCCTGTGTCTCTCTCTCTCCCAGTCCCTGTGTCTCTCTCTCGGTCCCTGTGTCTCACTCGGACCCTGTGTCTCTTGCTCGGATCCTGTCTCTCTCTCTCGGTCCCTGTGTTTCTCTCGGTCCCTGTGTCTCTCTCTCGGTCCCTGTGTCTCTCACTCGGTCCCTGTGTCTCTCTCTCGGTCCCTGTGTCTCTCTCTCTCGGTCCCTGTGTCTCTCTCGGTCACTGTCTCTCTCTCTCGGTCCCTGTGACACTCTCTCGGTCCCTGTGTCTCTCTCTAGGTCCTTGTGTCTCTCTCTCGGTCCCTGTGTCTCTCTCTAGGTCCTTGTGTGTCTCTCTCTCAGTCCCTGTGTCTCTCTCGATCCCTGCCTCTCCCTCGGTCCCTGTGTCTCACTCGGTCCCTGTCTCTCCCTCGGTCCCTGTGTCTCAATCGGTCCCTATGTCTCTCTCTCAGTTACTGTCTCTCTCTCTCGGTCCCTGTGTTTCTCTCGGTCCCTGTGTCCCTCTCGGTCCCTGTGTTTCTCTCGGTCCCTGTGTCTCTCTCGGTCCCTGTGTCTCTTTCTTGGTCCCTGTGTCTCTCTCGGTCCCTGTGTCTCTCTCGGTCCCTGTGTCTCTCTCGGTCCCTGTGTCTCTCTCTCGGTCCCTGTGTCTCTCTCTCTCGGTCCCTGTGACTCTCTCAGTCCCTGTGTCTCTCTCGGTCCCTGTGTCTCTCTCTGGTCCCTGTGTCTCTCTCCCTCGGTCCCTGTGTCTCTCTCAGTTCCTGTGTCTCTCTCTCGGTCGCTGGGTCTCACTCGGTCCCTGTGTCTCTCTCGGTCCCTGTCTCTCTCTCGGTCCCTGTGTCTCACTCGGTCCCTGTGTCTCTCTCGGTCCTTGTGTCTCTCTCTCGGTCCCTGTGTCTCTCTCTCTCAGTCCCTGTGTCTCTCTCGGTCACTGTCTCTCTCTCGGTCCCTGTGTCTCTCTCTCTCGTCCCTGTGTCTCTCTCCGTCACTGTGTCTCTCTCGGTCCCTGTGTCTCTCTCGGTCCTTGTGTCTCTCTCTCGGTCCCTGTGTCTCTCTCTCTCAGTCCCTGTGTCTCTCTCGGTCACTGTCTCTCTCTCGGTCTCTGTGTCTCTCTCGGTCCCTGTGTCTCTCTCTCGGTCCCTTTCGCTCTCTCTCAGTTTCAGTGTCTCTTTTGGTCTCTGTGTCTCTGTCTAGGTCCCTTTGTCTCTCTCTGGGTCCCTGTGTCTCACTCGGTCCCTGTCACTCTCTCGGTCCCTGTTTCTCACTCGGTTCCTCTGTCTCTCTCTCGGTCCCTGTTTCTCTCTCTCGGTCCCTGTGTCTCTCAATCGGTCCCTGTGTCTCTCACTCGGTAACTGTCTCTGTCACGGTCCCTGTGTCTCTCTCTGTCCCGGTGTCTCTCTCTCGGTCCCTGTGTCTCTCTCTCGGTCCCTGTATCTCTCTCGGTCACTGTCTCTCTCTCGGTCCCTGTGTCTCTCTCGGTCCCTGTGTCTCTCTCGGTCCCTGTGTCTCACTCGGTCGCTGTGTCTCTCTCGGTCCTTGTGTCTCTCTCTCGGTCTCTGTGTCTCTCTCGGTCCCTGTGTCTCTCTCGGTCCTTGTGTCTTTCTCTCGGTCCCTGTGACTCTCTCGGTCCCTGTGTCTCTCTCGGTCCCTGTGTCTCTCTCGGTCCCTGTGTCTCTCTCTCGCTCCCTGTGACTCTCTCGGTCCCTGTGTCTCTCTCGGTCCATGTGTCTCTCTCGGTCCCTGTGTCTCACTCGGTCCCTGTGTCTCTCTCGGTCCCTGTGTCTCTCTCGGTCCCTGTGTCTCTCTCTCGCTCCCTGTCTTTCTCTCTCGGACGATTGTGTCTCTCACTCAGTCCCTGTCTCTCTCTCGGTCCTTGTGTCTCTCACTCGCTCCCTGTGACTCTCTCGGTCCCTGTGTCTCTCTCGGTCCATCTGTCTCTCACTCGGTCCCTGTCACTCTCTTGGTCCCTGTGTCTCACTCGGTCCCTGTCTCTCTCTCTCTCGGACCGTGTCTCTCTCTCGGTCCCTGTGCCTCTCACTCGGTCCCTGTGTCTCTCTCTCGGTCCCTGTGAGTCTCTCGGTCCCTGTGTCTCTCTCAAGGTCCTTGTGTCTCTCTCGGTCCCTGTGTCTCTCTCTGGGTCCCTGTGTCTCACTCGGTCCCTGTCACTCTCTCGGTCCCTGTGTCTCACTCGGTCCCTGTGTCTCACTCGGTCCCTGTGTCTCTCTCAAGGTCCTTGTGTCTCTCTCGGTCCCTGTGTCTCTCTCTGGGTCCCTGTGTCTCACTCGGTCCCTGTCTCTCTCTCGGTCCCTGTGCCTCTCACTCGGTCCCTGTGACTCTCTCGGTCCCTGTGTCTCCCTCTCGGTCCCTGTGTCTCCCTCGGTCCCTGTGTCTCTCACGGTCCCTGTGTCTCTCTCGGTCCTGGTCTCTCTCTCAGTCCCTGTGTCTCTCTCTCTCAGTCCCTGTGTCTCTCTCTCTCGGACCCTGTGTCTCTCTCAGTCCCTGTGTCTCTCTCGGTCCCTGTATCTCCCTCTCGGTCCCTGTGTCTCTCTCTCGGTCCTTGTGTCTCTCTCTCGGTCCCTGTGTCTATCTCTGGGTCCCTGTGTCTCACTCGGTCCCTGTCTCTCTCGGTCCCTGTGTCTCAATCGGTCCCTATGTCTCTCTCTCAGTTACTGTCTCTCTCTCTCGGTCCCTGTGTTTCTCTCGGTCCCTGTGTCCCTCTCGGTCCCTGTGTTTCTCTCGGTCCCTGTGTCTCTCTCGGTCCCTGTGTCTCTTTCTTGGTCCCTGTGTCTCTCTTGGTCCCTGTGTCTCTCTCGGTCCCTGTGTCTCTCTCGGTCCCTGTGTCTCTCTCTCGGTCCCTGTGTCTCTCTCTCTCGGTCCCTGTGACTCTCTCAGTCCCTGTGTCTCTCTCGGTCCCTGTGTCTCTCTCTGGTCCCTGTGTCTCTCTCCCCCGGTCCCTGTGTCTCTCTCAGTTCCTGTGTCTCTCTCTCGGTCGCTGGGTCTCACTCGGTCCCTGTGTCTCTCTCGGTCCCTGTTTCTCTCTCGGTCCCTCTGTCTCACTCGGTCCCTGTGTCTCTCTCGGTCCTTGTGTCTCTCTCTCGGTCCCTGTGTCTCTCTCTCTCGTCCCTGTGTCTCTCTCCGTCACTGTGTCTCTCTCGGTCCCTGTGTCTCTCTCGGTCCTTGTGTCTCTCTCTCGGTCCCTGTGTCTCTCTCTCTCAGTCCCTGTGTCTCTCTCGGTCACTGTCTCTCTCTCGGTCTCTGTGTCTCTCTCGGTCCATGTGTCTCTCTCTCGGTCCCTGTCGCTCTCTCTCAGTTTCAGTGTCTCTGTTGGTCCCTGTGTCTCTCTCTAGGTCCCTTTGTCTCTCTCTGGGTCCCTGTGTCTCACTCAGTCCCTGTCACTCTCTCGGTCCCTGTGTCTCTCTGTCTCGGTCCCTGTGTCTCTCTCTCGGTCCCTGTCTCTCTCACTCTGTCCCTGTGCCTCTCTCGATCCCTGTGTCTCACTCGGTCCCTTTGTCTCTTTCAGTCCTTGTATCTCTCTCTCGGTCCCTGTGTCTCTCTCTCTCAGTCCCTGTGTCTCTCTCAGTCACTGTCTCTCTCTCGGTCCCTGTGTCTCTCTCGGTCCCAGTGTCTCTCTCGGTCCCTGTGTCTCTCTCGGTCCCTGTGTCTCTCTCTCGGTCCCTGTGTCTCTCTCTCTCGGTCCCTGTGACTCTCTCAGTCCCTGTGTCTCTCTCGGTCCCTGTGTCTCTCTCTGGTCCCTGTGTCTCTCTCCCCCGGTCCCTGTGTCTCTCTCAGTTCCTGTGTCTCTCTCTCGGTCGCTGGGTCTCACTCGGTCCCTGTGTCTCTCTCGGTCCCTGTTTCTCTCTCGGTCCCTCTGTCTCACTCGGTCCCTGTGTCTCTCTCGGTCCTTGTGTCTCTCTCTCGGTCCCTGTGTCTCTCTCTCTCGTCCCTGTGTCTCTCTCCGTCACTGTGTCTCTCTCGGTCCCTGTGTCTCTCTCGGTCCTTGTGTCTCTCTCTCGGTCCCTGTGTCTCTCTCTCTCAGTCCCTGTGTCTCTCTCGGTCACTGTCTCTCTCTCGGTCTCTGTGTCTCTCTCGGTCCATGTGTCTCTCTCTCGGTCCCTGTCACTCTCTCTCAGTTTCAGTGTCTCTGTTGGTCCCTGTGTCTCTCTCTAGGTCCCTTTGTCTCTCTCTGGGTCCCTGTGTCTCACTCAGTCCCTGTCACTCTCTCGGTCCCTGTGTCTCTCTGTCTCGGTCCCTGTGTCTCTCTCTCGGTCCCTGTCTCTCTCACTCTGTCCCTGTGCCTCTCTCGATCCCTGTGTCTCACTCGGTCCCTTTGTCTCTTTCAGTCCTTGTATCTCTCTCTCGGTCCCTGTGTCTCTCTCTCTCAGTCCCTGTGTCTCTCTCAGTCACTGTCTCTCTCTCGGTCCCTGTGTCTCTCTCGGTCCCAGTGTCTCTCTCGGTCCCTGTGTCTCACTCGGTCCCTGTGTCTCTCTCGGTCTTTGAGTCTCTCTCTGTCCCTGTGTCTCTCTCTCTCTCAGTCCCTGTGTCTCTCTCGGTCACTGTCTCTCTCTCTCGGTCCCTGTGTCTCTCTCGGTCCCTGTGTCTCTCTCGGTCCTTGTGTCTCTCTCTCGGTCCCTGTGTCTCTCCCGGTCCCTGTGTCTCTCTCTCGGTCCCTGTGTCTCTCTCAGTCCCTGTGTCTCTCTCGGTCCTTGTGTCACTCTCTCAGTCCCTGTGTCTCTCCCGATCCCTGTCACTCTCTCACTGTCCCTGTGTCTCTTTCTCTGTCCCGGTGTCTCTCTCTCGGTCACTGTGTCTGTCTCTCGGACTCTGTGCCTCTCTCAGTCCCTGTATCTCTCTCACCCCTGTGTCTCTCTCGGTCCTGGTGTCTCTCTTGGTCCCTGTGACTCTCTCTCAGTCCCTGTGTCTCTCTCAGTCCCTGTGCCTCTTTCGGTCCCTGTGTCTCTCTCTATGTCCCTGTGTCTCTCTCTCGGTCCATGTGTCTCTCACTCGGTCCCTGTGTCTCTCTCTCGGTCCCTGTGTCTCTCTCTCTCTCTCGATCCATGTGTCTCTCTCGGTCCCTGTGTCTCTCTCGGTCGCTGTGTCTCTCTCGGTCCCTGTGTCTCTCTCGGTCCCTGTGACTCGCTCAGTCCCTGTGTCTCTCTCTCGGTCCCTGTGTCTCACTCGGTCCCTGTGTCTCTCTCTCGGTCCCTGTGACTCTCTCTCTCGGTCCCTGTGTCTCTCTCTCTCAGTCTCTGTGTCTCTCACTCTGTCCTGGTGTCTCTCTCTCTCGGTCACTGTGTTTCTCTATCGGTCTCTGTCTCTCTCTCGGTCCCTGTCTCTCTGTCTCGGTCCCTGTGTCTCTCTCGGTCCCTGTGTCTCTCTCGGTCCCTGTGTCTCTTTCTTGCTCCCTGTGTCTCTCTCAGTCCCTGTGTCTCTCTCTCGGTCCCTGTGTCTCTCTCTCTCGATCCATGTGTCTGTCTCGGTCCCTGTGTCTCTCTCAGTCCCTGTGTCTCTCTCAGTCCCTGTGTCTCTCTCGATCTTTGTGTCTCTCCCTCGGTCCCTGTGACTCTCTCGGTCCCTGTATCTCTCTCGGTCCATGTGTCTCTCTCTCGGTCCCTGTGTGTCTCTCGGTCCCTGTGTATCTCTAGGTCCTTGTGTCTCTCTCTCGGTCCCTGTGTCTCTCTCTCGGTCCCTGTGTCTCTCTCTCGGTCCCTGTGTCTCTCTCGGTCCCTGTGTCTCTCTCTCGGTCCCTGTGTCTCTCTCTCACTCCTGTGTCTCTCTCGGTCCCTGTGTTTCTCTCGGTCCCTGTGTCTCTCTCTCTCAGTCCCGGTGTCTCTCTCGGTCCCTGTCTCTCTCTCTCGGTCCCTGTGACTCTCTCGGTCCATGTGTCTCTCTCTCGGTCCCTGTGTCTCGGTCCCTGTGTCTCTCTAGGTCCTTGTGTCTCTCTCTCGGTCCCTGTGTCTCTCTCTCGGTCCCTGTGTCTCTCTCTCTCGGTCCCTGTGTCTCTCTCGGTCCCTGTGTCTCTCTCTGGGTCCCTGTGTCTCTCCCTCGGTTCCTGTGTCTCACTCGGTCCCTGTCTCTCCCTTGGTCCCTGTGTCTCCCTCGATCCCAGTGTCTCTCTCGGACCCTGTGTCTCTCTCAGTCCCAGTGTCTCTCTCGGTCACTGTCTCTCTCTCGGTCCCTGTGTCTCTCTCGGTCCCTGTGTCTCTCTCTTGGACTCTGTCTCTCTCTCAGTCCCTGTGTCTCTCTCGGTCACTGTCTCTCTCTCGGTCCCTGTGTCTCTCTCGGGCCCTGTGTCTCTCTCGGTCCCTGTGTCTCACTCGGTCCCTGTGTCTCTCTCGGTCTTTGAGTCTCTCTCAGTCCCTGTGTCTCTCTCGGTCACTGTCTCTCTCTCTCGGTCCCTGTGTCTCTCTCGGTCCCTGTGTCTCTCTCGGTCCTTGTGTCTCTCTCTCGGTCCCTCTGTCTCTTCCGGTCCCTGTGTCTCTCTCTCGGTCCCTGTGTCTCTCTCGGTCCCTGTGTCTCTCTCGGTCCTTGTGTCACTCTCTCGGTCCCTGTGTCTCTACCGATCCCTGTCACTCTCTCACTGTCCCTGTGTCTCTTTCTCTGTCCCGGTGTCTCTCTCTCGGTCACTGTGTCTCTCTCTCGGACTCTGTGCCTCTCTCAGACCCTGTATCTCTCTCACCCCTGTGTCTCTCTCGGTCCTGGTGTCTCTCTTGGTCCCTGTGACTCTCTCTCAGTCCCTGTGTCTCTCTCAGTCCCTGTGCCTCTTTCGGTCCCTGTGTCTCTCTCTATGTCCCTGTGTCTCTCTCTCGGTCCATGTGTCTCTCACTCGGTCCCTGTGTCTCTCTCTCGGTCCCTGTGTCTCTCTCTCTCTCGATCCATGTGTCTCTCTCGGTCCCTGTGTCTCTCTCGGTCGCTGTGTCTCTCTCGGTCCCTGTGTCTCTCTCAGTCCCTGTGACTCGCTCAGTCACTGTGTCTCTCTCTCGGTCCCTGTGACTCTCTCGGTCCCAGTGTCTTTCTCTCTCGGTCCCTGTGTCTCCCTCTCACACCTGTGTCTCTCTCGGTCCCTGTGTCTCACTCGGTCCCTGTCTGTCTCTCGGTCCCTGTGTCTCTCTCGGTCCCTGTGTCTCCCTCTCAACCCTGTGTCTCTCTCGGTCCCTGTGTCTCACTCGGTCCATGTCTGTCTTTCGGTCCCTGTGTCTCTCTTCGGACCCTGTGTCTCACTCGGTCCCTGTGTCTCTCTCTAGGTCCTTGTGTCTCTCCCTCGGTCCCGGTGTCTATCTCTGGGTCCCTGTGTCTCATTCGGTCCCTGTCACTCTCTCGGTCCCTGTGTCTCTCTCTCTCGGTCCCTGTGTCTCTCTCTCTCCCAGTCCCTGTGTCTCTCTCTCGGTCCCTGTGTCTCACTCGGACCCTGTGTCTCTTGCTCGGATCCTGTCTCTCTCTCTCGGTCCCTGTGTTTCTCTCGGTCCCTGTGTCTCTCTCTCGGTCCCTGTGTCTCTCACTCGGTCCCTGTGTCTCTCTCTCAGTCCCTGTGTCTCACTCGGATCCTGTGTCTCTCTCTCGGATCCTGTCTCTCTCTCTCGGTCCCTGTGTTTCTCTCGGTCCCTGTGTCTCCCTCTCGTTCCCTGTGTCTCTGTCTCGGTCCCTGTGTCTCTCTCTCGGTCCCTGTGTCTCTGTCTCGGTCCCTGTCTCTCTCTCAGTTCCTGTCTCACTCTCTCGGTCCCTGTGTTGCTCTCGGTCCCTCTGTCTCTCTCTCGGTCCCTGTGTCCCTCTCGGTCCTTGTGTTTCTCTCGGTCCCTGTCTCTCTCCCTCGGTCACTGTGTTTCTCTCGGTCCCTGTGTCTCTCTCTCGGTCCCTGTGTCCCTCTCTGTCCCTGTGTCTCTCTCTCGGTCCCTTTCTCTCTCTCGGTCCCTGTGTATCTCACTCGGTCCCTGTGTCTCTCACTCGGTCCCTGTGTCTCTCTCTCGGTCCCTGTGTCCCTCTCGGTCCCTGTGTCTCTGTCTCGGTCCCTGTGTCTATCCCTCTCGGTCCCTGTGTCTCTCTCGGTCCCTGTGTCTCCCTTGGTCCCTGTGTCTCTCTCTCAGTCCCTGTGTCTCTCTCTCAGTCCCTGTGTCTCTTTCTCGGTCCCTGTGTCTCTCTCTCGGTCCCTGTGTCTCTCTCTCAGTCCCTGTCTCTCTCTCGGTCCCTGTGTCTCTCTCACGCCTCCTGTAACTCGCTCAGTCCCTGTGTCTCTTTCTCTGTCCCGGTGTCTCTCTCTCGGTCCCTGTGTCTCTCTCCGTCCCTGTATCTCTCTCTCACCCCTGTGTCTCTCTCGGTCACTGTCTCTCTCTCGGTCCCTGTGTCTCTCTCGGTCTCTGTGTCTCACTCGGTCCCTGTGTCTCTCTCGGTCCATGTGTCTCTCTCGGTCACTATGTCTCTCTCTCGCTCCCTGTCTTTCTCTCTCGGACGATTGTGTCTCTCACTCGGTCCCTGTCTCTCTCTCTCGGTCCCTGTGTCTCAGTCGCTCCCTGTCTCTCTCTCTCTGTTTCAGTGTCTCTGTCATTCCCTGTGACTCTCTCTGGGTCGATGTGTCTCACTCGGTCCCTGTGTCTCTCTCTCTCGGTCCCTGTGTCTCTCTCTCTCGGTCCCTGTGTCTCTCTCGGTCTCTGTGTCTCAGTCGGTCCCTGTGTCTCTCTCTCGGTCCTTGTGTCTCTCTCTCGGTCCCTGTGTCTCTCTCTCTCAGTCCCTGTGTCTCTCTCGGTCGCTGTCTCTCTCTCGGTCCCTGTGTCTCTCTCAGTCTCTGAGTCTCACTCGGTCCCTGTGTCTCTCTCGGTCCCTGTGTCTCTCTCGGTCTCTGTGTCTCACTCGGTCCCTGTGTCTCTCTCGGTCCTTGTGTCTCTCTCTCGGTCCCTGTGTCTCTCTCTCTCAGTCCCTGTGTCTCTCTCGGTCGCTGTCTCTCTCTCGGTCCCTGTGTCTCTCTCAGTCTCTGAGTCTCACTCGGTCCCTGTCTCTCTCTCGGTCCCTGTGTCTCTCTCAGTCTCTGAGTCTCACTCGGTCCCTGTGTCTCTCTCGGTCCTTGTGTCTCTCTCTCGGTCCCTGTGTCTCTCTCTCTCAGTCCCTGTGTCTCTCTCGGTCACTGTCTCTCTCTCGGTCCCTGTGTCTCTCTCAGTCTCTGAGTCTCACTCGGTCCCTGTGTCTCTCTCTCTCAGTCCATGTGTCTCTCTCGGTCGCTGTCTCTCTCTCGGTCCCTGTGTCTCTCTCGGTCTCTGTGTCTCACTCGGTCCCTGTCTCTCTCTCGGTCCCTGTGTCTCTCTCAGTCCCTGTGTCTCTCTCAGTCCCTGTGTCTCTCTCGGTCGCTGTCACTCTCTCGGTCCCTGTGTCTCACTCGATCCCTGTGTCTCTCCCGGTCCCTGTCTCTCTCTCTCTCAGTCCCTGTGTCTCTCTCTCTCGGCCCTGTGTCTCTCTCATTCCCTGCTTCACTCTCGGTCCCTGTGTCTCTCTCTCGGTCCCTGTCTCTCTCTCTCGGTCCCTGTGTCTCTCTCTCGGTCCCTGTGTCTCTCACTCGGTCCCTGTGTCTCTCTCTCGGTCCCTGTGTCTATCCCTCTCGGTCCCTGTGTCTCTCTCGGTCCCTGTGTCACTCTTGGTCCCTGTGTCTCTCTCTCGGTCCCTGTGTCTCTCTCTCAGTCCCTGTCTCTCTCTCGGTTCCTGTGTCTCTCTCACGCCTCCTGTAAGTCGCTCAGTCCCTGTGTCTCTTTCTCTGTCCCGGTGTCTCTCTCTCGGTCCCTGTGTCTCTCTCCGTCCCTGTATCTCTCTCTCACCCCTATGTCTCTCTCTGTCCTGGTGTCTCTCTTGGTCCCTGTGTCTCTCTCTCAGTCCCTGTGTCTCTCTCGGTCCCTGTGTCTCTCTCGGTCCCTGTGTCTGTCTCTCTCAGTCCCTGTGTCTCTCTCGGTCACTGTGTCTCTCTTTCGGTCCCTGGGTCTCTCTCGGTCCCTGTGTCTCTCTCGGTCACTGTGTCTCACTCTCGCTCCCTGTGTCTCACTCGGTCCCTGACTCTCTCTCTAGGTTTCAGTGTCTCTGTCGGTCCCTGTGTCTCACTCGGTCCCTGTCACTCTCTCGGTCCCTGTGTCTCTCTCTCTCAGTCCCTGTGTCTCTCTCGGTCACTGTCTCTCTCTTTCGGTCCCTGGGTCTCTCTCGGTCCCTGTGTCTCTCTCTCTCAGTCCCTGTGTCTCTCTCGGTCTCTGTGTCTCTCTCAGTCCCTGTGTCTCTCTCGGTCTCTGTGTCTCTCTCGGTCCCTGTGTCTCTCTCGGTCCCTGTCTCTCTCTCTCGGACCCTGTCTCTCTCCCTCGGTCCCTGTGTCTCACTCGGTCCCTGTGTCTCTCTCTCGGTCCCTGTCTCTCTCTCTCTCTCGGTCCCTGTGTCTCTCTCTGGGTCCCTGTGTCTCACTCGGTCCCTGTGTCTCTCTCTCGGTCCCTGTGTCTCTCTATGGGTCCCTGTGTCTCACTCGGTCCCTGTCTCTCTCTCTCGGACCCTGTCTCTCTCCCTCGGTCGCTGTGTCTCACTCGGTCCCTGTGTCTCTCTCTCGGTCCCTGTCTCTCTCTCTCCCTCGGTCCCTGTGTCTCACTCGGTCCCTGTGTCTCTCTCTCGGTCCCTGTGTCTCTCTCAGTCTCTGAGTCTCACTCGGTCCCTGTGTCTCTCTCGGTCCTTGTGTCTCTCTCTCGGTCCCTGTGTCTCTCTCTCTCAGTCCCTGTGTCTCTCTCGGTCACTGTCTCTCTCTCGGTCCCTGTGTCTCTCTCAGTCTCTGAGTCTCACTCGGTCCCTGTGTCTCTCTCTCTCAGTCCATGTGTCTCTCTCGGTCGCTGTCTCTCTCTCGGTCCCTGTGTCTCTCTCGGTCTCTGTGTCTCACTCGGTCCCTGTCTCTCTCTCGGTCCCTGTGTCTCTCTCAGTCCCTGTGTCTCTCTCAGTCCCTGTGTCTCTCTCGGTCGCTGTCACTCTCTCGGTCCCTGTGTCTCACTCGATCCCTGTGTCTCTCCCGGTCCCTGTCTCTCTCTCTCTCAGTCCCTGTGTCTCTCTCTCTCGGCCCTGTGTCTCTCTCATTCCCTGCTTCACTCTCGGTCCCTGTGTCTCTCTCTCGGTCCCTGTCTCTCTCTCTCGGTCCCTGTGTCTCTCTCTCGGTCCCTGTGTCTCTCACTCGGTCCCTGTGTCTCTCTCTCGGTCCCTGTGTCTATCCCTCTCGGTCCCTGTGTCTCTCTCGGTCCCTGTGTCACTCTTGGTCCCTGTGTCTCTCTCTCGGTCCCTGTGTCTCTCTCTCAGTCCCTGTCTCTCTCTCGGTTCCTGTGTCTCTCTCACGCCTCCTGTAAGTCGCTCAGTCCCTGTGTCTCTTTCTCTGTCCCGGTGTCTCTCTCTCGGTCCCTGTGTCTCTCTCCGTCCCTGTATCTCTCTCTCACCCCTATGTCTCTCTCTGTCCTGGTGTCTCTCTTGGTCCCTGTGTCTCTCTCTCAGTCCCTGTGTCTCTCTCGGTCCCTGTGTCTCTCTCGGTCCCTGTGTCTGTCTCTCTCAGTCCCTGTGTCTCTCTCGGTCACTGTGTCTCTCTTTCGGTCCCTGGGTCTCTCTCGGTCCCTGTGTCTCTCTCGGTCACTGTGTCTCACTCTCGCTCCCTGTGTCTCACTCGGTCCCTGACTCTCTCTCTAGGTTTCAGTGTCTCTGTCGGTCCCTGTGTCTCACTCGGTCCCTGTCACTCTCTCGGTCCCTGTGTCTCTCTCTCTCAGTCCCTGTGTCTCTCTCGGTCACTGTCTCTCTCTTTCGGTCCCTGGGTCTCTCTCGGTCCCTGTGTCTCTCTCTCTCAGTCCCTGTGTCTCTCTCGGTCTCTGTGTCTCTCTCAGTCCCTGTGTCTCTCTCGGTCTCTGTGTCTCTCTCGGTCCCTGTGTCTCTCTCGGTCCCTGTCTCTCTCTCTCGGACCCTGTCTCTCTCCCTCGGTCCCTGTGTCTCACTCGGTCCCTGTGTCTCTCTCTCGGTCCCTGTCTCTCTCTCTCTCTCGGTCCCTGTGTCTCTCTCTGGGTCCCTGTGTCTCACTCGGTCCCTGTGTCTCTCTCTCGGTCCCTGTGTCTCTCTATGGGTCCCTGTGTCTCACTCGGTCCCTGTCTCTCTCTCTCGGACCCTGTCTCTCTCCCTCGGTCGCTGTGTCTCACTCGGTCCCTGTGTCTCTCTCTCGGTCCCTGTCTCTCTCTCTCCCTCGGTCCCTGTGTCTCACTCGGTCCCTGTGTCTCTCTCTCGGTCCCTGTGTCTCTCTCTGGGTCCCTGTGTCTCACTCGGTCCCTGTCTCTCTCCCTCGGTCCCTGTGTCTCACTCGGTCCCTGTCTCTCTCTCTCGGACCCTGTCTCTCTCCCTCGGTCGCTGTGTCTCACTCGGTCCCTGTGTCTCTCTCTCTGTCCCTGTCTCTCTCTCTCTCTTGGTCCCTGTGTCTCTCTCTGGGTCCCTGTGTCTCACTCGGTCCCTGTGTCTCTCTCGGTCCCTGTGTCTCACTCGGTCCCTGTCTCTCTCCCTCGGTCCCTGTGTCTCTCTCTGGGTCCCTGTGTCTCACTCGGTCCCTGTGTCTCTCTCTCGGTCCCTATGTCTCTCTCTGGGTCCCTGTGTCTCACTCGGTCCCTTTCTCTCTCTCGGTCCCTGTGTCTCACTTGGTCCCTGTCTCTCTCCCTCGGTCCCTGTGTCTCACTCGGTCCCTGTGTCTCTCTCTCGGTCCCGGTGTCTTTCTCTGGGTCCCTGTGTCTCACTCGGTCCCTGTCTCTATCCCTAGGTCCCTGTGTCTCACTCGGTCCCTGTGTCTCTCTCTCGGTCCCTGTCTCTCTCTCTCTCTCGGTCCCTGTGTCTCACTCGGTCCATGTGTCTCTCTCTAAGTCCTTGTGTCTCTCCCTCGGTCCCGGTGTCTATCTCTGGGTCCCTGTGTCTCACTCGGTCCCTGTCACTCTCTCGGTCCCTGTGTCTCTCTCTCTCGGTCCCTGTGTCTCTCTCTCTCCCAGTCCCTGTGTCTCTCTCTCGGTCCCTGTGTCTCACTCGGACCCTGTGTCTCTTGCTCGGATCCTGTCTCTCTCTCTCGGTCCCTGTGTTTCTCTCGGTCCCTGTGTCTCTCTCTCGGTCCCTGTGTCTCTCACTCGGTCCCTGTGTCTCTCTCTCGGTCCCTGTGTCTCTCTCTCTCGGTCCCTGTGTCTCTCTCGGTCCCTGTGTCTCACTCGGATCCTGTATCTCTCTCTCGGATCCTGTCTCTCTCTCTCGGTCCCTGTGTTTCTCTCGGTCCCTGTGTCTCCCTCTCGTTCCCTGTGTCTCTGTCTCGGTCCCTGTGTCTCTCTCTCGGTCCCTGTGTCTCTCTCTCGGTCCCTGTGTCTCTGTCTCGGTCCCTGTCTCTCTCTCAGTTCCTGTCTCACTCTCTCGGTCCCTGTGTTGCTCTCGGTCCCTCTGTCTCTCTCTCGGTCCCTGTGTCTCTCTCTCAGACCCTGTCTCTCTCTCGGTCCCTGTGTCTCTGTCACGCCTCCTGTAACTCGCTCAGTCCCTGTGTCTCTTTCTCTGTCCCGGTGTCTCTCTCTCGGTCCCTGTGTCTCTCTCCGTCCCTGTATCTCTCTCTCACCCCTGTGTCTCTCTCGGTCACTGTCTCTCTCTCGGTCCCTGTGTCTCTCTCGGTCTCTGTGTCTCACTCGGTCCCTGTGTCTCTCTCGGTCCATGTGTCTCTCTCGGTCACTATGTCTCTCTCTCGCTCCCTGTCTTTCTCTCTCGGACGATTGTGTCTCTTACTCGGTCCCTGTCTCTCTGTCTCGGTCCCTGTGTCTCTCTCGGACCCTGTGTCTCTCTCGGTCCCTGTGTCTCTTTCTTGCTCCCTGTGTCTCTCTCAGTCCCTGTGTCTCTCTCGGTCCCTGTGTCTCTCTCTCGGTCCCTGTGTCTCTCTCTCTCGATCCATGTGTCTGTCTCGGTCCCTGTGTCTCTCTCAGTCCCTGTGTCTCTCTCAGTCCCTGTGTCTCTCTCGATCTTTGTGTCTCTCCCTCGGTCCCTGTGACTCTCTCGGTCCCTGTATCTCTCTCGGTCCATGTGTCTCTCTCTCGGTCCCTGTGTCTCTCTCGGTCCCTGTGTCTCTCTAGGTCCTTGTGTCTCTCTCTCGGTCCCTGTGTCTCTCTCTCGGTCCCTGTGTCTCTCTCTCGGTCCCTGTGTCTCTCTCGGTCACTGTGTCTCTCTCTCGGTCCCTGTGTCTCTCTCTCACTCCTGTGTCTCTCTCGGTCCCTGTGTTTCTCTCGGTCCCTGTGTCTCTCTCTCTCAGTCCCGGTGTCTCTCTCGGTCCCTGTCTCTCTCTCTCGGTCCCTGTGACTCTCTCGGTCCATGTGCCTCTCTCTCGGTCCCTGTGTCTCGGTCCCTGTGTCTCTCTAGGTCCTTGTGTCTCTCTCTCGGTCCCTGTGTCTCTCTCTCGGTCCCTGTGTCTCTCTCTCTCGGTCCCTGTGTCTCTCTCGGTCCCTGTGTCTCTCTCTGGGTCCCTGTGTCTCTCCCTCGGTTCCTGTGTCTCACTCGGTCCCTGTCTCTCCCTTGGTCCCTGTGTCTCCCTCGATCCCAGTGTCTCTCTCGGACCCTGTGTCTCTCTCAGTCCCAGTGTCTCTCTCGGTCACTGTCTCTCTCTTGGTCCCTGTGTCTCTCTCGGTCCCTGTGTCTCTCTCTTGGACTCTGTCTCTCTCTCAGTCCCTGTGTCTCTCTCGGTCACTGTCTCTCTCTCGGTCCCTGTGTCTCTCTCGGGCCCTGTGTCTCTCTCGGTCCCTGTGTCTCACTCGGTCCCTGTGTCTCTCTCGGTCTTTGAGTCTCTCTCAGTCCCTGTGTCTCTCTCGGTCACTGTCTCTCTCTCTCGGTCCCTGTGTCTCTCTCGGTCCCTGTGTCTCTCTCGGTCCTTGTGTCTCTCTCTCGGTCCCTCTGTCTCTTCCGGTCCCTGTGTCTCTCTCTCGGTCCCTGTGTCTCTCTCGGTCCCTGTGTCTCTCTCGGTCCTTGTGTCACTCTCTCGGTCCCTGTGTCTCTCCCGATCCCTGTCACTCTCTCACTGTCCCTGTGTCTCTTTCTCTGTCCCGGTGTCTCTCTCTCGGTCACTGTGTCTCTCTCTCGGACTCTGTGCCTCTCTCAGTCCCTGTATCTCTCTCACCCCTGTGTCTCTCTCGGTCCTGGTGTCTCTCTTGGTCCCTGTGACTCTCTCTCAGTCCCTGTGTCTCTCTCAGTCCCTGTGCCTCTTTCGGTCCCTGTGTCTCTCTCTATGTCCCTGTGTCTCTCTCTCGGTCCATGTGTCTCTCACTCGGTCCCTGTGTCTCTCTCTCGGTCCCTGTGTCTCTCTCTCTCTCGATCCATGTGTCTCTCTCGGTCCCTGTGTCTCTCTCGGTCGCTGTGTCTCTCTCGGTCCCTGTGTCTCTCTCGGTCCCTGTGACTCGCTCAGTCACTGTGTCTCTCTCTCGGTCCCTGTGACTCTCTCGGTCCCAGTGTCTTTCTCTCTCGGTCCCTGTGTCTCCCTCTCAACCCTGTGTCTCTCTCGGTCCCTGTGTCTCACTCGGTCCATGTCTGTCTTTCGGTCCCTGTGTCTCTCTTCGGACCCTGTGTCTCACTCGGTCCCTGTGTCTCTCTCTAGGTCCTTGTGTCTCTCCCTCGGTCCCGGTGTCTATCTCTGGGTCCCTGTGTCTCACTCGGTCCCTGTCACTCTCTCGGTCCCTGTGTCTCTCTCTCTCGGTCCCTGTGTCGCTCTCTCTCCCAGTCCCTGTGTCTCTCTCTCGGTCCCTGTGTCTCACTCGGACCCTGTGTCTCTTGCTCGGATCCTGTCTCTCTCTCTCGGTCCCTGTGTTTCTCTCGGTCCCTGTGTCTCTCTCTCGGTCCCTGTGTCTCTCACTCGGTCCCTGTGTCTCTCTCTCGGTCCCTGTGTCTCTCTCTCTCGGTCCCTGTGTCTCTCTCGGTCCCTGTGTCTCACTCGGATCCTGTGTCTCTCTCTCGGATCCTGTCTCTCTCTCTCGGTCCCTGTGTTTCTCTCGGTCCCTGTGTCTCCCTCTCGTTCCCTGTGTCTCTGTCTCGGTCCCTGTGTCTCTCTCTCGGTCCCTGTGTCTCTGTCTCGGTCCCTGTCTCTCTCTCAGTTCCTGTCTCACTCTCTCGGTCCCTGTGTTGCTCTCGGTCCCTCTGTCTCTCTCTCGGTCCCTGTGTCCCTCTCGGTCCTTGTGTTTCTCTCGGTCCCTGTCCCTCTCCCTCGGTCACTGTGTTTCTCTCGGTCCCTGTGTCTCTCTCTCAGTCCCTGTGTCTCTCTCAGTCCCTGTGTCTCTCTCGATCTTTGTGTCTCTCCCTCGGTCCCTGTGACTCTCTCGGTCCCTGTATCTCTCTCGGTCCATGTGTCTCTCTCTCGGTCCCTGTGTCTCTCTCGGTCCCTGTGTCTCTCTCGGTCCTTGTGTCTCTCTCTCGGTCCCTGTGTCTCTCTCTCGGTCCCTGGGTCTCTCTCTCGGTCCCTGTGTCTCTCTCTGGGTCCCTGTGTCTCACTCGGTCCCTGTCTCTCTCCCTCGGTCCCTGTGTCTCACTCGGTCCCTGTCTCTCTCTCTCGGACCCTGTCTCTCTCCCTCGGTCGCTGTGTCTCACTCGGTCCCTGTGTCTCTCTCTCTGTCCCTGTCTCTCTCTCTCTCTTGGTCCCTGTGTCTCTCTCTGGGTCCCTGTGTCTCACTCGGTCCCTGTGTCTCTCTCGGTCCCTGTGTCTCACTCGGTCCCTGTCTCTCTCCCTCGGTCCCTGTGTCTCTCTCTGGGTCCCTGTGTCTCACTCGGTCCCTGTGTCTCTCTCTCGGTCCCTATGTCTCTCTCTGGGTCCCTGTGTCTCACTCGGTCCCTTTCTCTCTCTCGGTCCCTGTGTCTCACTTGGTCCCTGTCTCTCTCCCTCGGTCCCTGTGTCTCACTCGGTCCCTGTGTCTCTCTCTCGGTCCCGGTGTCTTTCTCTGGGTCCCTGTGTCTCACTCGGTCCCTGTCTCTATCCCTAGGTCCCTGTGTCTCACTCGGTCCCTGTGTCTCTCTCTCGGTCCCTGTCTCTCTCTCTCTCTCGGTCCCTGTGTCTCACTCGGTCCATGTGTCTCTCTCTAAGTCCTTGTGTCTCTCCCTCGGTCCCGGTGTCTATCTCTGGGTCCCTGTGTCTCACTCGGTCCCTGTCACTCTCTCGGTCCCTGTGTCTCTCTCTCTCGGTCCCTGTGTCTCTCTCTCTCCCAGTCCCTGTGTCTCTCTCTCGGTCCCTGTGTCTCACTCGGACCCTGTGTCTCTTGCTCGGATCCTGTCTCTCTCTCTCGGTCCCTGTGTTTCTCTCGGTCCCTGTGTCTCTCTCTCGGTCCCTGTGTCTCTCACTCGGTCCCTGTGTCTCTCTCTCGGTCCCTGTGTCTCTCTCTCTCGGTCCCTGTGTCTCTCTCGGTCCCTGTGTCTCACTCGGATCCTGTATCTCTCTCTCGGATCCTGTCTCTCTCTCTCGGTCCCTGTGTTTCTCTCGGTCCCTGTGTCTCCCTCTCGTTCCCTGTGTCTCTGTCTCGGTCCCTGTGTCTCTCTCTCGGTCCCTGTGTCTCTCTCTCGGTCCCTGTGTCTCTGTCTCGGTCCCTGTCTCTCTCTCAGTTCCTGTCTCACTCTCTCGGTCCCTGTGTTGCTCTCGGTCCCTCTGTCTCTCTCTCGGTCCCTGTGTCTCTCTCTCAGACCCTGTCTCTCTCTCGGTCCCTGTGTCTCTGTCACGCCTCCTGTAACTCGCTCAGTCCCTGTGTCTCTTTCTCTGTCCCGGTGTCTCTCTCTCGGTCCCTGTGTCTCTCTCCGTCCCTGTATCTCTCTCTCACCCCTGTGTCTCTCTCGGTCACTGTCTCTCTCTCGGTCCCTGTGTCTCTCTCGGTCTCTGTGTCTCACTCGGTCCCTGTGTCTCTCTCGGTCCATGTGTCTCTCTCGGTCACTATGTCTCTCTCTCGCTCCCTGTCTTTCTCTCTCGGACGATTGTGTCTCTTACTCGGTCCCTGTCTCTCTGTCTCGGTCCCTGTGTCTCTCTCGGACCCTGTGTCTCTCTCGGTCCCTGTGTCTCTTTCTTGCTCCCTGTGTCTCTCTCAGTCCCTGTGTCTCTCTCGGTCCCTGTGTCTCTCTCTCGGTCCCTGTGTCTCTCTCTCTCGATCCATGTGTCTGTCTCGGTCCCTGTGTCTCTCTCAGTCCCTGTGTCTCTCTCAGTCCCTGTGTCTCTCTCGATCTTTGTGTCTCTCCCTCGGTCCCTGTGACTCTCTCGGTCCCTGTATCTCTCTCGGTCCATGTGTCTCTCTCTCGGTCCCTGTGTCTCTCTCGGTCCCTGTGTCTCTCTAGGTCCTTGTGTCTCTCTCTCGGTCCCTGTGTCTCTCTCTCGGTCCCTGTGTCTCTCTCTCGGTCCCTGTGTCTCTCTCGGTCACTGTGTCTCTCTCTCGGTCCCTGTGTCTCTCTCTCACTCCTGTGTCTCTCTCGGTCCCTGTGTTTCTCTCGGTCCCTGTGTCTCTCTCTCTCAGTCCCGGTGTCTCTCTCGGTCCCTGTCTCTCTCTCTCGGTCCCTGTGACTCTCTCGGTCCATGTGCCTCTCTCTCGGTCCCTGTGTCTCGGTCCCTGTGTCTCTCTAGGTCCTTGTGTCTCTCTCTCGGTCCCTGTGTCTCTCTCTCGGTCCCTGTGTCTCTCTCTCTCGGTCCCTGTGTCTCTCTCGGTCCCTGTGTCTCTCTCTGGGTCCCTGTGTCTCTCCCTCGGTTCCTGTGTCTCACTCGGTCCCTGTCTCTCCCTTGGTCCCTGTGTCTCCCTCGATCCCAGTGTCTCTCTCGGACCCTGTGTCTCTCTCAGTCCCAGTGTCTCTCTCGGTCACTGTCTCTCTCTTGGTCCCTGTGTCTCTCTCGGTCCCTGTGTCTCTCTCTTGGACTCTGTCTCTCTCTCAGTCCCTGTGTCTCTCTCGGTCACTGTCTCTCTCTCGGTCCCTGTGTCTCTCTCGGGCCCTGTGTCTCTCTCGGTCCCTGTGTCTCACTCGGTCCCTGTGTCTCTCTCGGTCTTTGAGTCTCTCTCAGTCCCTGTGTCTCTCTCGGTCACTGTCTCTCTCTCTCGGTCCCTGTGTCTCTCTCGGTCCCTGTGTCTCTCTCGGTCCTTGTGTCTCTCTCTCGGTCCCTCTGTCTCTTCCGGTCCCTGTGTCTCTCTCTCGGTCCCTGTGTCTCTCTCGGTCCCTGTGTCTCTCTCGGTCCTTGTGTCACTCTCTCGGTCCCTGTGTCTCTCCCGATCCCTGTCACTCTCTCACTGTCCCTGTGTCTCTTTCTCTGTCCCGGTGTCTCTCTCTCGGTCACTGTGTCTCTCTCTCGGACTCTGTGCCTCTCTCAGTCCCTGTATCTCTCTCACCCCTGTGTCTCTCTCGGTCCTGGTGTCTCTCTTGGTCCCTGTGACTCTCTCTCAGTCCCTGTGTCTCTCTCAGTCCCTGTGCCTCTTTCGGTCCCTGTGTCTCTCTCTATGTCCCTGTGTCTCTCTCTCGGTCCATGTGTCTCTCACTCGGTCCCTGTGTCTCTCTCTCGGTCCCTGTGTCTCTCTCTCTCTCGATCCATGTGTCTCTCTCGGTCCCTGTGTCTCTCTCGGTCGCTGTGTCTCTCTCGGTCCCTGTGTCTCTCTCGGTCCCTGTGACTCGCTCAGTCACTGTGTCTCTCTCTCGGTCCCTGTGACTCTCTCGGTCCCAGTGTCTTTCTCTCTCGGTCCCTGTGTCTCCCTCTCAACCCTGTGTCTCTCTCGGTCCCTGTGTCTCACTCGGTCCATGTCTGTCTTTCGGTCCCTGTGTCTCTCTTCGGACCCTGTGTCTCACTCGGTCCCTGTGTCTCTCTCTAGGTCCTTGTGTCTCTCCCTCGGTCCCGGTGTCTATCTCTGGGTCCCTGTGTCTCACTCGGTCCCTGTCACTCTCTCGGTCCCTGTGTCTCTCTCTCTCGGTCCCTGTGTCGCTCTCTCTCCCAGTCCCTGTGTCTCTCTCTCGGTCCCTGTGTCTCACTCGGACCCTGTGTCTCTTGCTCGGATCCTGTCTCTCTCTCTCGGTCCCTGTGTTTCTCTCGGTCCCTGTGTCTCTCTCTCGGTCCCTGTGTCTCTCACTCGGTCCCTGTGTCTCTCTCTCGGTCCCTGTGTCTCTCTCTCTCGGTCCCTGTGTCTCTCTCGGTCCCTGTGTCTCACTCGGATCCTGTGTCTCTCTCTCGGATCCTGTCTCTCTCTCTCGGTCCCTGTGTTTCTCTCGGTCCCTGTGTCTCCCTCTCGTTCCCTGTGTCTCTGTCTCGGTCCCTGTGTCTCTCTCTCGGTCCCTGTGTCTCTGTCTCGGTCCCTGTCTCTCTCTCAGTTCCTGTCTCACTCTCTCGGTCCCTGTGTTGCTCTCGGTCCCTCTGTCTCTCTCTCGGTCCCTGTGTCCCTCTCGGTCCTTGTGTTTCTCTCGGTCCCTGTCCCTCTCCCTCGGTCACTGTGTTTCTCTCGGTCCCTGTGTCTCTCTCTCAGTCCCTGTGTCTCTCTCAGTCCCTGTGTCTCTCTCGATCTTTGTGTCTCTCCCTCGGTCCCTGTGACTCTCTCGGTCCCTGTATCTCTCTCGGTCCATGTGTCTCTCTCTCGGTCCCTGTGTCTCTCTCGGTCCCTGTGTCTCTCTCGGTCCTTGTGTCTCTCTCTCGGTCCCTGTGTCTCTCTCTCGGTCCCTGGGTCTCTCTCTCGGTCCCTGTGTCTCTCTCTCGGTCCCTGTGTCAATCTCTCACTCCTGTGTCTCTCTCGGTCCCTGTGTCTCTCTCGGTCCCTGTGTCTCTCTCTCGGTCCCTGTGTCTCTCTCTCGGTCCCTGTGTCTCTCTCTCACTCCTGTGTCTCTCTCGGTCCCTGTGTTTCTCTCGGTCCCTGTTTCTCTCTCGGTCCCTGTGTCTCTCTCTCTCAGTCCCGGTGTCTCTCTCGGTCCCTGTCTCTCTCTCTCGGTCCCTGTGACTCTCTCGGTCCATGTGTCTCTCTCTCGGTCCCTGTGTCTCTCTCGGTCCCTGTATCTCTCTAGGTCCTTGTGTCTCTCTCTCGGTCCCTGTGTCTCTCTCTCGGTCCCTGTGTCTCTCTCTCTCGGTCCCTGTGTCTCTTTCGGTCCCTGTGTCTCTCTCTGGGTCCCTGTGTCTCTCCCTCGGTTCCTGTGTCTCACTCGGTCCCTGTCTCTCCCTTGGTCCCTGTGTCTCCCTCGATCCCAGTGTCTCTCTCGGTCCCTGTGTCTCTCTCAGTCCCTGTATCTCTCTAGGTCCTTGTGTCTCTCTCTCGGTCCCTGTGTCTCTCTCTCGGTCCCTGTGTCTCTCTCTCTCGCTCCCTGTGTCTCTCTCGGTCCCTGTGTCTCTCTCTGGGTCCCTGTGTCTCTCTCAGTCCCTGTGTCTCTCTCGGTCCCTGTATCTCTCTCGGTCCCTGTGTCTCTCTCTCGGTCCCTGTGTTTCTCTCGGTCCCTGTGTCCCACTCGGTCCCTGTGTCTCTCTCTTGGACTCTGTCTCTCTCCCTCGGTCACTGTGTCTCTCTCGGTTCCTGTGTCTCTTTCTTGGTCCCTGTGTCTCTCACTCGGTCCCTGTGTCTCTCTCTCTCAGTCCCTGTGTCTCTCTCGGTCCCTGTGTCTCTCTCGGTCACTGTCTCACTCGGTCTCTGTGTCTCACTCGGTCCCTGTGTCTCTCTCGGTCTTTGTGTCTCTCTCTCGGTCCCTGTGTCTCTCTCGGTCACTGTCTCTCTCTCTCGGTCCCTGTGACACTCTCTCGGTCCCTGTGTCTCTCTCTAGGTCCTTGTGTCTCTCTCTCGGTCCCTGTGTCTCTCTCTAGGTCCTTGTGTGTCTCTCTCTCAGTCCCTGTGTCTCTCTCGATCCCTGTCTCTCCCTCGGTCCCTGTGTCTCACTCGGTCCCTGTCTCTCCCTCGGTCCCTGTGTCTCAATCGGTCCCTATGTCTCTCTCTCAGTTACTGTCTCTCTCTCTCGGTCCCTGTGTTTCTCTCGGTCCCTTTGTCCCTCTCGGTCCCTGTGTTTCTCTCGGTCCCTGTGTCTCTCTCGGTCCCTGTGTCTCTTTCTTGGTCCCTGTGTCTCTCTCGGTCCCTGTGTCTCTCTCGGTCCCTGTGTCTCTCTCTCGGTCCCTGTGTCTCTCTCTCTCGGTCCCTGTGACTCTCTCAGTCCCTGTGTCTCTCTCGGTCCCTGTGTCTCTCTCTGGTCCCTGTGTCTCTCTCCCTCGGTCCCTGTGTCTCTCTCAGTTCCTGTGTCTCTCTCTCGGTCGCTGGGTCTCACTCGGTCCCTGTGTCTCTCTCGGTCCCTGTCTCTCTCTCGGTCCCTGTGTCTCTCTCTCGGTCCCTGTCGCTCTCTCTCAGTTTCAGTGTCTCTTTTGGTCTCTGTGTCTCTGTCTAGGTCCCTTTGTCTCTCTCTGGGTCCCTGTGTCTCACTCGGTCCCTGTCACTCTCTCGGTCCCTGTTTCTCACTCGTTTCCTGTGTCTCTCTCTCGGTCCCTGTTTCTCTCTCTCGGTCCCTGTGTCTCTCAATCGGTCCCTGTGTCTCTCACTCGGTAACTGTCTCTGTCACGGTCCCTGTGTCTCTCTCTGTCCCGGTGTCTCTCTCTCGGTCCCTGTGTCTCTCTCTCGGTCCCTGTATCTCTCTCGGTCACTGTCTCTCTCTCGGTCCCTGTGTCTCTCTCGGTCCCTGTGTCTCTCTCGGTCCCTGTGTCTCACTCGGTCGCTGTGTCTCTCTCGGTCCTTGTGTCTCTCTCTCGGTCTCTGTGTCTCTTTCGGTCCCTGTGTCTCTCTCGGTCCTTGTGTCTTTCTCTCGGTCCCTGTGACTCTCTCGGTCCCTGTGTCTCTCTCGGTCCCTGTGTCTCTCTCGGTCCCTGTGTCTCTCTCTCGCTCCCTGTGACTCTCTCGGTCCCTGTGTCTCTCTCGGTCCATGTGTCTCTCTCGGTCCCTGTGTCTCACTCGGTCCCTGTGTCTCTCTCGGTCCCTGTGTCTCTCTCGGTCCCTGTGTCTCTCTCTCGCTCCCTGTCTTTCTCTCTCGGACGATTGTGTCTCTCACTCAGTCCCTGTCTCTCTCTCGGTCCTTGTGTCTCTCACTCGCTCCCTGTGACTCTCTCGGTCCCTGTGTCTCTCTCGGTCCATCTGTCTCTCACTCGGTCCCTGTCACTCTCTTGGTCCCTGTGTCTCACTCGGTCCCTGTCTCTCTCTCTCTCGGACCGTGTCTCTCTCTCGGTCCCTGTGCCTCTCACTCGGTCCCTGTGTCTCTCTCTCGGTCCCTGTGAGTCTCTCGGTCCCTGTGTCTCTCTCAAGGTCCTTGTGTCTCTCTCGGTCCCTGTGTCTCTCTCTGGGTCCCTGTGTCTCACTCGGTCCCTGTCACTCTCTCGGTCCCTGTGTCTCACTCGGTCCCTGTGTCTCACTCGGTCCCTGTGTCTCTCTCAAGGTCCTTGTGTCTCTCTCGGTCCCTGTGTCTCTCTCTGGGTCCCTGTGTCTCACTCGGTCCCTGTCTCTCTCTCGGTCCCTGTGCCTCTCACTCGGTCCCTGTGACTCTCTCGGTCCCTGTGTCTCCCTCTCGGTCCCTGTGTCTCCCTCGGTCCCTGTGTCTCTCACGGTCCCTGTGTCTCTCTCGGTCCTGGTCTCTCTCTCAGTCCCTGTGTCTCTCTCTCTCAGTCCCTGTGTCTCTCTCTCTCGGACCCTGTGTCTCTCTCAGTCCCTGTGTCTCTCTCGGTCCCTGTATCTCCCTCTCGGTCCCTGTGTCTCTCTCTCGGTCCTTGTGTCTCTCTCTCGGTCCCTGTGTCTATCTCTGGGTCCCTGTGTCTCACTCGGTCCCTGTCTCTCCCTCGGTCCCTGTGTCTCAATCGGTCCCTATGTCTCTCTCTCAGTTACTGTCTCTCTCTCTCGGTCCCTGTGTTTCTCTCGGTCCCTGTGTCCCTCTCGGTCCCTGTGTTTCTCTCGGTCCCTGTGTCTCTCTCGGTCCCTGTGTCTCTTTCTCGGTCCCTGTGTCTCTCTCGGTCCCTGTGTCTCTCTCTCGGTCCCTGTGTCTCTCTCTCTCGGTCCCTGTGACTCTCTCAGTCCCTGTGTCTCTCTCGGTCCCTGTGTCTCTCTCTGGTCCCTGTGTCTCTCTCCCCCGGTCCCTGTGTCTCTCTCAGTTCCTGTGTCTCTCTCTCGGTCGCTGGGTCTCACTCGGTCCCTGTGTCTCTCTCGGTCCCTGTCTCTCTCTCGGTCCCTCTGTCTCACTCGGTCCCTGTGTCTCTCTCGGTCCTTGTGTCTCTCTCTCGGTCCCTGTGTCTCTCTCTCTCGTCCCTGTGTCTCTCTCCGTCACTGTGTCTCTCTCGGTCCCTGTGTCTCTCTCGGTCCTTGTGTCTCTCTCTCGGTCCCTGTGTCTCTCTCTCTCAGTCCCTGTGTCTCTCTCGGTCACTGTCTCTCTCTCGGTCTCTGTGTCTCTCTCGGTCCCTGTGTCTCTCTCTCGGTCCCTGTCGCTCTCTCTCAGTTTCAGTGTCTCTGTTGGTTCCTGTGTCTCTCTCTAGGTCCCTTTGTCTCTCTCTGGGTCCCTGTGTCTCACTCAGTCCCTGTCACTCTCTCGGTCCCTGTGTCTCTCTCTCTCGGTCCCTGTGTCTCTCTCTCGGTCCCTGTCTCTCTCACTCTGTCCCTGTGCCTCTCTCGATCCCTGTGTCTCACTCGGTCCCTTTGTCTCTTTCAGTCCTTGTATCTCTCTCTCGGTCCCTGTGTCTCTCTCTCTCAGTCCCTGTGTCTCTCTCAGTCACTGTCTCTCTCTCGGTCCCTGTGTCTCTCTCGGTCCCAGTGTCTCTCTCGGTCCCTGTGTCTCACTCGGTCCCTGTGTCTCTCTCGGTCTTTGAGTCTCTCTCTGTCCCTGTGTCTCTCTCTCTCTCAGTCCCTGTGTCTCTCTCGGTCACTGTCTCTCTCTCTCGGTCCCTGTGTCTCTCTCGGTCCCTGTGTCTCTCTCGGTCCTTGTGTCTCTCTCTCGGTCCCTGTGTCTCTCCCGGTGCCTGTGTCTCTCTCTCGGTCCCTGTGTCTCTCTCGGTCCCTGTGTCTCTCTCGGTCCTTGTGTCACTCTCTCAGTCCCTGTGTCTCTCCCGATCCCTGTCACTCTCTCACTGTCCCTGTGTCTCTTTCTCTGTCCCGGTGTCTCTCTCTCGGTCACTGTGTCTCTCTCTCGGACTCTGTGCCTCTCTCAGTCCCTGTATCTCTCTCACCCCTGTGTCTCTCTCGGTCCTGGTGTCTCTCTTGGTCCCTGTGACTCTCTCTCAGTCCCTGTGTCTCTCTCAGTCCCTGTGCCTCTTTCGGTCCCTGTGTCTCTCTCTATGTCCCTGTGTCTCTCTCTCGGTCCATGTGTCTCTCACTCGGTCCCTGTGTCTCTCTCTCGGTCCCTGTGTCTCTCTCTCTCTCGATCCATGTGTCTCTCTCGGTCCCTGTGTCTCTCTCGGTCGCTGTGTCTCTCTCGGTCCCTGTGTCTCTCTCGGTCCCTGTGACTCGCTCAGTCCCTGTGTCTCTCTCTCGGTCCCTGTGTCTCACTCGGTCCCTGTGTCTCTCTCTCGGTCCCTGTGACTCTCTCTCTCGGTCCCTGTGTCTCTCTCTCTCAGTCTCTGTGTCTCTCACTCTGTCCTGGTGTCTCTCTCTCTCGGTCACTGTGTTTCTCTATCGGTCTCTGTCTCTCTCTCGGTCCCTGTCTCTCTGTCTCGGTCCCTGTGTCTCTCTCGGTCCCTGTGTCTCTCTCGGTCCCTGTGTCTCTTTCTTGCTCCCTGTGTCTCTCTCAGTCCCTGTGTCTCTCTCTCGGTCCCTGTGTCTCTCTCTCTCGATCCATGTGTCTGTCTCGGTCCCTGTGTCTCTCTCAGTCCCTGTGTCTCTCTCAGTCCCTGTGTCTCTCTCGATCTTTGTGTCTCTCCCTCGGTCCCTGTGACTCTCTCGGTCCCTGTATCTCTCTCGGTCCATGTGTCTCTCTCTCGGTCCCTGTGTCTCTCTCGGTCCCTGTGTCTCTCTAGGTCCTTGTGTCTCTCTCTCGGTCCCTGTGTCTCTCTCTCGGTCCCTGTGTCTCTCTCTCGGTCCCTGTGTCTCTCTCGGTCCCTGTGTCTCTCTCTCGGTCCCTGTGTCTCTCTCTCACTCCTGTGTCTCTCTCGGTCCCTGTGTTTCTCTCGGTCCCTGTGTCTCTCTCTCTCAGTCCCGGTGTCTCTCTCGGTCCCTGTCTCTCTCTCTCGGTCCCTGTGACTCTCTCGGTCCATGTGTCTCTCTCTCGGTCCCTGTGTCTCGGTCCCTGTGTCTCTCTAGGTCCTTGTGTCTCTCTCTCGGTCCCTGTGTCTCTCTCTCGGTCCCTGTGTCTCTCTCTCTCGGTCCCTGTGTCTCTCTCGGTCCCTGTGTCTCTCTCTGGGTCCCTGTGTCTCTCCCTCGGTTCCTGTGTCTCACTCGGTCCCTGTCTCTCCCTTGGTCCCTGTGTCTCCCTCGATCCCAGTGTCTCTCTCGGACCCTGTGTCTCTCTCAGTCCCAGTGTCTCTCTCGGTCACTGTCTCTCTCTCGGTCCCTGTGTCTCTCTCGGTCCCTGTGTCTCTCTCTTGGACTCTGTCTCTCTCTCAGTCCCTGTGTCTCTCTCGGTCACTGTCTCTCTCTCGGTCCCTGTGTCTCTCTCGGGCCCTGTGTCTCTCTCGGTCCCTGTGTCTCACTCGGTCCCTGTGTCTCTCTCGGTCTTTGAGTCTCTCTCAGTCCCTGTGTCTCTCTCGGTCACTGTCTCTCTCTCTCGGTCCCTGTGTCTCTCTCGGTCCCTGTGTCTCTCTCGGTCCTTGTGTCTCTCTCTCGGTCCCTCTGTCTCTTCCGGTCCCTGTGTCTCTCTCTCGGTCCCTGTGTCTCTCTCGGTCCCTGTGTCTCTCTCGGTCCTTGTGTCACTCTCTCGGTCCCTGTGTCTCTACCGATCCCTGTCACTCTCTCACTGTCCCTGTGTCTCTTTCTCTGTCCCGGTGTCTCTCTCTCGGTCACTGTGTCTCTCTCTCGGACTCTGTGCCTCTCTCAGTCCCTGTATCTCTCTCACCCCTGTGTCTCTCTCGGTCCTGGTGTCTCTCTTGGTCCCTGTGACTCTCTCTCAGTCCCTGTGTCTCTCTCAGTCCCTGTGCCTCTTTCGGTCCCTGTGTCTCTCTCTATGTCCCTGTGTCTCTCTCTCGGTCCATGTGTCTCTCACTCGGTCCCTGTGTCTCTCTCTCGGTCCCTGTGTCTCTCTCTCTCTCGATCCATGTGTCTCTCTCGGTCCCTGTGTCTCTCTCGGTCGCTGTGTCTCTCTCGGTCCCTGTGTCTCTCTCAGTCCCTGTGACTCGCTCAGTCACTGTGTCTCTCTCTCGGTCCCTGTGACTCTCTCGGTCCCAGTGTCTTTCTCTCTCGGTCCCTGTGTCTCCCTCTCACACCTGTGTCTCTCTCGGTCCCTGTGTCTCACTCGGTCTCTGTCTGTCTCTCGGTCCCTGTGTCTCTCTCGGTCCCTGTGTCTCCCTCTCAACCCTGTGTCTCTCTCGGTCCCTGTCTCTCTCTCTCTCTCTCGGTCCCTGTGTCTCACTCGGTCCATGTCTGTCTTTCGGTCCCTGTGTCTCTCTTCGGACCCTGTGTCTCACTCGGTCCCTGTGTCTCTCTCTAGGTCCTTGTGTCTCTCCCTCGGTCCCGGTGTCTATCTCTGGGTCCCTGTGTCTCACTCGGTCCCTGTCACTCTCTCGGTCCCTGTGTCTCTCTCTCTCGGTCCCTGTGTCTCTCTCTCTCCCAGTCCCTGTGTCTCTCTCTCGGTCCCTGTGTCTCACTCGGACCCTGTGTCTCTTGCTCGGATCCTGTCTCTCTCTCTCGGTCCCTGTGTTTCTCTCGGTCCCTGTGTCTCTCTCTCGGTCCCTGTGTCTCTCACTCGGTCCCTGTGTCTCTCTCTCAGTCCCTGTGTCTCTCTCTCTCGGTCCCTGTGTCTCTCTCGGTCCCTGTGTCTCACTCGGATCCTGTGTCTCTCTCTCGGATCCTGTCTCTCTCTCTCGGTCCCTGTGTTTCTCTCGGTCCCTGTGTCTCCCTCTCGTTCCCTGTGTCTCTGTCTCGGTCCCTGTGTCTCTCTCTCGGTCCCTGTGTCTCTGTCTCGGTCCCTGTCTCTCTCTCAGTTCCTGTCTCACTCTCTCGGTCCCTGTGTTGCTCTCGGTCCCTCTGTCTCTCTCTCGGTCCCTGTGTCCCTCTCGGTCCTTGTGTTTCTCTCGGTCCCTGTCTCTCTCCCTCGGTCACTGTGTTTCTCTCGGTCCCTGTGTCTCTCTCTCGGTCCCTGTGTCCCTCTCTGTCCCTGTGTCTCTCTCTCGGTCCCTTTCTCTCTCTCGGTCCCTGTGTATCTCACTCGGTCCCTGTGTCTCTCACTCGGTCCCTGTGTCTCTCTCTCGGTCCCTGTGTCCCTCTCGGTCCCTGTGTCTCTGTCTCGGTCCCTGTGTCTATCCCTCTCGGTCCCTGTGTCTCTCTCGGTCCCTGTGTCTCTCTTGGTCCCTGTGTCTCTCTCTCAGTCCCTGTGTCTCTCTCTCAGTCCCTGTGTCTCTTTCTCGGTCCCTGTGTCTCTCTCTCGGTCCCTGTGTCTCTCTCTCAGTCCCTGTCTCTCTCTCGGTCCCTGTGTCTCTCTCACGCCTCCTGTAACTCGCTCAGTCCCTGTGTCTCTTTCTCTGTCCCGGTGTCTCTCTCTCGGTCCCTGTGTCTCTCTCCGTCCCTGTATCTCTCTCTCACCCCTGTGTCTCTCTCGGTCACTGTCTCTCTCTCGGTCCCTGTGTCTCTCTCGGTCTCTGTGTCTCACTCGGTCCCTGTGTCTCTCTCGGTCCATGTGTCTCTCTCGGTCACTATGTCTCTCTCTCGCTCCCTGTCTTTCTCTCTCGGACGATTGTGTCTCTCACTCGGTCCCTGTCTCTCTCTCTCGGTCCCTGTGTCTCAGTCGCTCCCTGTCTCTCTCTCTCTGTTTCAGTGTCTCTGTCATTCCCTGTGACTCTCTCTGGGTCGATGTGTCTCACTCGGTCCCTGTGTCTCTCTCTCGGTCCCTGTGTCTCTCTCTCTCGGTCCCTGTGTCTCTCTCGGTCTCTGTGTCTCAGTCGGTCCCTGTGTCTCTCTCTCGGTCCTTGTGTCTCTCTCTCGGTCCCTGTGTCTCTCTCTCTCAGTCCCTGTGTCTCTCTCGGTCGCTGTCTCTCTCTCGGTCCCTGTGTCTCTCTCAGTCTCTGAGTCTCACTCGGTCCCTGTGTCTCTCTCGGTCCCTGTGTCTCTCTCGGTCTCTGTGTCTCACTCGGTCCCTGTGTCTCTCTCGGTCCTTGTGTCTCTCTCTCGGTCCCTGTGTCTCTCTCTCTCAGTCCCTGTGTCTCTCTCGGTCGCTGTCTCTCTCTCGGTCCCTGTGTCTCTCTCAGTCTCTGAGTCTCACTCGGTCCCTGTCTCTCTCTCGGTCCCTGTGTCTCTCTCAGTCTCTGAGTCTCACTCGGTCCCTGTGTCTCTCTCGGTCCTTGTGTCTCTCTCTCGGTCCCTGTGTCTCTCTCTCTCAGTCCCTGTGTCTCTCTCGGTCACTGTCTCTCTCTCGGTCCCTGTGTCTCTCTCAGTCTCTGAGTCTCACTCGGTCCCTGTGTCTCTCTCTCTCAGTCCATGTGTCTCTCTCGGTCGCTGTCTCTCTCTCGGTCCCTGTGTCTCTCTCGGTCTCTGTGTCTCACTCGGTCCCTGTCTCTCTCTCGGTCCCTGTGTCTCTCTCAGTCCCTGTGTCTCTCTCAGTCCCTGTGTCTCTCTCGGTCGCTGTCACTCTCTCGGTCCCTGTGTCTCACTCGATCCCTGTGTCTCTCCCGGTCCCTGTCTCTCTCTCTCTCAGTCCCTGTGTCTCTCTCTCTCGGCCCTGTGTCTCTCTCATTCCCTGCATCACTCTCGGTCACTGTGTCTCTCTCTCGGTCCCTGTCTCTCTCTCTCGGTCCCTGTGTCTCTCTCTCGGTCCCTGTGTCTCTCACTCGGTCCCTGTGTCTCTCTCTCGGTCCCTGTGTCTATCCCTCTCGGTCCCTGTGTCTCTCTCGGTCCCTGTGTCACTCTTGGTCCCTGTGTCTCTCTCTCGGTCCCTGTGTCTCTCTCTCAGTCCCTGTCTCTCTCTCGGTTCCTGTGTCTCTCTCACGCCTCCTGTAAGTCGCTCAGTCCCTGTGTCTCTTTCTCTGTCCCGGTGTCTCTCTCTCGGTCCCTGTGTCTCTCTCCGTCCCTGTATCTCTCTCTCACCCCTATGTCTCTCTCTGTCCTGGTGTCTCTCTTGGTCCCTGTGTCTCTCTCTCAGTCCCTGTGTCTCTCTCGGTCCCTGTGTCTCTCTCGGTCCCTGTGTCTGTCTCTCTCAGTCCCTGTGTCTCTCTCGGTCACTGTGTCTCTCTTTCGGTCCCTGGGTCTCTCTCGGTCCCTGTGTCTCTCTCGGTCACTGTGTCTCACTCTCGCTCCCTGTGTCTCACTCGGTCCCTGACTCTCTCTCTAAGTTTCAGTGTCTCTGTCGGTCCCTGTGTCTCACTCGGTCCCTGTCACTCTCTCGGTCCCTGTGTCTCTCTCTCTCAGTCCCTGTGTCTCTCTCGGTCACTGTCTCTCTCTTTCGGTCCCTGGGTCTCTCTCGGTCCCTGTGTCTCTCTCTCTCAGTCCCTGTGTCTCTCTCGGTCTCTGTGTCTCTCTCAGTCCCTGTGTCTCTCTCGGTCTCTGTGTCTCTCTCGGTCCCTGTGTCTCTCTCGGTCCCTGTCTCTCTCTCTCGGACCCTGTCTCTCTCCCTCGGTCCCTGTGTCTCACTCGGTCCCTGTGTCTCTCTCTCGGTCCCTGTCTCTCTCTCTCTCTCGGTCCCTGTGTCTCTCTCTGGGTCCCTGTGTCTCACTCGGTCCCTGTGTCTCTCTCTCGGTCCCTGTGTCTCTCTATGGGTCCCTGTGTCTCACTCGGTCCCTGTCTCTCTCTCTCGGACCCTGTCTCTCTCCCTCGGTCGCTGTGTCTCACTCGGTCCCTGTGTCTCACTCTCGGTCCCTGTCTCTCTCTCTCCCTCGGTCCCTGTGTCTCACTCGGTCCCTGTGTCTCTCTCTGGGTCCCTGTGTCTCTCTCTGGGTCCCTGTGTCTCACTCGGTCCCTGTCTCTCTCCCTCGGTCCCTGTGTCTCACTCGGTCCCTGTCTCTCTCTCTCGGACCCTGTCTCTCTCCCTCGGTCGCTGTGTCTCACTCGGTCCCTGTGTCTCTCTCTCTGTCCCTGTCTCTCTCTCTCTCTTGGTCCCTGTGTCTCTCTCTGGGTCCCTGTGTCTCACTCGGTCCCTGTGTCTCTCTCGGTCCCTGTGTCTCACTCGGTCCCTGTCTCTCTCCCTCGGTCCCTGTGTCTCTCTCTGGGTCCCTGTGTCTCACTCGGTCCCTGTGTCTCTCTCTCGGTCCCTATGTCTCTCTCTGGGTCCCTGTGTCTCACTCGGTCCCTTTCTCTCTCTCGGTCCCTGTGTCTCACTTGGTCCCTGTCTCTCTCCCTCGGTCCCTGTGTCTCACTCGGTCCCTGTGTCTCTCTCTCGGTCCCGGTGTCTTTCTCTGGGTCCCTGTGTCTCACTCGGTCCCTGTCTCTCTCCCTAGGTCCCTGTGTCTCACTCGGTCCCTGTGTCTCTCTCTCGGTCCCTGTCTCTCTCTCTCTCTCGGTCCCTGTGTCTCACTCGGTCCATGTGTCTCTCTCTAAGTCCTTGTGTCTCTCCCTCGGTCCCGGTGTCTATCTCTGGGTCCCTGTGTCTCACTCGGTCCCTGTCACTCTCTCGGTCCCTGTGTCTCTCTCTCTCGGTCCCTGTGTCTCTCTCTCTCCCAGTCCCTGTGTCTCTCTCTCGGTCCCTGTGTCTCACTCGGACCCTGTGTCTCTTGCTCGGATCCTGTCTCTCTCTCTCGGTCCCTGTGTTTCTCTCGGTCCCTGTGTCTCTCTCTCGGTCCCTGTGTCTCTCACTCGGTCCCTGTGTCTCTCTCTCGGTCCCTGTGTCTCTCTCTCTCGGTCCCTGTGTCTCTCTCGGTCCCTGTGTCTCACTCGGATCCTGTGTCTCTCTCTCGGATCCTGTCTCTCTCTCTCGGTCCCTGTGTTTCTCTCGGTCCCTGTGTCTCCCTCTCGTTCCCTGTGTCTCTGTCTCGGTCCCTGTGTCTCTCTCTCGGTCCCTGTGTCTCTCTCTCGGTCCCTGTGTCTCTGTCTCGGTCCCTGTCTCTCTCTCAGTTCCTGTCTCACTCTCTCGGTCCCTGTGTTGCTCTCGGTCCCTCTGTCTCTCTCTCGGTCCCTGTGTCTCTCTCTCAGTCCCTGTCTCTCTCTCGGTCCCTGTGTCTCTGTCACGCCTCCTGTAACTCGCTCAGTCCCTGTGTCTCTTTCTCTGTCCCGGTGTCTCTCTCTCGGTCCCTGTGTCTCTCTCCGTCCCTGTATCTCTCTCTCACCCCTGTGTCTCTCTCGGTCACTGTCTCTCTCTCGGTCCCTGTGTCTCTCTCGGTCTCTGTGTCTCACTCGGTCCCTGTGTCTCTCTCGGTCCATGTGTCTCTCTCGGTCACTATGTCTCTCTCTCGCTCCCTGTCTTTCTCTCTCGGACGATTGTGTCTCTCACTCGGTCCCTGTCTCTCTCTCTCGGTCCCTGTGTCTCAGTCGCTCCCTGTCTCTCTCTCTCTGTTTCAGTGTCTCTGTCATTCCCTGTGACTCTCTCTGGGTCGATGTGTCTCACTCGGTCCCTGTGTCTCTCTCTCGGTCCCTGTGTCTCTCTCTCTCGGTCCCTGTGTCTCTCTCGGTCTCTGTGTCTCAGTCGGTCCCTGTGTCTCTCTCTCGGTCCTTGTGTCTCTCTCTCGGTCCCTGTGTCTCTCTCTCTCAGTCCCTGTGTCTCTCTCGGTCGCTGTCTCTCTCTCGGTCCCTGTGTCTCTCTCAGTCTCTGAGTCTCACTCGGTCCCTGTGTCTCTCTCGGTCCCTGTGTCTCTCTCGGTCTCTGTGTCTCACTCGGTCCCTGTGTCTCTCTCGGTCCTTGTGTCTCTCTCTCGGTCCCTGTGTCTCTCTCTCTCAGTCCCTGTGTCTCTCTCGGTCGCTGTCTCTCTCTCGGTCCCTGTGTCTCTCTCAGTCTCTGAGTCTCACTCGGTCCCTGTGTCTCTCTCGGTCCTTGTGTCTCTCTCTCGGTCCCTGTGTCTCTCTCTCTCAGTCCCTGTGTCTCTCTCGGTCGCTGTCTCTCTCTCGGTCCCTGTGTCTCTCTCAGTCTCTGAGTCTCACTCGGTCCCTGTGTCTCTCTCTCTCAGTCCATGTGTCTCTCTCGGTCGCTGTCTCTCTCTCGGTCCCTGTGTCTCTCTCGGTCTGTGTGTCTCACTCGGTCCCTGTCTCTCACTCGGTCCCTGTGTCTCTCTCAGTCCCTGTGTCTCTCTCAGTCCCTGTGTCTCTCTCGGTCGCTGTCACTCTCTCGGTCCCTGTGTCTCACTCGATCCCTGTGTCTCTCCCGGTCCCTGTCTCTCTCTCTCAGTCCCTGTGTCTCTCTCTCTCTCGGCCCTGTGTCTCTCTCATTCCCTGCATCACTCTCGGTCCCTGTGTCTCTCTCTCGGTCCCTGTCTCTCTCTCTCGGTCCCTGTGTCTCTCTCTCGGTCCCTGTGTCTCTCACTCGGTCCCTGTGTCTCTCTCTCGGTCCCTGTGTCTATCCCTCTCGGTCCCTGTGTCTCTCTCGGTCCCTGTGTCTCTCTTGGTCCCTGTGTCTCTCTCTCGGTCCCTGTGTCTCTCTCTCAGTCCCTGTCTCTCTCTCGGTCCCTGTGTCTCTCTCACGCCTCCTGTAACTCGCTCAGTCCCTGTGTCTCTTTCTCTGTCCCGGTGTCTCTCTCTCGGTCCCTGTGTCTCTCTCCGTCCCTGTATCTCTCTCTCACCCCTATGTCTCTCTTTGTCCTGGTGTCTCTCTTGGTCCCTGTGTCTCTCTCTCAGTCCCTGTGTCTCTCTCGGTCCCTGTGTCTCTCTCGGTCCCTGTGTCTGTCTCTCTCAGTCCCTGTGTCTCTCTCGGTCACTGTGTCTCTCTTTCGGTCCCTGGGTCTCTCTCGGTCCCTGTGTCTCTCTCGGTCACTGTGTCTCACTCTCGCTCCCTGTGTCTCACTCGGTCCCTGACTCTCTCTCTAAGTTTCAGTGTCTCTGTCGGTCCCTGTGTCTCACTCGGTCCCTGTCACTCTCTCGGTCCCTGTGTCTCTCTCTCTCAGTCCCTGTGTCTCTCTCGGTCACTGTCTCTCTCTTTCGGTCCCTGGGTCTCTCTCGGTCCCTGTGTCTCTCTCTCTCAGTCCCTGTGTCTCTCTCGGTCTCTGTGTCTCTCTCAGTCCCTGTGTCTCTCTCGGTCTCTGTCTCTCTCTCGGTCCCTGTGTCTCTCTCGGTCCCTATCTCTCTCTCTCGGACCCTGTCTCTCTCCCTCGGTCCCTGTGTCTCACTCGGTCCCTGTGTCTCTCTCTCGGTCCCTGTCTCTCTCTCTCTCTCGGTCCCTGTGTCTCATTCTGGGTCCCTGTGTCTCAGTCGGTCCCTGTGTCTCTCTCTCGGTCCCTGTGTCTCTCTATGGGTCCCTGTGTCTCACTCGGTCTCTGTCTCTCTCCCTCGGTCCCTGTGTCTCACTCGGTCCCTGTGTCTCTCTCTCGGTCCCTGTGTCTCTCTCTGGGTCCCTGTGTCTCACTCGGTCCCTGTCTCTCTCCCTCGGTCCCTGTGTCTCACTCGGTCCCTGTCTCTCTCTCTCGGACCCTGTCTCTCTCCCTCGGTCGCTGTGTCTCACTCGGTCCCTGTGTCTCTCTCTCGGTCCCTGTCTCTCTCTCTCTCTCGGTCCCTGTGTCTCTCTCTGGGTCCCTGTGTCTCACTCGGTCCCTGTGTCTCTCTCGTTCCCTGTGTCTCACTCGGTCCCTGTCTCTCTCCCTCGGTCCCTGTGTCTCTCTCTGGGTCCCTGTGTCTCACTCGGTCCCTGTGTCTCTCTCTCGGTCCCTGTGTCTCTCTCTGGGTCCCTGTGTCTCACTCGGTCCCTTTCTCTCTCTCGGTCCCTGTGTCTCACTTGGTCCCTGTCTCTCTCCCTCGGTCCCTGTGTCTCACTCGGTCCCTGTCTCTCTCCCTCGGTCCCTGTGTCTCACTCGGTCCCTGTGTCTCTCTCTCGGTCCCTGTCTCTCTCTCTCTCTCGGTCCCTGTGTCTCTCTCTGGGTCCCTGTGTCTCACTCGGTCCCTGTGTCTCTCACTCGGTCCCTGTGTCTCACTCGGTCCCTGTGTCTCTCTCTCGGTCCCTGTGTCTCACTCGGTCCCTGTCTCTCTCCCTCGGTCCCTGTGTCTCTCTCTGGGTCCCTGTGTCTCACTCGGTCCCTGTGTCTCTCTCTCGGTCCCTGTGTCTCTCTCTCGGTCCCTGTGTCTCACTCGGTCCCTGTGTCTCTCTCTCGGTCTCTGTGTCTCTTTCTTACTCCCTGTGTCTTTCTCGGTCCCTGTGTCTCTCTCGGTCTCTGTGTCTCACTCAGTCCCTGTGTCTCTCTCGGTCCCAGTGTCTCTCTCTCTCAGTCCCTGTGTCTCTCTCAGTTACTGTCTCTCTCTCTCGGTCCCTGTGTTTCTCTCGGTCCCTGTGTCCCTCTCGGTCCCTGTGTTTCTCTCGGTCCCTGTGTCTCTTTCCTGGTCCCTGTGTCTCTCTCTCTCGGTGCCTGTGACTCTCTCAGTCCCTGTGTCTCTCTCGGTCCTTGTGTCCCTCTCTCGGTCCCTGTGTCTCTCGCTCAGTCCCTGTGTCTCTCTCGGTCCCTGTGTCTCTTTCTCGGTCCCTGTGTCTCTCTCTCGGTCCCTGTGTCCCTCTCTCAGTCCCTGTGTCTCTCTCTCGGTGCCTGTGACTCTCTCAGTCCCTGTGTCTCTCTCGGTCCTTGTGTCCCTCTCTCGGTCCCTGTGTCTCTCTCTCGGTCCCTGTGTTTCTCTCGGTCCCTGTAACTCGCTCAGTCCCTGTGTCTCTCTCGGTCCCTGTGTCTCTCTCTCGGTCTCTGTGTCTCTCTCCCTCGGTCCCTGTGTCTCTTTCAGTCCCTGTGTCTCTCTCTCGGTCACTGTGTCTCACTCGGTCCCTGTGTCTCTCTCGGTCCCTGTGTCTATCTCGGTCCCTGTGTCTCCCTCTGACACCTGTGTCTCACTCGGTGCCTGTGTCTCTCTCAGTCTTTGAGTCTCTCTCTCGGTCCCTGTGTCTCTCTCTCTCAGTCCCTGTGTCTCTCTCGGTCACTGTCTCTCTCTCTCGGTCCCTGTGTCTCTCTCGGTCTCTGTGTCTCACTCGGTCCCTGTGTCTCTCTCGGTCCCTGTGTCTCTCTCGGTCCTTGTGTCTCTCTCTCGGTCCCTGTGTCTCTCTCGGTCCCAGTGTCTCTCTCTCGGTCCCTGTGTCTCTCTCAGTCCCTGTGTCTCTCTCTCGGTCCCTGTGACTCTCTCGGTTCCTGTGTCTCTCTTTAGGTCCTTGTGTCTCTCTCGGTCCCAGAGTCTCTCTCTGGGTCCCTGTGTCCACTCGGTCCCTGTCACTCTCTCGGTCCCTGTGTCTCTCTCGGTCCCTGTGTCTCTCTCTCGGTCCCTGTGTCTCTCTCTCGGTCCCTGTGTCTCTTTCTCGGTCCCTGTGACTCTCTCTCGGTCCCTGTGTCTCTCTCTCGGTCCCTGTGTCCCTCTCGGTCCCTGTGTCTCTCTCTCGGTCCTTGTGTCTCTCTCGGTCCCAGAGTCTCTCTCTGGGTCCCTGTGTCCACTCGGTCCCTGTCACTCTCTCGGTCCCTGTGTCTCTCTCGGTCCCTGTGTCTCTCTCTCGGTCCCTGTGTCTCTCTCTCGGTCCCTGTGTCTCTTTCTCGGTCCCTGTGACTCTCTCTCGGTCCCTGTGTCTCTCTCTCGGTCCCTGTGTCCCTCTCGGTCCCTGTGTCTCTCTCTCGGTCCCTGTCTCTCTCTCGGTCCCTCTGTCTCTCACTCGGTCCCAGTGTCTCTCTCTCGGTCCCTGTGTCCCTCTCGGTCACTGTGTCTCTGTCTCGGTCCCTGTGTCTATCTCTCTCGGTCCCTGTGTCTCTCTTGGTCCCTGTGTGTCTCTCTCAGTCCCTGTATCTCTCTCTCAGTCCCTGTGTCTCTCTCTCGGTCCCTGTGTCTCTCTCTCGCTCCCTGTAACTCGCTCAGTCCCTGTGTCTCTTTCTCTGTCCCGGTGTCTCTCTCTCGGTCCCTGTGTCTCTCTCCGTCCCTGTATCTCTCTCTCACCCCTGTGTCTCTTTCGGTCCCTCTGTCTCTCTCTCTGTCCTGGTGTCTCTCTTGGTCCCTGTGTCTCTCTCTCAGTCGCTGTGTCTCTCTCTCTCAGTCCCTGTGTCTCACTCGGTCCCTATGTCCCTCTCGGTCCCAGTGTCTCTGTCTCGGTCCCTGTGTCTCTCTTGGTCCCTGTGTCTCTCTCTCAGTCCCTGTGTCTCTCTCTCAGTCCCTGTGTCTCTTTCTCGGTCCCTGTGTCTCTCTCTCGGTCCCTGTGTCTCTCTCTCAGTCCCTGTCTCTCTCTCGGTCCCTGTATCTCTCTCACGCTCCCTGTAACTCGCTCAGTCCCTGTGTCTCTTTCTCTGTCCCGGTGTCTCTGTCTCGGTCCCTGTGTCTCTCTCCGTCCCTGTATCTCTCTCTCACCCCTGTGTCTCTTTCGGTCCCTGTGTCTCTCTCTGTCCTGGTGTCTCTCTTGGTCCCTGTGTCTCTCTCTCAGTCACAGTGTCTCTCTCGGTCCCTGTGTCTCTCTCGGTCCTTGTATCTCTCTCGGTCCCTGTGTCTCTCTCTCTCGGTCCCTGTGTCTCTCTCTCTCTCGGTCCCTGTGTCTCACTCGGTCCCTGTCACTCTCTTGGTCCCTGTGTCTCTCTCTCTCAGTCCTTGTGTCTCTCTCGGTCTCTGTGTGTCTCTCAGTCCCTGTGTCTCACTCGGTCCCTGACACTCTCTCAGTCCCTGTGTCTCTCTCGGTCCCTGTGTCTCTCTCTCTTGGTCCCTGTGACTCTCTCGGTCCCTGTGTCTCTCTCTCTTGGTCCCTGTGACTCTCTCGGTCCCTGTGTGTCTCTCTGGGTCCCTGTGTCTCACTCGGTCCCTGTCACTCTCTCTCGGACCCTGTCTCTCTCCCTCGGTCCCTGTGTCTCACTCGGACCCTGTTTCTCTCTCTCGGTCCCTGTCTCTCTCAGTCCCTGTGTCTCTCTCTGGGTCCCTGTGTCTCACTCGGTCCCTGTCTCTCTCCCTCGGTCCCTGTGTCTCACTCGGTCCCTGTTTCTCTCCCTCGGTCCCTGTCTCTCACTCGGTCCCTGTGTCTCTCACTCGGTCCCTGTCTCTCTCTCGGTCCCTGTGTCTCACTCGGTCCCTGTGTCTCTCTCGGTCCCTGTCTCTCTCTCTCTCAGTTTCAGTGTCTCTCTCTCGGTCCCTGTGACTCATTCGGTCCCTGTGTCTCTCTCTAGGTCCTTGTGTCTCTCTCGGTCCCTGTGTCTCACTCTGTCCCTGTGTCTCTCTCTCAGTCCCTGTGTCTCTCTCTCGGTCCCGGTGTCTCTCTCTCGGTCCCTGTGTCTCTCTCGGTCCCTGTGTCTCTCTCGGTCCCGGTGTCTCTCTCTCAGTCCCTGTGTCTCTCTCTCAGTCCCTGCATCTCTTTCTCAGTCCCTGTGTCTCTCTCTCGGTCCCTGTGTCTCTCTCTCGGTCCCTGTGTCTCTCTCGGTGCCTGTGTCTCTCTCTCTCGATCCATGTGTCTGTCTCGGTCCCTGTGTCTCTCTCTCGGTCCCTGTATCTCTCTCGGTCGCTGTGTCTCACTCGGTCCCTGTGTCTCTCTCGGTCCCTGTGTCTCCCTCTCACCCCTGTGTCTCTCTCGGTCCCTGTGTCTCTCTCGGTCTCTGTGTCTCACTCAGTCCCTGTGTCTCACTCGGTCCCTGTGTCTCTCTCGGTCTTTGTGTCTCTCTCTCAGTCCCTGTGTCTCTCTCAGTCCCTGTGTCTCTCTCTCGGTCACTGTCTCTCTCTCTCGGTCCCTGAGACTCTCTCTCGGTCCCTGTGTCTATCTCTGGGTCACTGTGTCTCACTCGGTCCCTGTGTTTCACTCGGTCCTTGTGTCTCTCTCTCAGTTACTGTCTCTCTCTCTCGGTCCCTGTGACTCTCTCTCGGTCCCTGTGTCTCTCTCTAGGTCCTTGTGTCTCTCTCTCGGTCCCTGTGTCTCTCTCTAGGTCCTTGTGTCTCTCTCTCGGTCCCTGAGACTCTCTCTCGGTCCCTGTGTCTATCTCTGGGTCCCTGTGTCTCACTCGGTCCCTGTCTCTCTCGGTCCCTGTCTCTCTCTCTCAGTCCCTGTCTCTCTCTCTCGGTCACTCTGTTTCTCTCGGTCCCTGTGTCTCTCTCTCGGTCCCTGTGTCTCTCACTCGGTACCTGTGTCAGTTCGGTCCCTGTGTCTCCTTCTCGGTCCCTGTGTCTCTTTCGGTCCTTGTGTCTCTCTCTCGGTCACTGTCTCTGTCTCAGTCCCTGTGTCTCTCTTGGTCCCTGTGTCTCTCTCTCGGTCCCTGTGTCAGCTCGGTCCCTGTGTCTCCATCTCGGTCCCTGTGTATCTCTCGGTCCTTGTGTCTCTCTCTCGGTCACTGTCTCTCTCTCGGTCCCTGTGTCTCTCTCGGTCCCTGTGACTCGCTCAGTCCCTCTCTCTCTCTCTTGTTCCCAGTGTCCCTCTCTTGGTCCCTGTGTCTCTCTCTCGGTCTCTGTGTCTCTCTCTCGGTCCCTGTGTCTGCTCGGTCCCTGTGTATCCCTCTCAGTCCCTGTGTCTCTCTCGGTCCTTGTGTCTCTCTCTCGGTCGCTGTGTCTCTCTCTCTCTCAGTCCCTGTGTCTCTCTCGGTCACTGTCTCTCTCGGTCCCTGTGTCTCTCTCGGTCCCTGTGTCTCTCTCGGTCCCTGTGTCTCTCTCAGTCCCTGTGTCTCACTCGGTGCCTGTGTCTCTCTCGGTCCTTGTGTCTCTCTCTCGGTCCCTGTGTCTCTCTCTCCCAGTCCCTGTGTCTCTCTCGGTCACTGTCTCTCCCTCGGTTCCTGTGTCACTCTCGGTCTCTGTGTCTCACTCGGTCACTGTGTCTCTCTCGGTCCCGGTGTCTCTCTCGGTCCCTGTGTCTCTCTCTTTCTCCCTGTGTCTTTCTCGGTCCCTGTGTCTCTCCCGGTCCCTGTCTCTCTCTCTCAGACCCTGTGTCTCTCTCTCGGTCCTTGTGTCTCTCTCTCGGTCCCTGTGTCTCCCTCGGTCCGTGTGTCTCACTCGTACCCTGTGTCTCTCTCGGTCCCTGTATCTCTCTCTCACCCCTGTGTCTCTCTCGGTCCTGGTGTCTCTCTTGGTCCCTGTGTCTCTCTCTCTCATTCCCTGTGTCTCTCTCTCAGTCCCTGTGTCTCTCTCTCGTTGCCTGTGTCACTCTCTCTCAGTCCCTGTGTCTCTCTCTCAGTCCCTGTGTCTCTCTCTCGGTCCTTGTGTCTCTCTCTCGGTCCCTGTGTCTCCCTCGGTCTGTGTGTCTCACTCGTTCCCTGTGTCTCTCTCGGTCCCTGTATCTCTCTCTCACCCCTGTGTCTCTCTCGGTCCTGGTGTCTCTCTTGGTCCCTGTGTCTCTCTCTCTCATTCCCTGTGTCTCTCTCTCAGTCCCTGTGTCTCTCTCTCGTTGCCTGTGTCTCTCTCTCTCAGTCCCTGTGTCTCTCTCTCAGTCCCTGTGTCTCTCTCTCAGTCCATGTGTCTCACTCGGTCCCTGTGTCTCTCTCGGTCCCTGTGTCTCCCTCTCACTCCTGTTTCTCACTCGGTCCCTGTGTCTCTCTCGGTCCTTGTGTCTCTCACTCAGTACCTGTGTCTCTATTCTTCCCTGTGCCTCTCTCTCGGTCCCTGTGTCTGCTATGTCCCTCTGTCCCCTCTCGGTCCCTGTGTCTCTCTCGGTCCCTGTGACTCGCTCAGTCCCTCTGTGTCTCTCTTGTTCCCTGTGTCTCTCTCTCGGTCCCTATGTCTCTCTCTCGGTCTCTGTGTCTCTCTCTCGGTCCCTGTGTCTGCTCGGTGTCTGTGTCTCCCTCTCGGTCCCTGTGTCTCTCTCGGTCCCTGTGTCTCTCTCGGTCACTGTCTCTGTCAGTCCCTGTGTCTCACTCGGTCCCTGTGATTCTCTCGGTCCTTGTGTCTCTCTCTCGGTCCCTGTGTCTCTCTCCCCCAGTCCCTGTGTCTCTCTCGGTCTCTGTGTCTCACTCGGTCCCTGTGTCTCTCTCGGTCCCTTTGTCTCTCTCTCTCGGTCCCTGTGTCTCTCTCTCGGTCCCTGTGTGTCTCTCTCGTTCCCTGTGTCTCACTCGGTCCCTGTGTCTCGCTCGGTCCCTGTGTCTCCCTCTCACCCCTGTGTCTCACTCGGTCCCTGAGTCTCTCTCGGTCCTTGTGTCTCTCTCTCGGTCCCTGTGTCTCTCTCTCTGTCCCTGTGTCCCTCTCGGTCACTGTCTCTTTCTCGGTCCCTGTGTTTCTCTTGGTCCCTGTGTCTCACTCGGTCCCTGTGTCTCTCTCTCGCTCCCTGTCTTTCTCTCTCGGACGATTGTGTCTCTCTCTCGGTCCCTGTGTCTCCATCGGTCCCTCTGTCTCTCACTCGGTCCCTGTCTCTCTCTTGGTCCCTGTGTCTCACTCGATAACTGTCGCTCTCTCTCTCAGATTCAGTGTCTCTGTCGGTCCCTGTGTCTCTCTCTCGGTCCCTGTGACTCTCTCGGTCCCTGTGTCTCTCTCTCTAGGTCCTTGTGTCTCTCTCTCGGTCCCTGTGTCTCTCACTCGTTCCCTGTGTCTCTCTCTCGGTCCCTGTCTCTCTCTCGGTCCCTGTGACTCGCTCAGTCCTTGTGTCTCTCACTCGGTCCCTGTGTCTCCCTCTCGGTCCCTGTGTCTCTCTGTCTCGGTCCCTGTGTCTCTCTCGGTCGCTGTGTCTCTCTCTCGGTCCCTGTGTCTCTCTGTCTCGGTCCCTGTGTCTCTCTCGGTCGCTGTGTCTCAATCGATCCCTGTGGCTCTCTCTCAGTCCCTGTGTCTCTCTCGGTCCCTGTGTCTCTCTTTCGGTCCCTGTGTCTCTCTCACTCGGTCCCTGTCTCTCTCTCTCTCAGTTTCAGTGTCTCTCTCTCGGTCCCTGTGACTCATTCGGTCCCTGTGTCTCTCTCTAGGTCCTTGTGTCTCTCTCGGTCCCTGTGTCTCACTCTGTCCCTGTGTCTCTCTCTCGGTCCCTGTCTCTCTCTCTCGGTCCCTGTCTCTCTCTCTCGGTCACTCTGTTTCGCTCGGTCCCTTTGTCTCTCTCTCGGTCCCTGTGTCTCTCACTCGGTACCTGTGTCAGCTCGGTCCCTGTGTCTCCATCTCGGTCCCTGTGTCTCTCTCGGTCCTTGTGTCTCTCTCTCGGTCACTGTTCCTGTCTCAGTCCCTGTGTCTCTCTTGGTCCCTGTGTCTCTCTCTCGGTCCCTGTGTCAGCTCGGACCCTGTGTCTCCATCTCGGTCCCTGTGTATCTCTCGGTCCTTGTGTCTCTCTCTCGGTCACTGTCTCTCTCTCGGTCCCTGTGTCTCACTCGGTCCCTGTGTCTCTCTGTTGGTCTTTGTGTGTCTCTCTCTCAGTCCCTGTGTCTCTCTCTCGATCCCTGTGTCTCTCTCGGTCCCTGTATCTCTCTCTCGGTCCCTGTGTCTCTCTCGGTCCCTGTGACTCGCTCAATCCCTCTCTCTCTCTCCTGTTCCCTGTGTCCCTCTCTCGGTCCCTGTGTCTCTCTCTCGGTCTCTGTGTCTCTCTCTCGGTCCCTGTGTCTGCTCGGTCCCTGTGTATCCCTCTCAGTCCCTGTGTCTCTCTCGGTCCTTGTGTCTCTCTCTCGGTCGCTGTGTCTCTCTCTCTCTCAGTCTCTGTGTCTCTCTCGGTCACTGTCTCTCTCGGTCCCTGTGTCTCTCTCTCGGTCCCTGTGTCTCTCTCAGTCCCTGTGTCTCACTCGGTGCCTATGTCTCTCTCGGTCCCTGTGTCTCTCTCGGTCCCTGTGTATCTCTCAGTCCCTGTGTCTCACTCGGTACCTGTGTCTCTCTCGGTCCTTGTGTCTCTCTCTCGGTCCCTGTGTCTCTCTCTCTCCCAGTCCCTGTGTCTCTCTCGGTCACTGTCTCTCTCCCAGTCCCTGTGTCTCACTCGATCACTGTGTCTCTCTCGGTCCCGGTGTCTCTCTCGGTCCCTGTGTCTCTCTCTTGCTCCCTGTGTCTTTCTCGGTCCCTGTGTCTCTCCCGGTCCCTGTCTCTCTCTCTCGGTCCCTGTATCTCTCTCTCACCCCTGTGTCTCTCTCGGTCCTGGTGTCTCTCTTGGTCCCTGTGTCTCTCTCTCTCAGTCCCTGTGTCTCTCTCTCAGTCCCTGTGTCTCTCTCTCGTTGCCTGTGTCTCTCTCTCTCAGTCCCTGTGTCTCTCTCTCAGTCCCTGTGTCTCTCTCTCAGTCCCTGTGTCTCACTCGGTCCCTGTGTCTCTCTCGGTCCCTGTGTCTCCCTCTCACCCCTGTTTCTCACTCAGTCCCTGTGTCTCTCTCGGTCCCTGTGTCTCTCTCGGTCCTTGTTTCTCTCACTCAGTACCTGTGTCTCTCTCGGTCCCTGTGACTCGCTCAGTCCCTCTGTGTCTCTCGGTCCCTGTGTCTCTCTCTCGGTCCCTGTGACTCTCTCTCGGTCCCTGTGTCTCTCACTCAGTACCGATGTCTCTCTTGTTCCCTGTGTCTCACTCTCGGTCCCTGTGTCTCTCTCTCGGTCTCTGTGTCACTCTCTCGGTCCCTGTGTCTGCTCGGTCCCTGTGTCTCCCTCTCGGTCACTGTCTCTGTCTCAGTCCCTGTGTCTCTCTTGGTCCCTGAGTCTCTCTCTCGGTCCCTGTGTCAGCTCGGTCCTTGTGTCTCCATCTCGGTCCCTGTGTCTCTCACTCGGTCCCTGTGTCTCTCACTCAGTACCTGTGTCAGCTCGGTCCATGTGTCTCCATCTCGGTCCCTGTGTCTCTCTCGGTCCTTGTGTCTCTCTCTCGGTCACTGTCTCTGTCTCAGTCCCTGTGTCTCTCTTGGTCCCTGTGTCTCTCTCTCGGTCCCTGTGTCAGCTCGGTCCTTGTGTCTCCATCTCGGTCCCTGTGACTCGCTCAATCCCTCTCTCTCTCTCTTGTTCCCTGTGACCCTCTCTCGGTCCCTGTGTCTCTCTCTCGGTCTCTGTGTCTCTCTCTCGGTCCCTGTGTCTGCTCGGTCCCTGTGTATCCCTCTCAGTCCCTGTGTCTCTCTCGGTCCTTGTGTCTCTCTCTCGGTCGCTGTGTCTCTCTCTCTCTCAGTCTCTGTGTCTCTCTCGGTCACTGTCTCTCTCGGTCCCTGTGTCTCTCTCTCGGTCCCTGTGTCTCTCTCAGTCCCTGTGTCTCACTCGGTGCCTATGTCTCTCTCGGTCCCTGTGTCTCTCTCGGTCCCTGTGTATCTCTCTGTCCCTGTGTCTCACTCGGTGCCTGTGTCTCTCTCGGTCCTTGTGTCTCTCTCTCGGTCCCTGTGTCTCTCTCTCTCCCAGTCCCTGTGTCTCTCTCGGTCACTGTCTCTCTCCCAGTCCCTGTGTCTCACTCGATCACTGTGTCTCTCTCGGTCCCGGTGTCTCTCTCGGTCCCTGTGTCTCTCTCTTGCTCCCTGTGTCTTTCTCGGTCCCTGTGTCTCTCCCGGTCCCTGTCTCTCTCTCTCGGTCCCTGTATCTCTCTCTCACCCTTGTGTCTCTCTCGGTCCTGGTGTCTCTCTTGGTCCCTGTGTCTCTCTCTCTCAGTCCCTGTGTCTCTCTCTCAGTCCCTGTGTCTCTCTCTCGTTGCCTGTGTCTCTCTCTCTCAGTCCCTGTGTCTCTCTCTCAGTCCCTGCGTCTCTCTCTCAGTCCCTGTGTCTCACTCGGTCCCTGTGTCTCTCTCGGTCCCTGTGTCTCCCTCTCACCCCTGTTTCTCACTCAGTCCCTTTGTCTCTCTCGGTCCCTGTGTCTCTCTCGGTCCTTGTTTCTCTCACTCAGTACCTGTGTCTCTCTCGGTCCCTGTGACTCGCTCAGTCCCTCTGTGTCTCTCGGTCCCTGTGTCTCTCTCTCGGTCCCTGTGACTCTCTCTCGGTCCCTGTGTCTCTCACTCAGTACCTGTGTCTCTCTTGTTCCCTGTGTCTCACTCTCAGTCCCTGTGTCTCTCTCTCGGTCTCTGTGTCTCTCTCTCGGTCCCTGTGTCTGCTCGGTCCCTGTGTCTCCCTCTCGGTCACTGTCTCTGTCTCAGTCCCTGTGTCTCTCTTGGTCCCTGTGTCTCTCTCTCGGTCCCTGTGTCAGCTCGGTCCTTGTGTCTCCATCTCGGTCCCTGTGTCTCTCACTCGGTCCCTGTGTCTCTCACTCAGTACCTGTGTCAGCTCGGTCCCTGTGTCTCCATCTCGGTCCCTGTGTCTCTCTCGGTCCTTGTGTCTCTCTCTCGGTCACTGTCTCTGTCTCAGTCCCTGTGTCTCCATCTTGGTCCCTGTGTCTCTCTCTCGGTCCCTGTGTCAGCTCGGTCCTTGTGTCTCCATCTCGGTCCCTGTGACTCGCTCAATCCCTCTCTCCCTCTCTTGTTCCCTGTGTCCCTCTCTCGGTCCCTGTGTCTCTCTCTCGGTCTCTGTGTCTCTCTCTCGGTCCCTGTGTCTGCTCGGTCCCTGTGTATCCCTCTCAGTCCCTGTGTCTCTCTCGGTCCTTGTGTCTCTCTCTCGGTCGCTGTGTCTCTCTCTCTCTCAGTCTCTGTGTCTCTCTCGGTCACTGTCTCTCTCGGTCCCTGTGTCTCTCTCTCGGTCCCTGTGTCTCTCTCAGTCCCTGTGTCTCACTCGGTGCCTATGTCTCTCTCTCGGTCCCTGTGTCTCTCTCAGTCCCTGTGTCTCACTCGGTGCCTATGTCTCTCTCGGTCCCTGTGTCTCTCTCGGTCCCTGTGTATCTCTCAGTCCCTGTGTCTCACTCGATGCCTGTGTCTCTCTCGGTCCTGGTGTCTCTCTCTCGTTCCCTGTGTCTCTCTCTTGGTCCCTGTGTCTCTCTCAGTCCCTGTGTCTCACTCGGTGCCTGTCTCTCTCTCGGTCCCTTTGTCTCTCGCTCCCAGTCCCTGTGTCTCTCTCGGTCACTGTCTCTCTCTAGGTCCCTGTGTCTCTCTGGGTCTCTGTGTCTCACTCGGTCACTGTGTCTCTCTCGGTCCCGGTGTCTCTCTCGGTCCCTGTGTCTCTCTCTTGCTCCCTGTGTCTCACTCGGTCCCTGTGTCTCTCTCTCGGTCCCTGTGTCTCTCTCTGGGTCCCTGTGTCTCACTCGGTCCCTTTCTCTCTCTCGGTCCCTGTGTCTCACTTGGTCCCTGTCTCTCTCCCTCGGTCCCTGTGTCTCACTCGGTCCCTGTCTCTCTCCCTCGGTCCCTGTGTCTCACTCGGTCCCTGTGTCTCTCTCTCGGTCCCTGTGTCTTTCTCTGGGTCCCTGTGTCTCACTCGGTCCCTGTCTCTCTCCCTAGGTCCCTGTGTCTCACTCGGTCCCTGTGTCTCTCTCTCGGTCCCTGTCTCTCTCTCTCTCTCGGTCCCTGTGTCTCTCTCTGGGTCCCTGTGTCTCACTCGGTCCCTGTGTCTCTCACTCGGTCCCTGTGTCTCACTCGGTCCCTGTGTCTCTCTCTCGGTCCCTGTGTCTCACTCGGTCCCTGTCTCTCTCCCTCGGTCCCTGTGTCTCTCTCTGGGTCTCTGTGTCTCACTCGGTCCCTGTGTCTCTCTCACGGTCCCTGTGTCTCTCTCTCGGTCCCTGTGTCTCACTCGGTCCCTGTGTCTCTCTCTCGGTCCCTGTGTCTCTTTCTTGCTCCCTGTGTCTTTCTCGGTCCCTGTGTCTCTCTCGGTCTCTGTGTCTCACTCAGTCCCTGTGTCTCTCTCTCGGTCCCTGTGTTTCTCTCGGTCCCTGTGTCCCTCTCGGTCCCTGTGTTTCTCTCAGTCCCTGTGTCTCTTTCTTGGTCCCTGTGTCTCTCTCTCGGTGCCTGTGACTCTCTCAGTCCCTGTGTCTCTCTCGGTCCTTGTGTCCCTCTCTCGGTCCCTGTGTGTCTCGCTCAGTCCCTGTGTCTCTCTCGGTCCCTGTGTCTCTGTCTCGGTCCCTGTGTCTCTCTCTCGGACCCTGTGTCCCTCTCTCAGTCACTGTGTCTCTCTCTCGGTGCCTGTGACTCTCTCAGTCCCTGTGTCTCTCTCGGTCCTTGTGTCCCTCTCTCGGTCCCTGTGTCTCTCTCTCGGTCCCTGTGTCTCTCTCGGTCCCTGTAACTCGCTCAGTCCCTGTGTCTCTCTCGGTCCCTGTGTCTCTCTCTCGGTCCCTGTGTCTCTCTCCCTCGGTCCCTGTGTCTCTTTCAGTCCCTGTGTCTCTCTCTCGGTCGCTGTGTCTCACTCGGTCCCTGTGTCTCTCTCGGTCCCTGTGTCTATCTCGGTCCCTGTGTCTCCCTCTGACACCTGTGTCTCACTCGGTGCCTGTGTCTCTCTCGGTCTTTGAGTCTCTCTCTCGGTCCCTGTGTCTCTCTCTCTCAGTCCCTGTGTCTCTCTCGGTCACTGTCTCTCTCTCTCGGTCCCTGTGTCTCTCTCGGTCTCTGTGTCTCACTCGGTCCCTGTGTCTCTCTCGGTCCCTGTGTCTCTCTCGGTCCTTGTGTCTCTCTCTCGGTCCCTGTGTCTCTCTCGGTCCCAGTGTCTCTCTCTCGGTCCCTGTGTCTCTCTCAGTCCCTGTGTCTCTCTCTCGGTCCCTGTGACTCTCTCGGTTCCTGTGTCTCTCTTTAGGTCCTTGTGTCTCTCTCGGTCCCAGAGTCTCTCTCTGGGTCCCTGTGTCCACTCGGTCCCTGTCACTCTCTCGGTCCCTGTGTCTCTCTCGGTCCCTGTGTCTCTCTCTCGGTCCCTGTGTCTCTCTCTCGGTCCCTGTGTCTCTTTCTCGGTCCCTGTGACTCTCTCTCGGTCCCTGTGTCTCTCTCTCGGTCCCTGTGTCCCTCTCGGTCCCTGTGTCTCTCTCTCGGTCCCTGTCTCTCTCTCGGTCCCTCTGTCTCTCACTCGGTCCCTGTGTCTCTCTCTCGGTCCCTGTGTCCCTCTCGGTCACTGTGTCTCTGTCTCGGTCCCTGTGTCTATCTCTCTCGGTCCCTGTGTCTCTCTCGGTCCCTGTGTCTCTCTTGGTCCCTGTGTGTCTCTCTCAGTCCCTGTGTCTCTCTCTCAGTCCCTGTGTCTCTCTCTCGGTCCCTGTGTCTCTCTCTCGCTCCCTGTAACTCGCTCAGTCCCTGTGTCTCTTTCTCTGTCCCGGTGTCTCTCTCTCGGTCCCTGTGTCTCTCTCCGTCCCTGTATCTCTCTCTCACCCCTGTGTCTCTTTCGGTCCCTCTGTCTCTCTCTCTGTCCTGGTGTCTCTCTTGGTCCCTGTGTCTCTCTCTCAGTCGCTGTGTCTCTCTCTCTCAGTCCCTGTGTCTCACTCGGTCCCTATGTCCCTCTCGGTCCCAGTGTCTCTGTCTCGGTCCCTGTGTCTCTCTTGGTCCCTGTGTCTCTCTCTCAGTCCCTGTGTCTCTCTCTCAGTCCCTGTGTCTCTTTCTCGGTCCCTGTGTCTCTCTCTCGGTCCCTGTGTCTCTCTCTCAGTCCCTGTCTCTCTCTCGGTCCCTGTGTCTCTCTCACGCTCCCTGTAACTCGCTCAGTCCCTGTGTCTCTTTCTCTGTCCCGGTGTCTCTCTCTCGGTCCCTGTGTCTCTCTCCGTCCCTGTATCTCTCTCTCACCCCTGTGTCTCTTTCGGTCCCTGTGTCTCTCTCTGTCCTGGTGTCTCTCTTGGTCCCTGTGTCTCTCTCTCAGTCCCAGTGTCTCTCTCGGTCCCTGTGTCTCTCTCGGTCCTTGTATCTCTCTCGGTCCCTGTGTCTCTCTCTCTCGGTCCCTGTGTCTCTCTCTCTCTCGGTCCCTGTGTCTCACTCGGTCCCTGTCACTCTCTCGGTCCCTGTGTCTCTCTCTCTCAGTCCCTGTGTCTCTCTCGGTCCCTGTGTGTCTCTCTCTCAGTCCCTGTCTCTCTCTCGATCACTGTCTCTCTCTTTCGGTCCCTGGGTCTCTCTCGGTCCCTGTGTCTCTCTCTCTCAGTCCTTGTGTCTCTCTCGGTCTCTGTGTCTCTCTCAGTCCCTGTGTCTCACTCGGTCCCTGACACTCTCTCAGTCCCTGTGTCTCTCTCGGTCCCCGTGTCTCTCTCACTCGGTCCCTGTGTCTCTCACTCGGTCCCTGTCTCTCTCTCGGTCCCTGTGTCTCACTCGGTCCCTGTGTCTCTCTCGGTCCCTGTCTCTCTCTCTCAGTTTCAGTGTCTCACTCGGTCCCTGTCTCTCTCTCGGTCCCTTTGTCTCTCGCTCCCAGTCCCTGTGTCTCTCTCGGTCACTGTCTCTCTCTAGGTCCCTGTGTCTCTCTGGGTCTCTGTGTCTCACTCGGTCACTGTGTCTCTCTCGGTCCCGGTGTCTCTCTCGGTCCCTGTGTCTCTCTCTTGCTCCCTGTGTCTCACTCGGTCCCTGTGTCTCTCTCTCGGTCCCTGTGTCTCTCTCTGGGTCCCTGTGTCTCACTCGGTCCCTTTCTCTCTCTCGGTCCCTGTGTCTCACTTGGTCCCTGTCTCTCTCCCTCGGTCCCTGTGTCTCACTCGGTCCCTGTCTCTCTCCCTCGGTCCCTGTGTCTCACTCGGTCCCTGTGTCTCTCTCTCGGTCCCTGTGTCTTTCTCTGGGTCCCTGTGTCTCACTCGGTCCCTGTCTCTCTCCCTAGGTCCCTGTGTCTCACTCGGTCCCTGTGTCTCTCTCTCGGTCCCTGTCTCTCTCTCTCTCTCGGTCCCTGTGTCTCTCTCTGGGTCCCTGTGTCTCACTCGGTCCCTGTGTCTCTCACTCGGTCCCTGTGTCTCACTCGGTCCCTGTGTCTCTCTCTCGGTCCCTGTGTCTCACTCGGTCCCTGTCTCTCTCCCTCGGTCCCTGTGTCTCTCTCTGGGTCTCTGTGTCTCACTCGGTCCCTGTATCTCTCTCACGGTCCCTGTGTCTCTCTCTCGGTCCCTGTGTCTCACTCGGTCCCTGTGTCTCTCTCTCGGTCCCTGTGTCTCTTTCTTGCTCCCTGTGTCTTTCTCGGTCCCTGTGTCTCTCTCGGTCTCTGTGTCTCACTCAGTCCCTGTGTCTCTCTCGGTCCCAGTGTCTCTCTCTCTCAGTCCCTGTGTCTCTCTCACTTACTGTCTCTCTCTCTCTCGGTCCCTGTGTTTCTCTCGGTCCCTGTGTCCCTCTCGGTCCCTGTGTTTCTCTCGGTCCCTGTGTCTCTTTCTTGGTCCCTGTGTCTCTCTCTCGGTGCCTGTGACTCTCTCAGTCCCTGTGTCTCTCTCGGTCCTTGTGTCCCTCTCTCGGTCCCTGTGTGTCTCGCTCAGTCCCTGTGTCTCTCTCGGTCCCTGTGTCTCTGTCTCGGTCCCTGTGTCTCTCTCTCGGACCCTGTGTCCCTCTCTCAGTCCCTGTGTCTCTCTCTCGGTGCCTGTGACTCTCTCAGTCCCTGTGTCTCTCTCGGTCCTTGTGTCCCTCTCTCGGTCCCTGTGTCTCTCTCTCGGTCCCTGTGTCTCTCTTGGTCCCTGTAACTCGCTCAGTCCCTGTGTCTCTCTCGGTCCCTGTGTCTCTCTCTCGGTCCCTGTGTCTCTCTCCCTCGGTCCCTGTGTCTCTTTCAGTCCCTGTGTCTCTCTCTCGGTCGCTGTGTCTCACTCGGTCCCTGTGTCTCTCTCGGTCCCTGTGTCTATCTCGGTCCCTGTGTCTCCCTCTGACACCTGTGTCTCACTCGGTGCCTGTGTCTCTCTCGGTCTTTGAGTCTCTCTCTCGGTCCCTGTGTCTCTCTCTCTCAGTCCCTGTGTCTCTCTCGGTCACTGTCTCTCTCTCTCGGTCCCTGTGTCTCTCTCGGTCTCTGTGTCTCACTCGGTCCCTGTGTCTCTCTCGGTCCCTGTGTCTCTCTCGGTCCTTGTGTCTCTCTCTCGGTCCCTGTGTCTCTCTCGGTCCCAGTGTCTCTCTCTCGGTCCCTGTGTCTCTCTCAGTCCCTGTGTCTCTCTCTCGGTCCCTGTGACTCTCTCGGTTCCTGTGTCTCTCTTTAGGTCCTTGTGTCTCTCTCGGTCCCAGAGTCTCTCTCTGGGTCCCTGTGTCCACTCGGTCCCTGTCACTCTCTCGGTCCCTGTGTCTCTCTCGGTCCCTGTGTCTCTCTCTCGGTCCCTGTGTCTCTCTCTCGGTCCCTGTGTCTCTTTCTCGGTCCCTGTGACTCTCTCTCGGTCCCTGTGTCTCTCTCTCGGTCCCTGTGTCCCTCTCGGTCCCTGTGTCTCTCTCTCGGTCCCTGTCTCTCTCTCGGTCCCTCTGTCTCTCACTCGGTCCCTGTGTCTCTCCCTCGGTCCCTGTGTCCCTCTCGGTCACTGTGTCTCTGTCTCGGTCCCTGTGTCTATCTCTCTCGGTCCCTGTGTCTCTCTCGGTCCCTGTGTCTCTCTTGGTCCCTGTGTGTCTCTCTCAGTCCCTGTGTCTCTCTCTCAGTCCCTGTGTCTCTCTCTCGGTCCCTGTGTCTCTCTCTCGCTCCCTGTAACTCGCTCAGTCCCTGTGTCTCTTTCTCTGTCCCGGTGTCTCTCTCTCGGTCCCTGTGTCTCTCTCCGTCCCTGTATCTCTCTCTCACCCCTGTGTCTCTTTCGGTCCCTCTGTCTCTCTCTCTGTCCTGGTGTCTCTCTTGGTCCCTGTGTCTCTCTCTCAGTCGCTGTGTCTCTCTCTCTCAGTCCCTGTGTCTCACTCGGTCCCTATGTCCCTCTCGGTCCCAGTGTCTCTGTCTCGGTCCCTGTGTCTCTCTTGGTCCCTGTGTCTCTCTCTCAGTCCCTGTGTCTCTCTCTCAGTCCCTGTGTCTCTTTCTCGGTCCCTGTGTCTCTCTCTCGGTCCCTGTGTCTCTCTCTCAGTCCCTGTCTCTCTCTCGGTCCCTGTGTCTCTCTCACGCTCCCTGTAACTCGCTCAGTCCCTGTGTCTCTTTCTCTGTCCCGGTGTCTCTCTCTCGGTCCCTGTGTCTCTCTCCGTCCCTGTATCTCTCTCTCACCCCTGTGTCTCTTTCGGTCCCTGTGTCTCTCTCTGTCCTGGTGTCTCTCTTGGTCCCTGTGTCTCTCTCTCAGTCCCAGTGTCTCTCTCGGTCCCTGTGTCTCTCTCGGTCCTTGTATCTCTCTCGGTCCCTGTGTCTCTCTCTCTCGGTCCCTGTGTCTCTCTCTCTCTCGGTCCCTGTGTCTCACTCGGTCCCTGTCACTCTCTCGGTCCCTGTGTCTCTCTCTCTCAGTCCCTGTGTCTCTCTCGGTCCCTGTGTGTCTCTCTCTCAGTCCCTGTCTCTCTCTCGATCACTGTCTCTCTCTTTCGGTCCCTGGGTCTCTCTCGGTCCCTGTGTCTCTCTCTCTCAGTCCTTGTGTCTCTCTCGGTCTCTGTGTCTCTCTCAGTCCCTGTGTCTCACTCGGTCCCTGACACTCTCTCAGTCCCTGTGTCTCTCTCGGTCCCTGTGTCTCTCTCACTCGGTCCCTGTGTCTCTCACTCGGTCCCTGTCTCTCTCTCGGTCCCTGTGTCTCACTCGGTCCCTGTGTCTCTCTCGGTCCCTGTCTCTCTCTCTCAGTTTCAGTGTCTCACTCGGTCCCTGTCTCTATCTCTCAGTCTCTGTGTCTCTCAATCTGTCCTGGTGTGTCTCTCTCTCGGTCACTGTGTTTCTCTATCGGTCCCTGTGTCTCTCACTCGGTACCTGTCTCTGTCTCGGTCCCTGTGTCTCTCTCGGTCCCGGTGTCTCTCTCTCGGTCCCTGTGTCTCTCTCGGTCCCTGTGTCTCTCTCGGTCCCGGTGTCTCTCTCTCAGTCCCTGTGTCTCTCTCTCAGTCCCTGCATCTCTTTCTCAGTCCCTGTGTCTCTCTCTCGGTCCCTGTGTCTCTCTCTCGGTCCCTGTGTCTCTCTCGGTGCCTGTGTCTCTCTCTCTCGATCCATGTGTCTGTCTCGGTCCCTGTGTCTCTCTCTCGGTCCCTGTATCTCTCTCGGTCGCTGTGTCTCTCTCGGTCCCTGTGTCTCCCTCTCACCCCTGTGTCTCTCTCGGTCCCTGTGTCTCTCTCGGTCTCTGTGTCTCACTCAGTCCCTGTGTCTCACTCGGTCCCTGTGTCTCTCTCGGTCTTTGTGTCTCTCTCTCAGTCCCTGTGTCTCTCTCAGTCCCTGTGTCTCTCTCTCGGTCACTGTCTCTCTCTCTCGGTCCCTGAGACTCTCTCTCGGTCCCTGTGTCTATCTCTGGGTCCCTGTGTCTCACTCGGTCCCTGTGTTTCACTCGGTCCTTGTGTCTCTCTCTCAGTTACTGTCTCTCTCTCTCGGTCCCTGTGACTCTCTCTCGGTCCCTGTGTCTCTCTCTAGGTCCTTGTGTCTCTCTCTCGGTCCCTGTGTCTCTCTCTAGGTCCTTGTGTCTCTCTCTCGGTCCCTGAGACTCTCTCGGTCCCTGTGTCTATCTCTGGGTCCCTGTGTCTCACTCGGTCCCTGTCTCTCTCGGTCCCTGTCTCTCTCTCTCAGTCCCTGTCTCTCTCTCTCGGTCACTCTGTTTCTCTCGGTCCCTGTGTCTCTCTCTCGGTCCCTGTGTCTCTCACTCGGTACCTGTGTCAGTTCGGTCCCTGTGTCTCCTTCTCGGTCCCTGTGTCTCTTTCGGTCCTTGTGTCTCTCTCTCGGTCACTGTCTCTGTCTCAGTCCCTGTGTCTCTCTTGGTCCCTGTGTCTCTCTCTCGGTCCCTGTGTCAGCTCGGTCCCTGTGTCTCCATCTCGGTCCCTGTGTATCTCTCGGTCCTTGTGTCTCTCTCTCGGTCACTGTCTCTCTCTCGGTCCCTGTGTCTCTCTCGGTCCCTGTGACTCGCTCAGTCCCTCTCTCTCTCTCTTGTTCCCAGTGTCCCTCTCTTGGTCCCTGTGTCTCTCTCTCGGTCTCTGTGTCTCTCTCTCGGTCCCTGTGTCTGCTCGGTCCCTGTGTATCCCTCTCAGTCCCTGTGTCTCTCTCGGTCCTTGTGTCTCTCTCTCGGTCGCTGTGTCTCTCTCTCTCTCAGTCCCTGTGTCTCTCTCGGTCACTGTCTCTCTCGGTCCCTGTGTCTCTCTCGGTCCCTGTGTCTCTCTCGGTCCCTGTGTCTCTCTCAGTCCCTGTGTCTCACTCGGTGCCTGTGTCTCTCTCGGTCCTTGTGTCTCTCTCTCGGTCCCTGTGTCTCTCTCTCCCAGTCCCTGTGTCTCTCTCGGTCACTGTCTCTCCCTCGGTCCCTGTGTCATTCTCGGTCTCTGTGTCTCACTCGGTCACTGTGTCTCTCTCGGTCCGGTGTCTCTCTCGGTCCCTGTGTCTCTCTCTTTCTCCCTGTGTCTTTCTCGGTCCCTGTGTCTCTCCCGGTCCCTGTCTCTCTCTCTCAGACCCCGTGTCTCTCTCTCGGTCCTTGTGTCTCTCTCTCGGTCCCTGTGTCTCCCTCGGTCCGTGTGTCTCACTCGTTCCCTGTGTCTCTCTCGGTCCCTGTATCTCTCTCTCACCCCTGTGTCTCTCTCGGTCCTGGTGTCTCTCTTGGTCCCTGTGTCTCTCTCTCTCATTCCCTGTGTCTCTCTCTCAGTCCCTGTGTCTCTCTCTCGTTGCCTGTGTCACTCTCTCTCAGTCCCTGTGTCTCTCTCTCAGTCCCTGTGTCTCTCTCTCGGTCCTTGTGTCTCTCTCTCGGTCCCTGTGTCTCCCTCGGTCTGTGTGTCTCACTCGTTCCCTGTGTCTCTCTCGGTCCCTGTATCTCTCTCTCACCCCTGTGTCTCTCTCGGTCCTGGTGTCTCTCTTGGTCCCTGTGTCTCTCTCTCTCATTCCCTGTGTCTCTCTCTCAGTCCCTGTGTCTCTCTCTCGTTGCCTGTGTCACTCTCTCTCAGTCCCTGTGTCTCTCTCTCAGTCCCTGTGTCTCACTCGGTCCCTGTGTCTCTCTCGGTCCCTGTGTCTCCCTCTCACTCCTGTTTCTCACTCGGTCCCTGTGTCTCTCTCGGTCCTTGTGTCTCTCACTCAGTACCTGTGTCTCTATTCTTCCCTGTGCCTCTCTCTCGGTCCCTGTGTCTGCTATGTCCCTCTGTCCCCTCTCGGTCCCTGTGTCTCTCTCGGTCCCTGTGACTCGCTCAGTCCCTCTGTGTCTCTCTTGTTCCCTGTGTCTCTCTCTCGGTCCCTATGTCTCTCTCTCGGTCTCTGTGTCTCTCTCTCGGTCCCTGTGTCTGCTCGGTGTCTGTGTCTCCCTCTCGGTCCCTGTGTCTCTCTCGGTCCCTGTGTCTCTCTCGGTCACTGTCTCTGTCAGTCCCTGTGTCTCACTCGGTCCCTGTGATTCTCTCGGTCCTTGTGTCTCTCTCTCGGTCCCTGTGTCTCTCTCCCCCAGTCCCTGTGTCTCTCTCGGTCTCTGTGTCTCACTCGGTCCCTGTGTCTCTCTCGGTCCCTTTGTCTCTCTCTCTCGGTCCCTGTGTCTCTCTCTCGGTCCCTGTGTCTCTCTCGGTCCCTGTGACTCGCTCAGTCCCTGTGTCTCTCACTCGGTCCCTGTGTGTCTCTCTCGTTCCCTGTGTCTCACTCGGTCCCTGTGTCTCGCTCGGTCCCTGTGTCTCCCTCGCACCCCTGTGTCTCACTCGGTCCCTGAGTCTCTCTCGGTCCTTGTGTCTCTCTCTCGGTCCCTGTGTCTCTCTCTCTGTCCCTGTGTCCCTCTCGGTCACTGTCTCTTTCTCGGTCCCTGTGTTTCTCTCGGTCCCTGTGTCTCACTCGGTCCCTGTGTCTCTCTCTCGCTCCCTGTCTTTCTCTCTCGGACGATTGTGTCTCTCTCTCGGTCCCTGTGTCTCCATCGGTCCCTCTGTCTCTCACTCGGTCCCTGTCTCTCTCTTGGTCCCTGTGTCTCACTCGATCCCTGTCTCTCTCTCTCTCAGATTCAGTGTCTCTGTCGGTCCCTGTGTCTCTCTCTCGGTCCCTGTGACTCTCTCGGTCCCTGTGTCTCTCTCTCCAGGTCCTTGTGTCTCTCTCTCGGTCCCTGTGTCTCTCACTCGTTCCCTCTGTCTCTCTCTCGGTCCCTGTCTCTCTCTCGGTCCCTGTGACTCCCTCAGTCCTTGTGTCTCTCACTCGGTCCCTGTGTCTCCCTCTCGGTCCCTGTGTCTCTCTGTCTCGGTCCCTGTGTCTCTCTCGGTCGCTGTGTCTCTCTCTCGGTCCCTGTGTCTCTCTGTCTCGGTCCCTGTGTCTCTCTCGGTCGCTGTGTCTCAATCGATCCCTGTGGCTCTCTCTCAGTCCCTGTGTCTCTCTCGGTCCCTGTGTCTCTCTTTCGGTCCCTGTGTCTCTCTCACTCGGTCCCTGTCTCTCTCTCTCTCAGTTTCAGTGTCTCTCTCTCGGTCCCTGTGACTCATTCGGTCCCTGTGTCTCTCTCTAGGTCCTTGTGTCTCTCTCGGTCCCTGTGTCTCTCTCTCTCGGTCCCTGTGTCTCACTCTGTCCCTGTGTCTCTCTCTCGGTCCCTGTCTCTCTCTCTCGGTCCCTGTCTCTCTCTCTCGGTCACTCTGTTTCGCTCGGTCCCTTTGTCTCTCTCTCGGTCCCTGTGTCTCTCACTCGGTCCCTGTGTCTCTCACTCGGTCCCTGTGTCTCTCACTCGGTACCTGTGTCAGCTCGGTCCCTGTGTCTCCATCTCGGTCCCTGTGTCTCTCTCGGTCCTTGTGTCTCTCTCTCGGTCACTGTTCCTGTCTCAGTCCCTGTGTCTCTCTTGGTCCCTGTGTCTCTCTCTCGGTCCCTGTGTCAGCTCGGTCCCTGTGTCTCCATCTCGGTCCCTGTGTATCTCTCGGTCCTTGTGTCTCTCTCTCGGTCACTGTCTCTCTCTCGGTCCCTGTGTCTCACTCGGTCCCTGTGTCTCTCTGTCGGTCTTTGTGTGTCTCTCTCTCAGTCCCTGTGTCTCTCTCTCGATCCCTGTGTCTCTCTCGGTCCCTGTATCTCTCTCTCGGTCCCTGTGTCTCTCTCGGTCCCTGTGACTCGCTCAATCCCTCTCTCTCTCTCCTGTTCCCTGTGTCCCTCTCTCGGTCCCTGTGTCTCTCTCTCGGTCTCTGTGTCTCTCTCTCGGTCCCTGTGTCTGCTCGGTCCCTGTGTATCCCTCTCAGTCCCTGTGTCTCTCTCGGTCCTTGTGTCTCTCTCTCGGTCGCTGTGTCTCTCTCTCTCTCAGTCTCTGTGTCTCTCTCGGTCACTGTCTCTCTCGGTCCCTGTGTCTCTCTCTCGGTCCCTGTGTCTCTCTCAGTCCCTGTGTCTCACTCGGTGCCTATGTCTCTCTCGGTCCCTGTGTCTCTCTCGGTCCCTGTGTATCTCTCAGTCCCTGTGTCTCACTCGGTGCCTGTGTCTCTCTCGGTCCTTGTGTCTCTCTCTCGGTCCCTGTGTCTCTCTCTCTCCCAGTCCCTGTGTCTCTCTCGGTCACTGTCTCTCTCCCAGTCCCTGTGTCTCACTCGATCACTGTGTCTCTCTCGGTCCCGGTGTCTCTCTCGGTCCCTGTGTCTCTCTCTTGCTCCCTGTGTCTTTCTCGGTCCCTGTGTCTCTCCCGGTCCCTGTTTCTCTCTCTCGGTCCCTGTATCTCTCTCTCACCCCTGTTTCTCTCTCGGTCCTGGTGTCTCTCTTGGTCCCTGTGTCTCTCTCTCTCAGTTCCTGTGTCTCTCTCTCAGTCCCTGTGTCTCTCTCTCGTTGCCTGTGTCTCTCTCTCTCAGTCCCTGTGTCTCTCTCTCAGTCCCTGTGTCTCTCTCTCAGTCCCTGTGTCTCACTCGGTCCCTGTGTCTCTCTCGGTCCCTGTGTCTCCCTCTCACCCCTGTTTCTCACTCAGTCCCTGTGTCTCTCTCGGTCCCTGTGTCTCTCTCGGTCCTTGTTTCTCTCACTCAGTACCTGTGTCTCTCTCGGTCCCTGTGACTCGCTCAGTCCCTCTGCGTCTCTCGGTCCCTGTGTCTCTCTCTCGGTCCCTGTGACTCTCTCTCGGTCCCTGTGTCTCTCACTCAGTACCGATGTCTCTCTTGTTCCCTGTGTCTCACTCTCGGTCCCTGTGTCTCTCTCTCGGTCTCTGTGTCACTCTCTCGGTCCCTGTGTCTGCTCGGTCCCTGTGTCTCCCTCTCGGTCACTGTCTCTGTCTCAGTCCCTGTGTCTCTCTTGGTCCCTGAGTCTCTCTCTCGGTCCCTGTGTCAGCTCGGTCCTTGTGTCTCCATCTCGGTCCCTGTGTCTCTCACTCGGTCCCTGTGTCTCTCACTCAGTACCTGTGTCAGCTCGGTCCCTGTGTCTCCATCTCGGTCCCTGTGTCTCTCTCGGTCCTTGTGTCTCTCTCTCGGTCACTGTCTCTGTCTCAGTCCCTGTGTCTCTCTTGGTCCCTGTGTCTCTCTTGGTCCCTGTGTCTCTCTCTCGGTCCCTGTGTCAGCTCGGTCATTGTGTCTCCATCTCGGTCCCTGTGACTGGCTCAATCCCTCTCTCTCTCTCTTGTTCCCTGTGACCCTCTCTCGGTCCCTGTGTCTCTCTCTCGGTCTCTGTGTCTCTCTCTCGGTCCCTGTGTCTGCTCGGTCCCTGTGTATCCCTCTCAGTCCCTGTGTCTCTCTCGGTCCTTGTGTCTCTCTCTCGGTCGCTGTGTCTCTCTCTCTCTCAGTCTCTGTGTCTCTCTCGGTCACTGTCTCTCTCGGTCCCTGTGTCTCTCTCTCGGTCCCTGTGTCTCTCTCAGTCCCTGTGTCTCACTCGGTGCCTATGTCTCTCTCGGTCCCTGTGTCTCTCTCGGTCCCTGTGTCTCTCTCTCGGTCCCTGTGTCTCACTCGGTCCCTGTCTCTCTCCCTCGGTCCCTGTGTCTCTCTCTGGGTCTCTGTGTCTCACTCGGTCCCTGTGTCTCTCTCACGGTCCCTGTGTCTCTCTCTCGGTCCCTGTATCTCACTCGGTCCCTGTGTCTCTCTCTCGGTCCCTGTGTCTCTTTCTTGCTCCCTGTGTCTTTCTCGGTCCCTGTGTCTCTCTCGGTCTCTGTGTCTCACTCAGTCCCTGTGTCTCTCTCGGTCCCAGTGTCTCTCTCTCTCAGTCCCTGTGTCTCTCTCAGTTACTGTCTCTCTCTCTCGGTCCCTGTGTTTCTCTCGGTCCCTGTGTCCCTCTTGGTCCCTGTGTTTCTCTCGGTCCCTGTGTCTCTTTCTTGGTCCCTGTGTCTCTCTCTCGGTGCCTGTGACTCTCTCAGTCCCTGTGTCTCTCTCAGTTACTGTCTCTCTCTCTCGGTCCCTGTGTTTCTTCCGGTCCCTGTGTCCCTCTCGGTCCCTGTGTTTCTCTCGGTCCCTGTGTCTCTTTCTTGGTCCCTGTGTCTCTCTCTCGGTGCCTGTGACTCTCTCAGTCCCTGTGTCTCTCTCGGTCCTTGTGTCCCTCTCTCGGTCCCTGTGTGTCTCGCTCAGTCCCTGTGTCTCTCTCGGTCCCTGTGTCTCTGTCTCGGTCCCTGTGTCTCTCTCTCAGTCCCTGTGTCTCACTCGGTCGCTGTGTCTCACTCGGTCCCTGTGTCTCTCTCGGTCCCTGTGTCTATCTCGGTCCCTGTGTCTCCCTCTGACACCTGTGTCTCACTCGGTGCCTGTGTCTCTCTCGGTCTTTGAGTCTCTCTCTCGGTCCCTGTGTCTCTCTCTCTCAGTCCCTGTGTCTCTCTCGGTCACTGTCTCTCTCTCTCGGTCCCTGTGTCTCTCTCGGTCTCTGTGTCTCACTCGGTCCCTGTGTCTCTCTCGGTCCCTGTGTCTCTCTCGGTCCTTGTGTCTCTCTCTCGGTCCCTGTGTCTCTCTCGGTCCCAGTGTCTCTCTCTCGGTCCCTGTGTCTCTCTCAGTCCCTGTGTCTCTCTCTCGGTCCCTGTGACTCTCTCGGTTCCTGTGTCTCTCTTTAGGTCCTTGTGTCTCTCTCGGTCCCAGAGTCTCTCTCTGGGTCCCTGTGTCCACTCGGTCCCTGTCACTCTCTCGGTCCCTGTGTCTCTCTCGGTCCCTGTGTCTCTCTCTCGGTCCCTGTGTCTCTCTCTCGGTCCCTGTGTCTCTTTCTCGGTCCCTGTGACTCTCTCTCGGTCCCTGTGTCTCTCTCTCGGTCCCTGTGTCCCTCTCGGTCCCTGTGTCTCTCTCTCGGTCCCTGTCTCTCTCTCGGTCCCTCTGTCTCTCACTCGGTCCCTGTGTCTCTCTCTCGGTCCCTGTGTCCCTCTCGGTCACTGTGTCTCTGTCTCGGTCCCTGTGTCTATCTCTCTCGGTCCCTGTGTCTCTCTCGGTCCCTGTGTCTCTCTTGGTCCCTGTGTGTCTCTCTCAGTCCCTGTGTCTCTCTCTCAGTCCCTGTGTCTCTCTCTCGGTCCCTGTGTCTCTCTCTCGCTCCCTGTAACTCGCTCAGTCCCTGTGTCTCTTTCTCTGTCCCGGTGTCTCTCTCTCGGTCCCTGTGTCTCTCTCCGTCCCTGTATCTCTCTCTCACCCCTGTGTCTCTTTCGGTCCCTCTGTCTCTCTCTCTGTCCTGGTGTCTCTCTTGGTCCCTGTGTCTCTCTCTCAGTCGCTGTGTCTCTCTCTCTCAGTCCCTGTGTCTCACTCGGTCCCTATGTCCCTCTCGGTCCCAGTGTCTCTGTCTCGGTCCCTGTGTCTCTCTTGGTCCCTGTGTCTCTCTCTCAGTCCCTGTGTCTCTCTCTCAGTCCCTGTGTCTCTTTCTCGGTCCCTGTGTCTCTCTCTCGGTCCCTGTGTCTCTCTCTCTCAGTCCCTGTCTCTCTCTCGGTCCCTGTGTCTCTCTCACGATCCCTGTAACTCGCTCAGTCCCTGTGTCTCTTTCTCTGTCCCGGTGTCTCTCTCTCGGTCCCTGTGTCTCTCTCCGTCCCTGTATCTCTCTCTCACCCCTGTGTCTCTTTCGGTCCCTGTGTCTCTCTCTGTCCTGGTGTCTCTCTTGGTCCCTGTGTCTCTCTCTCAGTCCCAGTGTCTCTCTCGGTCCCTGTGTCTCTCTCGGTCCTTGTATCTCTCTCGGTCCCTGTGTCTCTCTCTCTCGGTCCCTGTGTCTCTCTCTCTCTCGGTCCCTGTGTCTCACTCGGTCCCTGTCACTCTCTCGGTCCCTGTGTCTCTCTCTCTCAGTCCCTGTGTCTCTCTCGGTCCCTGTGTGTCTCTCTCTCAGTCCCTGTCTCTCTCTCGATCACTGTCTCTCTCTTTCGGTCCCTGGGTCTCTCTCGGTCCCTGTGTCTCTCTCTCTCAGTCCCTGTGTCTCTCTCGGTCCCTGTGTCTCTCTCACTCGGTCCCTGTGTCTCTCACTCGGTCCCTGTCTCTCTCTCGGTCCCTGTGTCTCACTCGGTCCCTGTGTCTCTCTCGGTCCCTGTCTCTCTCTCTCAGTTTCAGTGTCTCACTCGGTCCCTGTCTCTATCTCTCAGTCTCTGTGTCTCTCAATCTGTCCTGGTGTGTCTCTCTCTCGGTCACTGTGTTTCTCTATCGGTCCCTGTGTCTCTCACTCGGTACCTGTCTCTGTCTCGGTCCCTGTGTCTCTCTCGGTCCCGGTGTCTCTCTCTCGGTCCCTGTGTCTCTCTCGGTCCCTGTGTCTCTCTCGGTCCCGGTGTCTCTCTCTCAGTCCCTGTGTCTCTCTCTCAGTCCCTGCATCTCTTTCTCAGTCCCTGTGTCTCTCTCTCGGTCCCTGTGTCTCTCTCTCGGTCCCTGTGTCTCTCTCGGTGCCTGTGTCTCTCTCTCTCGATCCATGTGTCTGTCTCGGTCCCTGTGTCTCTCTCTCGGTCCCTGTATCTCTCTCGGTCGCTGTGTCTCTCTCGGTCCCTGTGTCTCCCTCTCACCCCTGTGTCTCTCTCGGTCCCTGTGTCTCTCTCGGTCTCTGTGTCTCACTCAGTCCCTGTGTCTCACTCGGTCCCTGTGTCTCTCTCGGTCTTTGTGTCTCTCTCTCAGTCCCTGTGTCTCTCTCAGTCCCTGTGTCTCTCTCTCGGTCACTGTCTCTCTCTCTCGGTCCCTGAGACTCTCTCTCGGTCCCTGTGTCTATCTCTGGGTCCCTGTGTCTCACTCGGTCCCTGTGTTTCACTCGGTCCTTGTGTCTCTCTCTCAGTTACTGTCTCTCTCTCTCGGTCCCTGTGACTCTCTCTCGGTCCCTGTGTCTCTCTCTAGGTCCTTGTGTCTCTCTCTCGGTCCCTGTGTCTCTCTCTAGGTCCTTGTGTCTCTCTCTCGGTCCCTGAGACTCTCTCTCGGTCCCTGTGTCTATCTCTGGGTCCCTGTGTCTCACTCGGTCCCTGTCTCTCTCGGTCCCTGTCTCTCTCTCTCAGTCCCTGTCTCTCTCTCTCGGTCACTCTGTTTCTCTCGGTCCCTGTGTCTCTCTCTCGGTCCCTGTGTCTCTCACTCGGTACCTGTGTCAGTTCGGTCCCTGTGTCTCCTCCTCGGTCCCTGTGTCTCTTTCGGTCCTTGTGTCTCTCTCTCGGTCACTGTCTCTGTCTCAGTCCCTGTGTCTCTCTTGGTCCCTGTGTCTCTCTCTCGGTCCCTGTGTCAGCTCGGTCCCTGTGTCTCCATCTCGGTCCCTGTGTATCTCTCGGTCCTTGTGTCTCTCTCTCGGTCCCTGTGTCTCTCTCGGTCCCTGTGACTCGCTCAGTCCCTCTCTCTCTCTCTTGTTCCCAGTGTCCCTCTCTTGGTCCCTGTGTCTCTCTCTCGGTCTCTGTGTCTCTCTCTCGGTCCCTGTGTCTGCTCGGTCCCTGTGTATCCCTCTCAGTCCCTGTGTCTCTCTCGGTCCTTGTGTCTCTCTCTCGGTCGCTGTGTCTCTCTCTCTCTCAGTCCCTGTGTCTCTCTCGGTCACTGTCTCTCTCGGTCCCTGTGTCTCTCTCGGTCCCTGTGTCTCTCTCGGTCCCTGTGTCTCTCTCAGTCCCTGTGTCTCACTCGGTGCCTGTGTCTCTCTCGGTCCTTGTGTCTCTCTCTCTCGGTCCCTGTGTCTCTCTCTCCCAGTCCCTGTGTCTCTCTCGGTCACTGTCTCTCCCTCGGTCCCTGTGTCATTCTCGGTCTCTGTGTCTCACTCGGTCACTGTGTCTCTCTCGGTCCCGGTGTCTCTCTCGGTCCCTGTGTCTCTCTCTTTCTCCCTGTGTCTTTCTCGGTCCCTGTGTCTCTCCGGGTCCCTGTCTCTCTCTCTCAGACCCCGTGTCTCTCTCTCGGTCCTTGTGTCTCTCTCTCGGTCCCTGTGTCTCCCTCGGTCCGTGTGTCTCACTCGTTCCCTGTGTCTCTCTCGGTCCCTGTATCTCTCTCTCACCCCTGTGTCTCTCTCGGTCCTGGTGTCTCTCTTGGTCCCTGTGTCTCTCTCTCTCATTCCCTGTGTCTCTCTCTCAGTCCCTGTGTCTCTCTCTCGTTGCCTGTGTCACTCTCTCTCAGTCCCTGTGTCTCTCTCTCAGTCCCTGTGTCTCTCTCTCGGTCCTTGTGTCTCTCTCTCGGTCCCTGTGTCTCCCTCGGTCTGTGTGTCTCACTCGTTCCCTGTGTCTCTCTCGGTCCCTGTATCTCTCTCTCACCCCTGTGTCTCTCTCGGTCCTGGTGTCTCTCTTGGTCCCTGTGTCTCTCTCTCTCATTCCCTGTGTCTCTCTCTCAGTCCCTGTGTCTCTCTCTCGTTGTCTGTGTCTCTCTCTCTCAGTCCCTGTGTCTCTCTCTCAGTCCCTGTGTCTCACTCGGTCCCTGTGTCTCTCTCGGTCCCTGTGTCTCCCTCTCACTCCTGTTTCTCACTCGGTCCCTGTGTCTCTCTCGGTCCTTGTGTCTCTCACTCAGTACCTGTGTCTCTATTCTTCCCTGTGCCTCTCTCTCGGTCCCTGTGTCTGCTATGTCCCTCTGTCCCCTCTCGGTCCCTGTGTCTCTCTCGGTCCCTGTGACTCGCTCAGTCCCTCTGTGTCTCTCTTGTTCCCTGTGTCTCTCTCTCGGTCCCTATGTCTCTCTCTCGGTCTCTGTGTCTCTCTCTCGGTCCCTGTGTCTGCTCGGTGTCTGTGTCTCCCTCTCGGTCCCTGTGTCTCTCTCGGTCCCTGTGTCTCTCTCGGTCACTGTCTCTGTCAGTCCCTGTGTCTCACTCGGTCCCTGTGATTCTCTCGGTCCTTGTGTCTCTCTCTCGGTCCCTGTGTCTCTCTCCCCCAGTCCCTGTGTCTCTCTCGGTCTCTGTGTCTCACTCGGTCCCTGTGTCTCTCTCGGTCCCTTTGTCTCTCTCTCTCGGTCCCTGTGTCTCTCTCTCGGTCCCTGTGTCTCTCTCGGTCCCTGTGACTCGCTCAGTCCCTGTGTCTCTCACTCGGTCCCTGTGTGTCTCTCTCGTTCCCTGTGTCTCACTCGGTCCCTGTGTCTCGCTCGGTCCCTGTGTCTCCCTCGCACCCCTGTGTCTCACTCGGTCCCTGAGTCTCTCTCGGTCCTTGTGTCTCTCTCTCGGTCCCTGTGTCTCTCTCTCTGTCCCTATGTCCCTCTCGGTCACTGTCTCTTTCTTCTTCCCTGTGTTTCTCTCGGTCCCTGTGTCTCACTCGGTCCCTGTGTCTCTCTCTCGCTCCCTGTCTTTCTCTCTCGGACGATTGTGTCTCTCTCTCGGTCCCTGTGTCTCCATCGGTCCCTCTGTCTCTCACTCGGTCCCTGTCTCTCTCTTGGTCCCTGTGTCTCACTCGATCCCTGTCTCTCTCTCTCTCAGATTCAGTGTCTCTGTCGGTCCCTGTGTCTCTCTCTCGGTCCCTGTGACTCTCTCGGTCCCTGTGTCTCTCTCTCTAGGTCCTTGTGTCTCTCTCTCGGTCCCTGTGTCTCTCACTCGTTCCCTCTGTCTCTCTCTCGGTCCCTGTCTCTCTCTCGGTCCCTGTGACTCCCTCAGTCCTTGTGTCTCTCACTCGGTCCCTGTGTCTCCCTCTCGGTCCCTGTGTCTCTCTGTCTCGGTCCCTGTGTCTCTCTCGGTCGCTGTGTCTCTCTCTCGGTCCCTGTGTCTCTCTGTCTCGGTCCCTGTGTCTCTCTCGGTCGCTGTGTCTCAATCGATCCCTGTGGCTCTCTCTCAGTCCCTGTGTCTCTCTCGGTCCCTGTGTCTCTCTTTCGGTCCCTGTGTCTCTCTCACTCGGTCCCTGTCTCTCTCTCTCTCAGTTTCAGTGTCTCTCTCTCGGTCCCTGTGACTCATTCGGTCCCTGTGTCTCTCTCTAGGTCCTTGTGTCTCTCTCGGTCCCTGTGTCTCTCTCTCTCGGTCCCTGTGTCTCACTCTGTCCCTGTGTCTCTCTCTCGGTCCCTGTCTCTCTCTCTCGGTCCCTGTCTCTCTCTCTCGGTCACTCTGTTTCGCTCGGTCCCTTTGTCTCTCTCTCGGTCCCTGTGTCTCTCACTCGGTCCCTGTGTCTCTCACTCGGTCCCTGTGTCTCTCACTCGGTACCTGTGTCAGCTCGGTCCCTGTGTCTCCATCTCGGTCCCTGTGTCTCTCTCGGTCCTTGTGTCTCTCTCTCGGTCACTGTTCCTGTCTCAGTCCCTGTGTCTCTCTTGGTCCCTGTGTCTCTCTCTCGGTCCCTGTGTCAGCTCGGTCCCTGTGTCTCCATCTCGGTCCCTGTGTATCTCTCGGTCCTTGTGTCTCTCTCTCGGTCACTGTCTCTCTCTCGGTCCCTGTTTCTCACTCGGTCCCTGTGTCTCTCTGTCGGTCTTTGTGTGTCTCTCTCTCAGTCCCTGTGTCCCTCTCTCGATCCCTGTGTCTCTCTCGGTCCCTGTATCTCTCTCTCGGTCCCTGTGTCTCTCTCGGTCCCTGTGACTCGCTCAATCCCTCTCTCTCTCTCCTGTTCCCTGTGTCCCTCTCTCGGTCCCTGTGTCTCTCTCTCGGTCTCTGTGTCTCTCTCTCGGTCCCTGTGTCTGCTCGGTCCCTGTGTATCCCTCTCAGTCCCTGTGTCTCTCTCGGTCCTTGTGTCTCTCTCTCGGTCGCTGTGTCTCTCTCTCTCTCAGTCTCTGTGTCTCTCTCGGTCACTGTCTCTCTCGGTCCCTGTGTCTCTCTCTCGGTCCCTGTGTCTCTCTCAGTCCCTGTGTCTCACTCGGTGCCTATGTCTCTCTCGGTCCCTCTGTCTCTCTCGGTCCCTGTGTATCACTCAGTCCCTGTGTCTCACTCGGTGCCTGTGTCTCTCTCGGTCCTTGTGTCTCTCTCTCGGTCCCTGTGTCTCTCTCTCTCCCAGTCCCTGTGTCTCTCTCGGTCACTGTCTCTCTCCCAGTCCCTGTGTCTCACTCGATCACTGTGTCTCTCTCGGTCCCGGTGTCTCTCTCGGTCCCTGTGTCTCTCTCTTGCTCCCTGTGTCTTTCTCGGTCCCTGTGTCTCTCCCGGTCCCTGTTTCTCTCTCTCGGTCCCTGTATCTCTCTCTCACCCCTGTTTCTCTCTCGGTCCTGGTGTCTCTCTTGGTCCCTGTGTCTCTCTCTCTCAGTCCCTGTGTCTCTCTCTCAGTCCCTGTGTCTCTCTCTCGTTGCCTGTGTCTCTCTCTCTCAGTCCCTGTGTCTCTCTCTCAGTCCCTGTGTCTCTCTCTCAGTCCCTGTGTCTCACTCGGTCCCTGTGTCTCTCTCGGTCCCTGTGTCTCCCTCTCACCCCTGTTTCTCACTCAGTCCCTGTGTCTCTCTCGGTCCCTGTGTCTCTCTCGGTCCTTGTTTCTCTCACTCAGTACCTGTGTCTCTCTCGGTCCCTGTGACTCGCTCAGTCCCTCTGTGTCTCTCGGTCCCTGTGTCTCTCTCTCGGTCCCTGTGACTCTCTCTCGGTCCCTGTGTCTCTCACTCAGTACCGATGTCTCTCTTGTTCCCTGTGTCTCACTCTCGGTCCCTGTGTCTCTCTCTCGGTCTCTGTGTCACTCTCTCGGTCCCTGTGTCTGCTCGGTCCCTGTGTCTCCCTCTCGGTCACTGTCTCTGTCTCAGTCCCTGTGTCTCTCTTGGTCCCTGAGTCTCTCTCTCGGTCCCTGTGTCAGCTCGGTCCTTGTGTCTCCATCTCGGTCCCTGTGTCTCTCACTCGGTCCCTGTGTCTCTCACTCAGTACCTGTGTCAGCTCGGTCCCTGTGTCTCCATCTCGGTCCCTGTGTCTCTCTCGGTCCTTGTGTCTCTCTCTCGGTCACTGTCTCTGTCTCAGTCCCTGTGTCTCTCTTGGTCCCTGTGTCTCTCTCTCGGTCCCTGTGTCAGCTCGGTCCCTGTGTCTCCATCTCGGTCCCTGTGTCTCTCTCGGTCCTTGTGTCTCTCTCTCGGTCACTGTCTCTGTCTCAGTCCCTGTGTCTCTCTTGTTCCCTGTGACCCTCTCTCGGTCCCTGTGTCTCTTTCTCTGTCCCGGTGTCTCTCTCTCGGTCCCTGTGTCTCTCTCCGTCCCTATATCTCTCTCTCACCCCTGTGTCTCTTTCGGTCCCTCTGTCTCTCTCTCTGTCCTGGTGTCTCTCTTGGTCCATGTGTCTCTCTCTCAGTCGCTGTGTCTCTCTCTCTCAGTCCCTGTGTCTCACTCGGTCCCTATGTCCCTCTCGGTCCCAGTGTCTCTGTCTCGGTCCCTGTGTCTCTCTTGGTCCCTGTGTCTCTCTCTCAGTCCCTGTGTCTCTCTCTCAGTCCCTGTGTCTCTTTCTCGGTCCCTGTGTCTCTCTCTCGGTCCCTGTGTCTCTCTCTCAGTCCCTGTCTCTCTCTCGGTCCCTGTGTCTCTCTCACGCTCCCTGTAACTCGCTCAGTCCCTGTGTCTCTTTCTCTGTCCCGGTGTCTCTCTCTCGGTCCCTGTGTCTCTCTCCGTCCCTGTATCTCTCTCTCACCCCTGTGTCTCTTTCGGTCCCTGTGTCTCTCTCTGTCCTGGTGTCTCTCTTGGTCCCTGTGTCTCTCTCTCAGTCCCAGTGTCTCTCTCGGTCCCTGTGTCTCTCTCGGTCCTTGTATCTCTCTCGGTCCCTGTGTCTCTCTCTCTCGGTCCCTGTGTCTCTCTCTCTCTCGGTCCCTGTGTCTCACTCGGTCCCTGTCACTCTCTCGGTCCCTGTGTCTCTCTCTCTCAGTCCCTGTGTCTCTCTCGGTCCCTGTGTGTCTCTCTCTCAGTCCCTGTCTCTCTCTCGATCACTGTCTCTCTCTTTCGGTCCCTGGGTCTCTCTCGGTCCCTGTGTCTCTCTCTCTCAGTCCTTGTGTCTCTCTCGGTCTCTGTGTCTCTCTCAGTCCCTGTGTCTCACTCGGTCCCTGACACTCTCTCAGTCCCTGTGTCTCTCTCGGTCCCTGTGTCTCTCTCACTCGGTCCCTGTGTCTCTCACTCGGTCCCTGTCTCTCTCTCGGTCCCTGTGTCTCACTCGGTCCCTGTGTCTCTCTCGGTCCCTGTCTCTCTCTCTCAGTTTCAGTGTCTCACTCGGTCCCTGTCTCTATCTCTCAGTCTCTGTATCTCTCAATCTGTCCTGGTGTGTCTCTCTCTCGGTCACTGTGTTTCTCTATCGGTCCCTGTGTCTCTCACTCGGTACCTGTCTCTGTCTCGGTCCCTGTGTCTCTCTCGGTCCCGGTGTCTCTCTCTCGGTCCCTGTGTCTCTCTCGGTCCCTGTGTCTCTCTCGGTCCCGGTGTCTCTCTCTCAGTCCCTGTGTCTCTCTCTCAGTCCCTGCATCTCTTTCTCAGTCCCTGTGTCTCTCTCTCGGTCCCTGTGTCTCTCTCTCGGTCCCTGTGTCTCTCTCGGTGCCTGTGTCTCTCTCTCTCGATCCATGTGTCTGTCTCGGTCCCTGTGTCTCTCTCTCGGTCCCTGTATCTCTCTCGGTCGCTGTGTCTCTCTCGGTCCCTGTGTCTCCCTCTCACCCCTGTGTCTCTCTCGGTCCCTGTGTCTCTCTCGGTCTCTGTGTCTCACTCAGTCCCTGTGTCTCACTCGGTCCCTGTGTCTCTCTCGGTCTTTGTGTCTCTCTCTCAGTCCCTGTGTCTCTCTCAGTCCCTGTGTCTCTCTCTCGGTCACTGTCTCTCTCTCTCGGTCCCTGAGACTCTCTCTCGGTCCCTGTGTCTATCTCTGGGTCCCTGTGTCTCACTCGGTCCCTGTGTTTCACTCGGTCCTTGTGTCTCTCTCTCAGTTACTGTCTCTCTCTCTCGGTCCCTGTGACTCTCTCTCGGTCCCTGTGTCTCTCTCTAGGTCCTTGTGTCTCTCTCTCGGTCCCTGTGTCTCTCTCTAGGTCCTTGTGTCTCTCTCTCGGTCCCTGAGACTCTCTCTCGGTCCCTGTGTCTATCTCTGGGTCCCTGTGTCTCACTCGGTCCCTGTCTCTCTCGGTCCCTGTCTCTCTCTCTCAGTCCCTGTCTCTCTCTCTCTCTGTCACTCTGTTTCTCTCGGTCCCTGTGTCTCTCTCTCGGTCCCTGTGTCTCTCACTCGGTACCTGTGTCAGTTCGGTCCCTGTGTCTCCTTCTCGGTCCCTGTGTCTCTTTCGGTCCTTGTGTCTCTCTCTCGGTCACTGTCTCTGTCTCAGTCCCTGTGTCTCTCTTGGTCCCTGTGTCTCTCTCTCGGTCCCTGTGTCAGCTCGGTCCCTGTGTCTCCATCTCGGTCCCTGTGTATCTCTCGGTCCTTGTGTCTCTCTCTCGGTCACTGTCTCTCTCTCGGTCCCTGTGTCTCTCTCGGTCCCTGTGACTCGCTCAGTCCCTCTCTCTCTCTCTTGTTCCCAGTGTCCCTCTCTTGGTCCCTGTGTCTCTCTCTCGGTCTCTGTGTCTCTCTCTCGGTCCCTGTGTCTGCTCAGTCCCTGTGTATCCCTCTCAGTCCCTGTGTCTCTCTCGGTCCTTGTGTCTCTCTCTCGGTCGCTGTGTCTCTCTCTCTCTCAGTCCCTGTGTCTCTCTCGGTCACTGTCTCTCTCGGTCCCTGTGTCTCTCTCGGTCCCTGTGTCTCTCTCGGTCCCTGTGTCTCTCTCAGTCCCTGTGTCTCACTCGGTGCCTGTGTCTCTCTCGGTCCTTGTGTCTCTCTCTCTCGGTCCCTGTGTCTCTCTCTCCCAGTCCCTGTGTCTCTCTCGGTCACTGTCTCTCCCTCGGTCCCTGTGTCATTCTCGGTCTCTGTGTCTCACTCGGTCACTGTGTCTCTCTCGGTCCCGGTGTCTCTCTCGGTCCCTGTGTCTCTCTCTTTCTCCCTGTGTCTTTCTCGGTCCCTGTGTCTCTCCCGGTCCCTGTCTCTCTCTCTCAGACCCCGTGTCTCTCTCTCGGTCCTTGTGTCTCTCTCTCGGTCCCTGTGTCTCCCTCGGTCCGTGTGTCTCACTCGTTCCCTGTGTCTCTCTCGGTCCCTGTATCTCTCTCTCACCCCTGTGTCTCTCTCGGTCCTGGTGTCTCTCTTGGTCCCTGTGTCTCTCTCTCTCATTCCCTGTGTCTCTCTCTCAGTCCCTGTGTCTCTCTCTCGTTGCCTGTGTCACTCTCTCTCAGTCCCTGTGTCTCTCTCTCAGTCCCTGTGTCTCTCTCTCGGTCCTTGTGTCTCTCTCTCGGTCCCTGTGTCTCCCTCGGTCTGTGTGTCTCACTCGTTCCCTGTGTCTCTCTCGGTCCCTGTATCTCTCTCTCACCCCTGTGTCTCTCTCGGTCCTGGTGTCTCTCTTGGTCCCTGTGTCTCTCTCTCTCATTCCCTGTGTCTCTCTCTCAGTCCCTGTGTCTCTCTCTCGTTGTCTGTGTCTCTCTCTCTCAGTCCCTGTGTCTCTCTCTCAGTCCCTGTGTCTCACTCGGTCCCTGTGTCTCTCTCGGTCCCTGTGTCTCCCTCTCACTCCTGTTTCTCACTCGGTCCCTGTGTCTCTCTCGGTCCTTGTGTCTCTCACTCAGTACCTGTGTCTCTATTCTTCCCTGTGCCTCTCTCTCGGTCCCTGTGTCTGCTATGTCCCTCTGTCCCCTCTCGGTCCCTGTGTCTCTCTCGGTCCCTGTGACTCGCTCAGTCCCTCTGTGTCTCTCTTGTTCCCTGTGTCTCTCTCTCGGTCCCTATGTCTCTCTCTCGGTCTCTGTGTCTCTCTCTCGGTCCCTGTGTCTGCTCGGTGTCTGTGTCTCCCTCTCGGTCCCTGTGTCTCTCTCGGTCCCTGTGTCTCTCTCGGTCACTGTCTCTGTCAGTCCCTGTATCTCACTCGGTCCCTCTGATTCTCTCGGTCCTTGTGTCTCTCTCTCTCGGTCCCTGTGTCTCTCTCCCCCAGTCCCTGTGTCTCTCTCGGTCTCTGTGTCTCACTCGGTCCCTGTGTCTCTCTCGGTCCCTTTGTCTCTCTCTCTCGGTCCCTGTGTCTCTCTCTCGGTCCCTGTGTCTCTCTCGGTCCCTGTGACTCGCTCAGTCCCTGTGTCTCTCACTCGGTCCCTGTGTGTCTCTCTCGTTCCCTGTGTCTCACTCGGTCCCTGTGTCTCGCTCGGTCCCTGTGTCTCCCTCTCACCCCTGTGTCTCACTCGGTCCCTGAGTCTCTCTCGGTCCTTGTGTCTCTCTCTCGGTCCCTGTGTCTCTCTCTCTGTCCCTATGTCCCTCTCGGTCACTGTCTCTTTCTCGGTCCCTGTGTTTCTCTCGGTCCCTGTGTCTCACTCGGTCCCTGTGTCTCTCTCTCGCTCCCTGTCTTTCTCTCTCGGACGATTGTGTCTCTCTCTCGGTCCCTGTGTCTCCATCGGTCCCTCTGTCTCTCACTCGGTCCCTGTCTCTCTCTTGGTCCCTGTGTCTCACTCGATCCCTGTCTCTCTCTCTCTCAGATTCAGTGTCTCTGTCGGTCCCTGTGTCTCTCTCTCGGTCCCTGTGACTCTCTCGGTCCCTGTGTCTCTCTCTCTAGGTCCTTGTGTCTCTCTCTCGGTCCCTGTGTCTCTCACTCGTTCCCTCTGTCTCTCTCTCGGTCCCTGTCTCTCTCTCGGTCCCTGTGACTCCCTCAGTCCTTGTGTCTCTCACTCGGTCCCTGTGTCTCCCTCTCGGTCCCTGTGTCTCTCTGTCTCGGTCCCTGTGTCTCTCTCGGTCGCTGTGTCTCTCTCTCGGTCCCTGTGTCTCTCTGTCTCGGTCCCTGTGTCTCTCTCGGTCGCTGTGTCTCAATCGATCCCTGTGGCTCTCTCTCAGTCCCTGTGTCTCTCTCGGTCCCTGTGTCTCTCTTTCGGTCCCTGTGTCTCTCTCACTCGGTCCCTGTCTCTCTCTCTCTCAGTTTCAGTGTCTCTCTCTCGGTCCCTGTGACTCATTCGGTCCCTGTGTCTCTCTCTCTCATTCCCTGTGTCTCTCTCTCAGTCCCTGTGTCTCTCTCTCGTTGCCTGTGTCACTCTCTCTCAGTCCCTGTGTCTCTCTCTCAGTCCCTGTGTCTCTCTCTCGGTCCTTGTGTCTCTCTCTCGGTCCCTGTGTCTCCCTCGGTCTGTGTGTCTCACTCGTTCCCTGTGTCTCTCTCGGTCCCTGTATCTCTCTCTCACCCCTGTGTCTCTCTCGGTCCTGGTGTCTCTCTTGGTCCCTGTGTCTCTCTCTCTCATTCCCTGTGTCTCTCTCTCAGTCCCTGTGTCTCTCTCTCGTTGTCTGTGTCTCTCTCTCTCAGTCCCTGTGTCTCTCTCTCAGTCCCTGTGTCTCACTCGGTCCCTGTGTCTCTCTCGGTCCCTGTGTCTCCCTCTCACTCCTGTTTCTCACTCGGTCCCTGTGTCTCTCTCGGTCCTTGTGTCTCTCACTCAGTACCTGTGTCTCTATTCTTCCCTGTGCCTCTCTCTCGGTCCCTGTGTCTGCTATGTCCCTCTGTCCCCTCTCGGTCCCTGTGTCTCTCTCGGTCCCTGTGACTCGCTCAGTCCCTCTGTGTCTCTCTTGTTCCCTGTGTCTCTCTCTCGGTCCCTATGTCTCTCTCTCGGTCTCTGTGTCTCTCTCTCGGTCCCTGTGTCTGCTCGGTGTCTGTGTCTCCCTCTCGGTCCCTGTGTCTCTCTCGGTCCCTGTGTCTCTCTCGGTCACTGTCTCTGTCAGTCCCTGTATCTCACTCGGTCCCTCTGATTCTCTCGGTCCTTGTGTCTCTCTCTCGGTCCCTGTGTCTCTCTCCCCCAGTCCCTGTGTCTCTCTCGGTCTCTGTGTCTCACTCGGTCCCTGTGTCTCTCTCGGTCCCTTTGTCTCTCTCTCTCGGTCCCTGTGTCTCTCTCTCGGTCCCTGTGTCTCTCTCGGTCCCTGTGACTCGCTCAGTCCCTGTGTCTCTCACTCGGTCCCTGTGTGTCTCTCTCGTTCCCTGTGTCTCACTCGGTCCCTGTGTCTCGCTCGGTCCCTGTGTCTCCCTCTCACCCCTGTGTCTCACTCGGTCCCTGAGTCTCTCTCGGTCCTTGTGTCTCTCTCTCGGTCCCTGTGTCTCTCTCTCTGTCCCTATGTCCCTCTCGGTCACTGTCTCTTTCTCGGTCCCTGTGTTTCTCTCGGTCCCTGTGTCTCACTCGGTCCCTGTGTCTCTCTCTCGCTCCCTGTCTTTCTCTCTCGGACGATTGTGTCTCTCTCTCGGTCCCTGTGTCTCCATCGGTCCCTCTGTCTCTCACTCGGTCCCTGTCTCTCTCTTGGTCCCTGTGTCTCACTCGATCCCTGTCTCTCTCTCTCTCAGATTCAGTGTCTCTGTCGGTCCCTGTGTCTCTCTCTCGGTCCCTGTGACTCTCTCGGTCCCTGTGTCTCTCTCTCTAGGTCCTTGTGTCTCTCTCTCGGTCCCTGTGTCTCTCACTCGTTCCCTCTGTCTCTCTCTCGGTCCCTGTCTCTCTCTCGGTCCCTGTGACTCCCTCAGTCCTTGTGTCTCTCACTCGGTCCCTGTGTCTCCCTCTCGGTCCCTGTGTCTCTCTGTCTCGGTCCCTGTGTCTCTCTCGGTCGCTGTGTCTCTCTCTCGGTCCCTGTGTCTCTCTGTCTCGGTCCCTGTGTCTCTCTCGGTCGCTGTGTCTCAATCGATCCCTGTGGCTCTCTCTCAGTCCCTGTGTCTCTCTCGGTCCCTGTGTCTCCCTTTCGGTCCCTGTGTCTCTCTCACTCGGTCCCTGTCTCTCTCTCTCTCAGTTTCAGTGTCTCTCTCTCGGTCCCTGTGACTCATTCGGTCCCTGTGTCTCTCTCTAGGTCCTTGTGTCTCTCTCGGTCCCTGTGTCTCTCTCTCTCGGTCCCTGTGTCTCACTCTGTCCCTGTGTCTCTCTCTCGGTCCCTGTCTCTCTCTCTCGGTCCCTGTCTCTCTCTCTCGGTCACTCTGTTTCGCTCGGTCCCTTTGTCTCTCTCTCGGTCCCTGTGTCTCTCACTCGGTCCCTGTGTCTCTCACTCGGTCCCTGTGTCTCTCACTCGGTACCTGTGTCAGCTCGGTCCCTGTGTCTCCATCTCGGTCCCTGTGTCTCTCTCGGTCCTTGTGTCTCTCTCTCGGTCACTGTTCCTGTCTCAGTCCCTGTGTCTCTCTTGGTCCCTGTGTCTCTCTCTCGGTCCCTGTGTCAGCTCGGTCCCTGTGTCTCCATCTCGGTCCCTGTGTATCTCTCGGTCCTTGTGTCTCTCTCTCGGTCACTGTCTCTCTCTCGGTCCCTGTTTCTCACTCGGTCCCTGTGTCTCTCTGTCGGTCTTTGTGTGTCTCTCTCTCAGTCCCTGTGTCTCTCTCTCGATCCCTGTGTCTCTCTCGGTCCCTGTATCTCTCTCTCGGTCCCTGTGTCTCTCTCGGTCCCTGTGACTCGCTCAATCCCTCTCTCTCTCTCCTGTTCCCTGTGTCCCTCTCTCGGTCCCTGTGTCTCTCTCTCGGTCTCTGTGTCTCTCTCTCGGTCCCTGTGTCTGCTCGGTCCCTGTGTATCCCTCTCAGTCCCTGTGTCTCTCTCGGTCCTTGTGTCTCTCTCTCGGTCGCTGTGTCTCTCTCTCTCTCAGTCTCTGTGTCTCTCTCGGTCACTGTCTCTCTCGGTCCCTGTGTCTCTCTCTCGGTCCCTGTGTCTCTCTCAGTCCCTGTGTCTCACTCGGTGCCTATGTCTCTCTCGGTCCCTCTGTCTCTCTCGGTCCCTGTGTATCACTCAGTCCCTGTGTCTCACTCGGTGCCTGTGTCTCTCTCGGTCCTTGTGTCTCTCTCTCGGTCCCTGTGTCTCTCTCTCTCCCAGTCCCTGTGTCTCTCTCGGTCACTGTCTCTCTCCCAGTCCCTGTGTCTCACTCGATCACTGTGTCTCTCTCGGTCCCGGTGTCTCTCTCGGTCCCTGTGTCTCTCTCTTGCTCCCTGTGTCTTTCTCGGTCCCTGTGTCTCTCCCGGTCCCTGTTTCTCTCTCTCGGTCCCTGTATCTCTCTCTCACCCCTGTTTCTCTCTCGGTCCTGGTGTCTCTCTTGGTCCCTGTGTCTCTCTCTCTCAGTCCCTGTGTCTCTCTCTCAGTCCCTGTGTCTCTCTCTCGTTGCCTGTGTCTCTCTCTCTCAGTCCCTGTGTCTCTCTCTCAGTCCCTGTGTCTCTCTCTCAGTCCCTGTGTCTCACTCGGTCCCTGTGTCTCTCTCGGTCCCTGTGTCTCCCTCTCACCCCTGTTTCTCACTCAGTCCCTGTGTCTCTCTCGGTCCCTGTGTCTCTCTCGGTCCTTGTTTCTCTCACTCAGTACCTGTGTCTCTCTCGGTCCCTGTGACTCGCTCAGTCCCTCTGTGTCTCTCGGTCCCTGTGTCTCTCTCTCGGTCCCTGTGACTCTCTCTCGGTCCCTGTGTCTCTCACTCAGTACCGATGTCTCTCTTGTTCCCTGTGTCTCACTCTCGGTCCCTGTGTCTCTCTCTCGGTCTCTGTGTCACTCTCTCGGTCCCTGTGTCTGCTCGGTCCCTGTGTCTCCCTCTCGGTCACTGTCTCTGTCTCAGTCCCTGTGTCTCTCTTGGTCCCTGAGTCTCTCTCTCGGTCCCTGTGTCAGCTCGGTCCTTGTGTCTCCATCTCGGTCCCTGTGTCTCTCACTCGGTCCCTGTGTCTCTCACTCAGTACCTGTGTCAGCTCGGTCCCTGTGTCTCCATCTCGGTCCCTGTGTCTCTCTCGGTCCTTGTGTCTCTCTCTCGGTCACTGTCTCTGTCTCAGTCCCTGTGTCTCTCTTGGTCCCTGTGTCTCTCTCTCGGTCCCTGTGTCAGCTCGGTCCCTGTGTCTCCATCTCGGTCCCTGTGTCTCTCTCGGTCCTTGTGTCTCTCTCTCGGTCACTGTCTCTGTCTCAGTCCCTGTGTCTCTCTTGTTCCCTGTGACCCTCTCTCGGTCCCTGTGTCTCTTTCTCTGTCCCGGTGTCTCTCTCTCGGTCCCTGTGTCTCTCTCCGTCCCTATATCTCTCTCTCACCCCTGTGTCTCTTTCGGTCCCTCTGTCTCTCTCTCTGTCCTGGTGTCTCTCTTGGTCCATGTGTCTCTCTCTCAGTCGCTGTGTCTCTCTCTCTCAGTCCCTGTGTCTCACTCGGTCCCTATGTCCCTCTCGGTCCCAGTGTCTCTGTCTCGGTCCCTGTGTCTCTCTTGGTCCCTGTGTCTCTCTCTCAGTCCCTGTGTCTCTCTCTCAGTCCCTGTGTCTCTTTCTCGGTCCCTGTGTCTCTCTCTCGGTCCCTGTGTCTCTCTCTCAGACCCTGTCTCTCTCTCGGTCCCTGTGTCTCTCTCACGCTCCCTGTAACTCGCTCAGTCCCTGTGTCTCTTTCTCTGTCCCGGTGTCTCTCTCTCGGTCCCTGTGTCTCTCTCCGTCCCTGTATCTCTCTCTCACCCCTGTGTCTCTTTCGGTCCCTGTGTCTCTCTCTGTCCTGGTGTCTCTCTTGGTCCCTGTGTCTCTCTCTCAGTCCCAGTGTCTCTCTCGGTCCCTGTGTCTCTCTCGGTCCTTGTATCTCTCTCGGTCCCTGTGTCTCTCTCTCTCGGTCCCTGTGTCTCTCTCTCTCTCGGTCCCTGTGTCTCACTCGGTCCCTGTCACTCTCTCGGTCCCTGTGTCTCTCTCTCTCAGTCCCTGTGTCTCTCTCGGTCCCTGTGTGTCTCTCTCTCAGTCCCTGTCTCTCTCTCGATCACTGTCTCTCTCTTTCGGTCCCTGGGTCTCTCTCGGTCCCTGTGTCTCTCTCTCTCAGTCCTTGTGTCTCTCTCGGTCTCTGTGTCTCTCTCAGTCCCTGTGTCTCACTCGGTCCCTGACACTCTCTCAGTCCCTGTGTCTCTCTCGGTCCCTGTGTCTCTCTCACTCGGTCCCTGTGTCTCTCACTCGGTCCCTGTCTCTCTCTCGGTCCCTGTGTCTCACTCGGTCCCTGTGTCTCTCTTGGTCCCTGTCTCTCTCTCTCAGTTTCAGTGTCTCACTCGGTCCCTGTCTCTATCTCTCAGTCTCTGTATCTCTCAATCTGTCCTGGTGTGTCTCTCTCTCGGTCACTGTGTTTCTCTATCGGTCCCTGTGTCTCTCACTCGGTACCTGTCTCTGTCTCGGTCCCTGTGTCTCTCTCGGTCCCGGTGTCTCTCTCTCGGTCCCTGTGTCTCTCTCGGTCCCTGTGTCTCTCTCGGTCCCGGTGTCTCTCTCTCAGTCCCTGTGTCTCTCTCTCAGTCCCTGCATCTCTTTCTCAGTCCCTGTGTCTCTCTCTCGGTCCCTGTGTCTCTCTCTCGGTCCCTGTGTCTCTCTCGGTGCCTGTGTCTCTCTCTCTCGATCCATGTGTCTGTCTCGGTCCCTGTGTCTCTCTCTCGGTCCCTGTATCTCTCTCGGTCGCTGTGTCTCTCTCGGTCCCTGTGTCTCCCTCTCACCCCTGTGTCTCTCTCGGTCCCTGTGTCTCTCTCGGTCTCTGTGTCTCACTCAGTCCCTGTGTCTCACTCGGTCCCTGTGTCTCTCTCGGTCTTTGTGTCTCTCTCTCAGTCCCTGTGTCTCTCTCAGTCCCTGTGTCTCTCTCTCGGTCACTGTCTCTCTCTCTCGGTCCCTGAGACTCTCTCTCGGTCCCTGTGTCTATCTCTGGGTCCCTGTGTCTCACTCGGTCCCTGTGTTTCACTCGGTCCTTGTGTCTCTCTCTCAGTTACTGTCTCTCTCTCTCGGTCCCTGTGACTCTCTCTCGGTCCCTTTGTCTCTCTCTAGGTCCTTGTGTCTCTCTCTCGGTCCCTGTGTCTCTCTCTAGGTCCTTGTGTCTCTCTCTCGGTCCCTGAGACTCTCTCTCGGTCCCTGTGTCTATCTCTGGGTCCCTGTGTCTCACTCGGTCCCTGTCTCTCTCGGTCCCTGTCTCTCTCTCTCAGTCCCTGTCTCTCTCTCTCTCTGTCACTCTGTTTCTCTCGGTCCCTGTGTCTCTCTCTCGGTCCCTGTGTCTCTCACTCGGTACCTGTGTCAGTTCGGTCCCTGTGTCTCCTTCTCGGTCCCTGTGTCTCTTTCGGTCCTTGTGTCTCTCTCTCGGTCACTGTCTCTGTCTCAGTCCCTGTGTCTCTCTTGGTCCCTGTGTCTCTCTCTCGGTCCCTGTGTCAGCTCGGTCCCTGTGTCTCCATCTCGGTCCCTGTGTATCTCTCGGTCCTTGTGTCTCTCTCTCGGTCACTGTCTCTCTCTCGGTCCCTGTGTCTCTCTCGGTCCCTGTGACTCGCTCAGTCCCTCTCTCTCTCTCTTGTTCCCAGTGTCCCTCTCTTGGTCCCTGTGTCTCTCTCTCGGTCTCTGTGTCTCTCTCTCGGTCCCTGTGTCTGCTCGGTCCCTGTGTATCCCTCTCAGTCCCTGTGTCTCTCTCGGTCCTTGTGTCTCTCTCTCGGTCGCTGTGTCTCTCTCTCTCTCAGTCCCTGTGTCTCTCTCGGTCACTGTCTCTCTCGGTCCCTGTGTCTCTCTCGGTCCCTGTGTCTCTCTCGGTCCCTGTGTCTCTCTCAGTCCCTGTGTCTCACTCGGTGCCTGTGTCTCTCTCGGTCCTTGTGTCTCTCTCTCTCGGTCCCTGTGTCTCTCTCTCCCAGTCCCTGTGTCTCTCTCGGTCACTGTCTCTCCCTCGGTCCCTGTGTCATTCTCGGTCTCTGTGTCTCACTCGGTCACTGTGTCTCTCTCGGTCCCGGTGTCTCTCTCGGTCCCTGTGTCTCTCTCTTTCTCCCTGTGTCTTTCTCGGTCCCTGTGTCTCTCCCGGTCCCTGTCTCTCTCTCTCAGACCCCGTGTCTCTCTCTCGGTCCTTGTGTCTCTCTCTCGGTCCCTGTGTCTCCCTCGGTCCGTGTGTCTCACTCGTTCCCTGTGTCTCTCTCGGTCCCTGTATCTCTCTCTCACCCCTGTGTCTCTCTCGGTCCTGGTGTCTCTCTTGGTCCCTGTGTCTCTCTCTCTCATTCCCTGTGTCTCTCTCTCAGTCCCTGTGTCTCTCTCTCGTTGCCTGTGTCACTCTCTCTCAGTCCCTGTGTCTCTCTCTCAGTCCCTGTGTCTCTCTCTCGGTCCTTGTGTCTCTCTCTCGGTCCCTGTGTCTCCCTCGGTCTGTGTGTCTCACTCGTTCCCTGTGTCTCTCTCGGTCCCTGTATCTCTCTCTCACCCCTGTGTCTCTCTCGGTCCTGGTGTCTCTCTTGGTCCCTGTGTCTCTCTCTCTCATTCCCTGTGTCTCTCTCTCAGTCCCTGTGTCTCTCTCTCGTTGTCTGTGTCTCTCTCTCTCAGTCCCTGTGTCTCTCTCTCAGTCCCTGTGTCTCACTCGGTCCCTGTGTCTCTCTCGGTCCCTGTGTCTCCCTCTCACTCCTGTTTCTCACTCGGTCCCTGTGTCTCTCTCGGTCCTTGTGTCTCTCACTCAGTACCTGTGTCTCTATTCTTCCCTGTGCCTCTCTCTCGGTCCCTGTGTCTGCTATGTCCCTCTGTCCCCTCTCGGTCCCTGTGTCTCTCTCGGTCCCTGTGACTCGCTCAGTCCCTCTGTGTCTCTCTTGTTCCCTGTGTCTCTCTCTCGGTCCCTATGTCTCTCTCTCGGTCTCTGTGTCTCTCTCTCGGTCCCTGTGTCTGCTCGGTGTCTGTGTCTCCCTCTCGGTCCCTGTGTCTCTCTCGGTCCCTGTGTCTCTCTCGGTCACTGTCTCTGTCAGTCCCTGTATCTCACTCGGTCCCTCTGATTCTCTCGGTCCTTGTGTCTCTCTCTCGGTCCCTGTGTCTCTCTCCCCCAGTCCCTGTGTCTCTCTCGGTCTCTGTGTCTCACTCGGTCCCTGTGTCTCTCTCGGTCCCTTTGTCTCTCTCTCTCGGTCCCTGTGTCTCTCTCTCGGTCCCTGTGTCTCTCTCGGTCCCTGTGACTCGCTCAGTCCCTGTGTCTCTCACTCGGTCCCTGTGTGTCTCTCTCGTTCCCTGTGTCTCACTCGGTCCCTGTGTCTCGCTCGGTCCCTGTGTCTCCCTCTCACCCCTGTGTCTCACTCGGTCCCTGAGTCTCTCTCGGTCCTTGTGTCTCTCTCTCGGTCCCTGTGTCTCTCTCTCTGTCCCTATGTCCCTCTCGGTCACTGTCTCTTTCTCGGTCCCTGTGTTTCTCTCGGTCCCTGTGTCTCACTCGGTCCCTGTGTCTCTCTCTCGCTCCCTGTCTTTCTCTCTCGGACGATTGTGTCTCTCTCTCGGTCCCTGTGTCTCCATCGGTCCCTCTGTCTCTCACTCGGTCCCTGTCTCTCTCTTGGTCCCTGTGTCTCACTCGATCCCTGTCTCTCTCTCTCTCAGATTCAGTGTCTCTGTCGGTCCCTGTGTCTCTCTCTCGGTCCCTGTGACTCTCTCGGTCCCTGTGTCTCTCTCTCTAGGTCCTTGTGTCTCTCTCTCGGTCCCTGTGTCTCTCACTCATTCCCTCTGTCTCTCTCTCGGTCCCTGTCTCTCTCTCGGTCCCTGTGACTCCCTCAGTCCTTGTGTCTCTCACTCGGTCCCTGTGTCTCCCTCTCGGTCCCTGTGTCTCTCTGTCTCGGTCCCTGTGTCTCTCTCGGTCGCTGTGTCTCTCTCTCGGTCCCTGTGTCTCTCTGTCTCGGTCCCTGTGTCTCTCTCGGTCGCTGTGTCTCAATCGATCCCTGTGGCTCTCTCTCAGTCCCTGTGTCTCTCTCGGTCCCTGTGTCTCTCTTTCGGTCCCTGTGTCTCTCTCACTCGGTCCCTGTCTCTCTCTCTCTCAGTTTCAGTGTCTCTCTCTCGGTCCCTGTGACTCATTCGGTCCCTGTGTCTCTCTCTAGGTCCTTGTGTCTCTCTCGGTCCCTGTGTCTCTCTCTCTCGGTCCCTGTGTCTCACTCTGTCCCTGTGTCTCTCTCTCGGTCCCTGTCTCTCTCTCTCGGTCCCTGTCTCTCTCTCTCGGTCACTCTGTTTCGCTCGGTCCCTTTGTCTCTCTCTCGGTCCCTGTGTCTCTCACTCGGTCCCTGTGTCTCTCACTCGGTCCCTGTGTCTCTCACTCGGTACCTGTGTCAGCTCGGTCCCTGTGTCTCCATCTCGGTCCCTGTGTCTCTCTCGGTCCTTGTGTCTCTCTCTCGGTCACTGTTCCTGTCTCAGTCCCTGTGTCTCTCTTGGTCCCTGTGTCTCTCTCTCGGTCCCTGTGTCAGCTCGGTCCCTGTGTCTCCATCTCGGTCCCTGTGTATCTCTCGGTCCTTGTGTCTCTCTCTCGGTCACTGTCTCTCTCTCGGTCCCTGTTTCTCACTCGGTCCCTGTGTCTCTCTGTCGGTCTTTGTGTGTCTCTCTCTCAGTCCCTGTGTCTCTCTCTCGATCCCTGTGTCTCTCTCGGTCCCTGTATCTCTCTCTCGGTCCCTGTGTCTCTCTCGGTCCCTGTGACTCGCTCAATCCCTCTCTCTCTCTCCTGTTCCCTGTGTCCCTCTCTCGGTCCCTGTGTCTCTCTCTCGGTCTCTGTGTCTCTCTCTCGGTCCCTGTGTCTGCTCGGTCCCTGTGTATCCCTCTCAGTCCCTGTGTCTCTCTCGGTCCTTGTGTCTCTCTCTCGGTCGCTGTGTCTCTCTCTCTCTCAGTCTCTGTGTCTCTCTCGGTCACTGTCTCTCTCGGTCCCTGTGTCTCTCTCTCGGTCCCTGTGTCTCTCTCAGTCCCTGTGTCTCACTCGGTGCCTATGTCTCTCTCGGTCCCTCTGTCTCTCTCGGTCCCTGTGTATCACTCAGTCCCTGTGTCTCACTCGGTGCCTGTGTCTCTCTCGGTCCTTGTGTCTCTCTCTCGGTCCCTGTGTCTCTCTCTCTCCCAGTCCCTGTGTCTCTCTCGGTCACTGTCTCTCTCCCAGTCCCTGTGTCTCACTCGATCACTGTGTCTCTCTCGGTCCCGGTGTCTCTCTCGGTCCCTGTGTCTCTCTCTTGCTCCCTGTGTCTTTCTCGGTCCCTGTGTCTCTCCCGGTCCCTGTTTCTCTCTCTCGGTCCCTGTATCTCTCTCTCACCCCTGTTTCTCTCTCGGTCCTGGTGTCTCTCTTGGTCCCTGTGTCTCTCTCTCTCAGTCCCTGTGTCTCTCTCTCAGTCCCTGTGTCTCTCTCTCGTTGCCTGTGTCTCTCTCTCTCAGTCCCTGTGTCTCTCTCTCAGTCCCTGTGTCTCTCCCTCAGTCCCTGTGTCTCACTCGGTCCCTGTGTCTCTCTCGGTCCCTGTGTCTCCCTCTCACCCCTGTTTCTCACTCAGTCCCTGTGTCTCTCTCGGTCCCTGTGTCTCTCTCGGTCCTTGTTTCTCTCACTCAGTACCTGTGTCTCTCTCGGTCCCTGTGACTCGCTCAGTCCCTCTGTGTCTCTCGGTCCCTGTGTCTCTCTCTCGGTCCCTGTGACTCTCTCTCGGTCCCTGTGTCTCTCACTCAGTACCGATGTCTCTCTTGTTCCCTGTGTCTCACTCTCGGTCCCTGTGTCTCTCTCTCGGTCTCTGTGTCACTCTCTCGGTCCCTGTGTCTGCTCGGTCCCTGTGTCTCCCTCTCGGTCACTGTCTCTGTCTCAGTCCCTGTGTCTCTCTTGGTCCCTGAGTCTCTCTCTCGGTCCCTGTGTCAGCTCGGTCCTTGTGTCTCCATCTCGGTCCCTGTGTCTCTCACTCGGTCCCTGTGTCTCTCACTCAGTACCTGTGTCAGCTCGGTCCCTGTGTCTCCATCTCGGTCCCTGTGTCTCTCTCGGTCCTTGTGTCTCTCTCTCGGTCACTGTCTCTGTCTCAGTCCCTGTGTCTCTCTTGGTCCCTGTGTCTCTCTCTCGGTCCCTGTGTCAGCTCGGTCCTTGTGTCTCCATCTCGGTCCCTGTGACTCGCTCAATCCCTCTCTCCCTCTCTTGTTCCCTGTGTCCCTCTCTCGGTCGCTGTGTCTCTCTCTCTCTCAGTCTCTGTGTCTCTCTCGGTCACTGTCTCTCTCGGTCCCTGTGTCTCTCTCTCGGTCCCTGTGTCTCTCTCAGTCCCTGTGTCTCACTCGGTGCCTATGTCTCTCTTGGTCCCTGTGTCTCTCTCGGTCCCTGTGGATCTCTCAGTCCCTGTGTCTCACTCGGTGCCTGTGTCTCTCTCGGTCCTGATGCCTCTCTCTCGTTCCCTGTGTCTCTCTCTTGGTCCCTGTGTCTCTCTCAGTCCCTGTGTCTCACTCGGTGCCTGTCTCTCTCTCGGTCCCTTTGTCTCTCGCTCCCAGTCCCTGTGTCTCTCTCGGTCACTGTCTCTCTCTAGGTCCCTGTGTCTCTCTGGGTCTCTGTGTCTCACTCGGTCACTGTGTCTCTCTCGGTCCCGGTGTCTCTCTCGGTCCCTGTGTCTCTCTCTTGCTCCCTGTGTCTTTCTCGGTCCCTGTGTCTCTCCCGGTCCCTGTCTCTCTCTCTCAGTCCCTGTGTCTCTCTCTCGGTCCTTGTGTCTCTCTCTCGGTCCCTGTGTCTCCCTCGGTCCGTGTGTCTCACTCGTTCCCTGTGTCTCTCTCGGTCCCTGTATCTCTCTCTCACCCCTGTGTCTCTCTCGGTCCAGGTGTCTCTCTTGGTCCCTGTGTCTCTCTCTCTCAGTCCCTGTATCTCTCTCTCAGTCCCTGTGTCTCTCTCTCGTTGCCTGTGTCTCTCTCTCTCAGTCCCTGTGTCTCTCTCTCAGTCCCTGTGTCTCACTCGGTCCCTATGTCTCTCTCGGTCCCTGTGACTCCCTCTCACCCCTGTTTCTCACTCGGTCCCTGTGTCTCTCTCGGTCCTTGTTTCTCTCACTCAGTACCTGTGTCTCTATTTTTCCCTGTCTCTCTCTCTCGGTCCCTGTTTCTCTCTCTCTGTCTCTGTGTCTCTCTCTCGGTCCCTGTGTCTGCTATGTCCCTCTGTCCCCTCTCGGTCCCTGTGTCTCTCTCGGTCCCTGTGACTCGCTCAGTCCCTCTGTGTCTCTCAGTCCCTGTGTCTCTCTCTCGGTCCCTGAGTCTCTCTCTCGGTCCCTGTGTCTCTCACTCAGTACCTGTGTCTCTCTTGTTCCCTGTGTCTCTCTCTCGGTCCCTGTGTCTCTCTCTCGGTCTCTGTGTCTCTCTCTCGGCCCCTGTGTCTGCTCGGTCCCTGTGTCTCCCTCTCGGTCCCTGTGTCTCTCTCGGTCCTTGTGTCTCTCTCTCGGTCGCTGTGTCTCTCTCTCTCTCAGTCCCTATGTCTCCCTCGGTCACTGTCTCTCTCTAGGTCCCTGTGTCTCTCTCGGTCCCTGTGTCTCTCTCGGTCCCTGTGTCTCTCTCAGTCCCTGTGTTTCACTCGGTCCCTGTGATTCTCTCGGTCCTTGTGTCTCTCTCTCGGTCCCTGTGTCTCTCTCTCCCAGTCCCTGTGTCTCTCTCTGTCTCTGTGTCTCACTCGGTCCCTGTGTCTCTCTCGGTCCCTTTGTCTCTCTCTCAGTCCCTGTGTCTCACTCGGTCCCTGTGTCTCTCTCGGTCCCTGTGTCTCCCTCTCACGCCTGTTTCTCACTCGGTCCCTGTGTCTCTCTCGGTCCTTGTTTCTCTCACTCAGTACCTGTGTCTATATTGTTCCCTGTCTCTCTCTCTCGGTCCCTGTTTCTCTCTCTCGGTCTCTGTGTCTCTCTCTCGGTCCCTGTGTCTGCTATGTCCCTCTGTCCCCTCACGGTCCCTGTGTCTCTCTCAGTCCCTGTGACTCGCTCAGTCCCTCAGTGTCTCTCGGTCTCTGTGCCTCTCTCTCGATCCCTGTGTCTCTCTCTCGGTCCCTGTGTCTCTCACTCAGTACCTGTGTCTCTCTTCTTCGCTGTGTCTCTCTCTCGGTCCCTGTGTCTCTCTCTCGGTCCCTGTGTCTCCCTCTCGGTCACTGTGTCTCTCTCGGTCCTTGTGTCTCTCTCTCGGTCGCTGTGTCTCTCTCTCTCTCAGTCCCTGTGTCTCTCTCGGTCACTGTCTCTCTCTAGGTCCCTGTGTCTCTCTCGGTCCCTGTGTCTCTCTCAGTCCCTGTGTTTCACTCGGTCCCTGTGATTCTCTCGGTCCTTGTGTCTCTCTCTCGGTCCCTGTGTCTCACTCTCCCAGTCCCTGTGTCTCTCTCTGTCTCTGTGTCTCACTCGGTCCCTGGGACTCTCTCGGTCCCTGTGTCTCTCTCTCGGTCCCTGTGTCTCTCTCGGTGCCTGTGACTCGCTCAGTCCCTGTGTCTCTCACTCGGTCCCTGTGTGTCTCTCTCGTTCCCTGTGTCTCTCTCTCGGTCCCTGTGTCTCCCTCTCTCAGTCCCTGTGTCCCTCTCGGTCACTGTCTCTCTCTCGGTCCCTGAGTCTCTCTCGGTCCTTGTGTCTCTCTCTCGGTCCCTGTGTCTCTCTCTCTCAGTCCCTGTGTCCCTCTCGGTCACTGTCTCTCTCTCGGTCCCTGTCTCTCTCTCTCGGTCCCTGTGTTTCTCTCGGTCCCTGTCTTACTCTCTCGGACGATTGTGTCTCTCTCTCGGTCCCTGTGTCTCCATCGGTCCCTCTGTCTCTCACTCGGTCCCTGTCTCTCTCTTGGTCCCTGTGTCTCACTCGATCCCTGTCTCTCTCTCTCTCAGATTCAGTGTCTCTGTCGGTCCCTGTGTCTCTCTCTCGGTCCCTGTGACTCTCTCGGTCCCTGTGTCCCTCTCTAGGTCCTTGTGTCTCTCTCTCGGTCCCGGTGTCTCTCTCTCAGTCCCTGTGTCTCTCTCTCAGTCCCTGCATCTCTTTCTCAGTCCCTGTGTCTCTCTCTCGGTCCCTGTGTCTCTCTCTCGGTCCCTGTGTCTCTCTCGGTGCCTGTGTCTCTCTCTCTCGATCCATGTGTCTGTCTCGGTCCCTGTGTCTCTCTCTCGGTCCCTGTATCTCTCTCGGTCTCTGTGTCTCTCTCTCGGTCCCTGTGTCTGCTCGGTGTCTGTGTCTCCCTCTCGGTCCCTGTGTCTCTCTCGGTCCCTGTGTCTCTCTCGGTCACTGTCTCTGTCAGTCCCTGTATCTCACTCGGTCCCTCTGATTCTCTCGGTCCTTGTGTATCTCTCTCGGTCCCTGTGTCTCTCTCCCCCAGTCCCTGTGTCTCTCTCGGTCTCTGTGTCTCACTCGGTCCCTGTGTCTCTCTCGGTCCCTTTGTCTCTCTCTCTCGGTCCCTGTGTCTCTCTCTCGGTCCCTGTGTCTCTCTCGGTCCCTGTGACTCGCTCAGTCCCTGTGTCTCTCACTCGGTCCCTGTGTGTCTCTCTCGTTCCCTGTGTCTCACTCGGTCCCTGTGTCTCGCTCGGTCCCTGTGTCTCCCTCTCACCCCTGTGTCTCACTCGGTCCCTGAGTCTCTCTCGGTCCTTGTGTCTCTCTCTCGGTCCCTGTGTCTCTCTCTCTGTCCCTATGTCCCTCTCGGTCACTGTCTCTTTCTCGGTCCCTGTGTTTCTCTCGGTCCCTGTGTCTCACTCGGTCCCTGTGTCTCTCTCTCGCTCCCTGTCTTTCTCTCTCGGACGATTGTGTCTCTCTCTCGGTCCCTGTGTCTCCATCGGTCCCTCTGTCTCTCACTCGGTCCCTGTCTCTCTCTTGGTCCCTGTGTCTCACTCGATCCCTGTCTCTCTCTCTCTCAGATTCAGTGTCTCTGTCGGTCCCTGTGTCTCTCTCTCGGTCCCTGTGACTCTCTCGGTCCCTGTGTCTCTCTCTCTAGGTCCTTGTGTCTCTCTCTCGGTCCCTGTGTCTCCATCGGTCCCTCTGTCTCTCACTCGGTCCCTGTCTCTCTCTTGGTCCCTGTGTCTCACTCGATCCCTGTCTCTCTCTCTCTCAGATTCAGTGTCTCTGTCGGTCCCTGTGTCTCTCTCTCGGTCCCTGTGACTCTCTCGGTCCCTGTGTCTCTCTCTCTCGGTCCCTGTCTCTCTCTCGGTCCCTGTGACTCCCTCAGTCCTTGTGTCTCTCACTCGGTCCCTGTGTCTCCCTCTCGGTCCCTGTGTCTCTCTGTCTCGGTCCCTGTGTCTCTCTCGGTCGCTGTGTCTCTCTCTCGGTCCCTGTGTCTCTCTGTCTCGGTCCCTGTGTCTCTCTCGGTCGCTGTGTCTCAATCGATCCCTGTGGCTCTCTCTCAGTCCCTGTGTCTCTCTCGGTCCCTGTGTCTCTCTTTCGGTCCCTGTGTCTCTCTCACTCGGTCCCTGTCTCTCTCTCTCTCAGTTTCAGTGTCTCTCTCTCGGTCCCTGTGACTCATTCGGTCCCTGTGTCTCTCTCTAGGTCCTTGTGTCTCTCTCGGTCCCTGTGTCTCTCTCTCTCGGTCCCTGTGTCTCACTCTGTCCCTGTGTCTCTCTCTCGGTCCCTGTCTCTCTCTCTCGGTCCCTGTCTCTCTCTCTCGGTCACTCTGTTTCGCTCGGTCCCTTTGTCTCTCTCTCGGTCCCTGTGTCTCTCACTCGGTCCCTGTGTCTCTCACTCGGTCCCTGTGTCTCTCACTCGGTACCTGTGTCAGCTCGGTCCCTGTGTCTCCATCTCGGTCCCTGTGTCTCTCTCGGTCCTTGTGTCTCTCTCTCGGTCACTGTTCCTGTCTCAGTCCCTGTGTCTCTCTTGGTCCCTGTGTCTCTCTCTCGGTCCCTGTGTCAGCTCGGTCCCTGTGTCTCCATCTCGGTCCCTGTGTATCTCTCGGTCCTTGTGTCTCTCTCTCGGTCACTGTCTCTCTCTTGGTCCCTGTTTCTCACTCGGTCCCTGTGTCTCTCTGTCGGTCTTTGTGTGTCTCTCTCTCAGTCCCTGTGTCTCTCTCTCGATCCCTGTGTCTCTCTCGGTCCCTGTATCTCTCTCTCGGTCCCTGTGTCTCTCTCGGTCCCTGTGACTCGCTCAATCCCTCTCTCTCTCTCCTGTTCCCTGTGTCCCTCTCTCGGTCCCTGTGTCTCTCTCTCGGTCTCTGTGTCTCTCTCTCGGTCCCTGTGTCTGCTCGGTCCCTGTGTATCCCTCTCAGTCCCTGTGTCTCTCTCGGTCCTTGTGTCTCTCTCTCGGTCGCTGTGTCTCTCTCTCTCTCAGTCTCTGTGTCTCTCTCGGTCACTGTCTCTCTCAGTCCCTGTGTCTCACTCGGTGCCTATGTCTCTCTCGGTCCCTCTGTCTCTCTCGGTCCCTGTGTATCACTCAGTCCCTGTGTCTCACTCGGTGCCTGTGTCTCTCTCGGTCCTTGTGTCTCTCTCTCGGTCCCTGTGTCTCTCTCTCTCCCAGTCCCTGTGTCTCTCTCGGTCACTGTCTCTCTCCCAGTCCCTGTGTCTCACTCGATCACTGTGTCTCTCTCGGTCCCGGTGTCTCTCTCGGTCCCTGTGTCTCTCTCTTGCTCCCTGTGTCTTTCTCGGTCCCTGTGTCTCTCCCGGTCCCTGTTTCTCTCTCTCGGTCCCTGTATCTCTCTCTCACCCCTGTTTCTCTCTCGGTCCTGGTGTCTCTCTTGGTCCCTGTGTCTCTCTCTCTCAGTCCCTGTGTCTCTCTCTCAGTCCCTGTGTCTCTCTCTCGTTGCCTGTGTCTCTCTCTCTCAGTCCCTGTGTCTCTCTCTCAGTCCCTGTGTCTCTCTCTCAGTCCCTGTGTCTCACTCGGTCCCTGTGTCTCTCTCGGTCCCTGTGTCTCCCTCTCACCCCTGTTTCTCACTCAGTCCCTGTGTCTCTCTCGGTCCCTGTGTCTCTCTCGGTCCTTGTTTCTCTCACTCAGTACCTGTGTCTCTCTCGGTCCCTGTGACTCGCTCAGTCCCTCTGTGTCTCTCGGTCCCTGTGTCTCTCTCTCGGTCCCTGTGACTCTCTCTCGGTCCCTGTGTCTCTCACTCAGTACCGATGTCTCTCTTGTTCCCTGTGTCTCACTCTCGGTCCCTGTGTCTCTCTCTCGGTCTCTGTGTCACTCTCTCGGTCCCTGTGTCTGCTCGGTCCCTGTGTCTCCCTCTCGGTCACTGTCTCTGTCTCAGTCCCTGTGTCTCTCTTGGTCCCTGAGTCTCTCTCTCGGTCCCTGTGTCAGCTCGGTCCTTGTGTCTCCATCTCGGTCCCTGTGTCTCTCACTCGGTCCCTGTGTCTCTCACTCAGTACCTGTGTCAGCTCGGTCCCTGTGTCTCCATCTCGGTCCCTGTGTCTCTCTCGGTCCTTGTGTCTCTCTCTCGGTCACTGTCTCTGTCTCAGTCCCTGTGTCTCTCTTGGTCCCTGTGTCTCTCTCTCGGTCCCTGTGTCAGCTCGGTCCTTGTGTCTCCATCTCGGTCCCTGTGACTCGCTCAATCCCTCTCTCCCTCTCTTGTTCCCTGTGTCCCTCTCTCGGTCGCTGTGTCTCTCTCTCTCTCAGTCTCTGTGTCTCTCTCGGTCACTGTCTCTCTCGGTCCCTGTGTCTCTCTCTCGGTCCCTGTGTCTCTCTCAGTCCCTGTGTCTCACTCGGTGCCTATGTCTCTCTTGGTCCCTGTGTCTCTCTCGGTCCCTGTGGATCTCTCAGTCCCTGTGTCTCACTCGGTGCCTGTGTCTCTCTCGGTCCTGGTGTCTCTCTCTCGTTCCCTGTGTCTCTCTCTTGGTCCCTGTGTCTCTCTCAGTCCCTGTGTCTCTCTCGGTCCCTGTGTCTCTCTCGGTCCCTTTGTCTCTCTCTCGGTCCCTTTGTCTCTCGCTCCCAGTCCCTGTGTCTCTCTCGGTCACTGTCTCTCTCTAGGTCCCTGTGTCTCTCTGGGTCTCTGTGTCTCACTCGGTCACTGTGTCTCTCTCGGTCCCGGTGTCTCTCTCGGTCCCTGAGTCTCTCTCTTGCTCCCTGTGTCTTTCTCGGTCCCTGTGTCTCTCCCGGTCCCTGTCTCTCTCTCTCAGTCCCTGTGTCTCTCTCTCGGTCCTTGTGTCTCTCTCTCGGTCCCTGTGTCTCCCTCGGTCCGTGTGTCTCACTCGTTCCCTGTGTCTCTCTCGGTCCCTGTATCTCTCTCTCACCCCTGTGTCTCTCTCGGTCCAGGTGTCTCTCTTGGTCCCTGTGTCTCTCTCTCTCAGTCCCTGTATCTCTCTCTCAGTCCCTGTGTCTCTCTCTCGTTGCCTGTGTCTCTCTCTCTCAGTCCCTGTGTCTCTCTCTCAGTCCCTGTGTCTCACTCGGTCCCTATGTCTCTCTCGGTCCCTGTGACTCCCTCTCACCCCTGTTTCTCACTCGGTCCCTGTGTCTCTCTCGGTCCTTGTTTCTCTCACTCAGTACCTGTGTCTCTATTTTTCCCTGTCTCTCTCTCTCGGTCCCTGTTTCTCTCTCTCTGTCTCTGTGTCTCTCTCTCGGTCCCTGTGTCTGCTATGTCCCTCTGTCCCCTCTCGGTCCCTGTGTCTCTCTCGGTCCCTGTGACTCGCTCAGTCCCTCTGTGTCTCTCAGTCCCTGTGTCTCTCTCTCGGTCCCTGAGTCTCTCTCTCGGTCCCTGTGTCTCTCACTCAGTACCTGTGTCTCTCTTGTTCCCTGTGTCTCTCTCTCGGTCCCTGTGTCTCTCTCTCGGTCTCTGTGTCTCTCTCTCGGCCCCTGTGTCTGCTCGGTCCCTGTGTCTCCCTCTCGGTCCCTGTGTCTCTCTCGGTCCTTGTGTCTCTCTCTCGGTCGCTGTGTCTCTCTCTCTCTCAGTCCCTATGTCTCCCTCGGTCACTGTCTCTCTCTAGGTCCCTGTGTCTCTCTCGGTCCCTGTGTCTCTCTCGGTCCCTGTGTCTCTCTCAGTCCCTGTGTTTCACTCGGTCCCTGTGATTCTCTCGGTCCTTGTGTCTCTCTCTCGGTCCCTGTGTCTCTCTCTCCCAGTCCCTGTGTCTCTCTCTGTCTCTGTGTCTCACTCGGTCCCTGTGTCTCTCTCGGTCCCTTTGTCTCTCTCTCAGTCCCTGTGTCTCACTCGGTCCCTGTGTCTCTCTCGGTCCCTGTGTCTCCCTCTCACCCCTGTTTCTCACTCGGTCCCTGTGTCTCTCTCGGTCCTTGTTTCTCTCACTCAGTACCTGTGTCTATATTGTTCCCTGTCTCTCTCTCTCGGTCCCTGTTTCTCTCTCTCGGTCTCTGTGTCTCTCTCTCGGTCCCTGTGTCTGCTATGTCCCTCTGTCCCCTCACGGTCCCTGTGTCTCTCTCAGTCCCTGTGACTCGCTCAGTCCCTCTGTGTCTCTCGGTCTCTGTGCCTCTCTCTCGATCCCTGTGTCTCTCTCTCGGTCCCTGTGTCTCTCACTCAGTACCTGTGTCTCTCTTCTTCGCTGTGTCTCTCTCTCGGTCCCTGTGTCTCTCTCTCGGTCCCTGTGTCTCCCTCTCGGTCACTGTGTCTCTCTCGGTCCTTGTGTCTCTCTCTCGGTCGCTGTGTCTCTCTCTCTCTTAGTCCCTGTGTCTCTCTCGGTCACTGTCTCTCTCTAGGTCCCTGTGTCTCTCTCGGTCCCTGTGTCTCTCTCAGTCCCTGTGTTTCACTCGGTCCCTGTGATTCTCTCGGTCCTTGTGTCTCTCTCTCGGTCCCTGTGTCTCACTCTCCCAGTCCCTGTGTCTCTCTCTGTCTCTGTGTCTCACTCGGTCCCTGGGACTCTCTCGGTCCCTGTGTCTCTCTCTCGGTCCCTGTGTCTCTCTCGGTGCCTGTGACTCGCTCAGTCCCTGTGTCTCTCACTCGGTCCCTGTGTGTCTCTCTCGTTCCCTGTGTCTCTCTCTCGGTCCCTGTGTCTCCCTCTCTCAGTCCCTGTGTCCCTCTCGGTCACTGTCTCTCTCTCGGTCCCTGAGTCTCTCTCGGTCCTTGTGTCTCTCTCTCGGTCCCTGTGTCTCTCTCTCTCAGTCCCTGTGTCCCTCTCGGTCACTGTCTCTCTCTCGGTCCCTGTCTCTCTCTCTCGGTCACTGTGTTTCTCTCGGTCCCTGTCTTACTCTCTCGGACGATTGTGTCTCTCTCTCGGTCCCTGTGTCTCCATCGGTCCCTCTGTCTCTCACTCGGTCCCTGTCTCTCTCTTGGTCCCTGTGTCTCACTCGATCCCTGTCTCTCTCTCTCTCTCAGATTCAGTGTCTCTGTCGGTCCCTGTGTCTCTCTCTCGGTCCCTGTGACTCTCTCGGTCCCTGTGTCCCTCTCTAGGTCCTTGTGTCTCTCTCTCAGTCCCTGCATCTCTTTCTCAGTCCCTGTGTCTCTCTCTCGGTCCCTGTGTCTCTCTCTCGGTCCCTGGGTCTCTCTCGGTGCCTGTGTCTCTCTCTCTCGATCCATGTGTCTGTCTCGGTCCCTGTGTCTCTCTCTCGGTCCCTGTATCTCTCTCGGTCGCTGTGTCTCTCTCGGTCCCTGTGTCTCCCTCTCACCCCTGTGTCTCTCTCGGTCCCTGTGTCTCTCTCGGTCTCTGTGTCTCACTCAGTCCCTGTGTCTCACTCGGTCCCTGTGTCTCTCTCGGTCTTTGTGTCTCTCTCTCAGTCCCTGTGTCTCTCTCAGTCCCTGTGTCTCTCTCTCGGTCACTGTCTCTCTCTCTCGGTCCCTGAGACTCTCTCTCGGTCCCTGTGTCTATCTCTGGGTCCCTGTGTCTCACTCGGTCCCTGTGTTTCACTCGGTCCTTGTGTCTCTCTCTCAGTTACTGTCTCTCTCTCTCGGTCCCTGTGACTCTCTCTCGGTCCCTGTGTCTCTCTCTAGGTCCTTGTGTCTCTCTCTCGGTCCCTGTGTCTCTCTCTAGGTCCTTGTGTCTCTCTCTCGGTCCCTGAGACTCTCTCTCGGTCCCTGTGTCTATCTCTGGGTCCCTGTGTCTCACTCGGTCCCTGTCTCTCTCGGTCCCTGTCTCTCTCTCTCAGTCCCTGTCTCTCTCTCTCGGTCACTCTGTTTCTCTCGGTCCCTGTGTCTCTCTCTCGGTCCCTGTGTCTCTCACTCGGTACCTGTGTCAGTTCGGTCCCTGTGTCTCCTTCTCAGTCCCTGTCTCTCTTGGTCCCTGTGTCTCTCTCTCGGTCCCTGTGTCAGCTCGGTCCCTGTGTCTCCATCTCGGTCCCTGTGTATCTCTCGGTCCTTGTGTCTCTCTCTCGGTCACTGTCTCTCTCTCGGTCCCTGTGTCTCTCTCGGTCCCTGTGACTCGCTCAGTCCCTCTCTCTCTCTCTTGTTCCCAGTGTCCCTCTCTTGGTCCCTGTGTCTCTCTCTCGGTCTCTGTGTCTCTCTCTCGGTCCCTGTGTCTGCTCGGTCCCTGTGTATCCCTCTCAGTCCCTGTGTCTCTCTCGGTCCTTGTGTCTCTCTCTCGGTCGCTGTGTCTCTCTCTCTCTCAGTCCCTGTGTCTCTCTCGGTCACTGTCTCTCTCGGTCCCTGTGTCTCTCTCGGTCCCTGTGTCTCTCTCGGTCCCTGTGTCTCTCTCAGTCCCTGTGTCTCACTCGGTGCCTGTGTCTCTCTCGGTCCTTGTGTCTCTCTCTCGGTCCCTGTGTCTCTCTCTCCCAGTCCCTGTGTCTCTCTCGGTCACTGTCTCTCCCTCGGTCCCTGTGTCATTCTCGGTCTCTGTGTCTCACTCGGTCACTGTGTCTCTCTCGGTCCCGGTGTCTCTCCCGGTCCCTGTCTCTCTCTCTCAGACCCCGTGTCTCTCTCTCGGTCCTTGTGTCTCTCTCTCGGTCCCTGTGTCTCCCTCGGTCCGTGTGTCTCACTCGTTCCGTGTCTCTCTCGGTCCCTGTATCTCTCTCTCACCCCTGTGTCTCTCTCGGTCCTGGTGTCTCTCTTGGTCCCTGTGTCTCTCTCTCTCATTCCCTGTGTCTCTCTCTCAGTCCCTGTGTCTCTCTCTCGTTGCCTGTGTCACTCTCTCTCAGTCCCTGTGTCTCTCTCTCAGTCCCTGTGTCTCTCTCTCGGTCCTTGTGTCTCTCTCTCGGTCCCTGTGTCTCCCTCGGTCTGTGTGTCTCACTCGTTCCCTGTGTCTCTCTCGGTCCCTGTATCTCTCTCTCACCCCTGTGTCTCTCTCGGTCCTGGTGTCTCTCTTGGTCCCTGTGTCTCTCTCTCTCATTCCCTGTGTCTCTCTCTCAGTCCCTGTGTCTCTCTCTCGTTGCCTGTGTCTCTCTCTCTCAGTCCCTGTGTCTCTCTCTCAGTCCCTGTGTCTGACTCGGTCCCTGTGTCTCTCTCGGTCCCTGTGTCTCCCTCTCACTCCTGTTTCTCACTCGGTCCCTGTGTTCTCTCGGTCCTTGTGTCTCTCACTCAGTACCTGTGTCTCTATTCTTCCCTGTGCCACTCTCTCGGTCCCTGTGTCTGCTATGTCCCTCTGTCCCCTCTCGGTCTCTGTGTCTCTCTCGGTCCCTGTGACTCGCTCAGTCCCTCTGTGTCTCTCTTGTTCCCTGTGTCTCTCTCTCGGTCCCTATGTCTCTCTCTCGGTCTCTGTGTCTCTCTCTCGGTCCCTGTGTCTGCTCGGTGTCTGTGTCTCCCTCTCGGTCCCTGTGTCTCTCTCGGTCCCTGTGTCTCTCTCGGTCACTGTCTCTGTCAGTCCCTGTGTCTCACTCGGTCCCTGTGATTCTCTCGGTCCTTGTGTCGCTCTCTCGGTCCCTGTGTCTCTCTCCCCCAGTCCCTGTGTCTCTCTCGGTCTCTGTGTCTCACTCGGTCCCTGTGTCTCTCTCGGTCCCTTTGTCTCTCTCTCTCGGTCCCTGTGTCTCTCTCTCGGTCCCTGTGTCTCTCTCGGTCCCTGTGACTCGCTCAGTCCCTGTGTCTCTCACTCGGTCCCTGTGTGTCTCTCCCGTTCCCTGTGTCTCACTCGGTCCCTGTGTCTCGCTCGGTCCCTGTGTCTCCCTCTCACCCCTGTGTCTCACTCGGTCCCTGAGTCTCTCTCGGTCCTTGTGTCTCTCTCTCGGTCCCTGTGTCTCTCTCTCTGTCCCTGTGTCCCTCTCGGTCACTGTCTCTTTCTCGGTCCCTGTGTTTCTCTCGGTCCCTGTGTCTCACTCGGTCCCTGTGTCTCTCTCTCGCTCCCTGTCTTTCTCTCTCGGACGATTGTGTCTCTCTCTCGGTCCCTGTGTCTCCATCGGTCCCTCTGTCTCTCACTCGGTCCCTGTCTCTCTCTTGGTCCCTGTGTCTCACTCGATCCCAGTCTCTCTCTCTCTCAGATTCAGTGTCTCTGTCGGTCCCTGTGTCTCTCTCTCGGTCCCTGTGACTCTCTCGGTCCCTGTGTCTCTCTCTCTAGGTCCTTGTGTCTCTCTCTCGGTCCCTGTGTCTCTCACTCGTTCCCTCTGTCTCTCTCTCGGTCCCTGTCTCTCTCTCGGTCCCTGTGACTCCCTCAGTCCTTGTGTCTCTCACTCGGTCCCTGTGTCTCCCTCTCGGTCCCTGTGTCTCTCTGTCTCGGTCCCTGTGTCTCTCTCGGTCGCTGTGTCTCTCTCTCGGTCCCTGTGTCTCTCTGTCTCGGTCCCTGTGTCTCTCTCGGTCGCTGTGTCTCAATCGATCCCTGTGGCTCTCTCTCAGTCCCTGTGTCTCTCTCAGTCCCTGTGTCTCTCTTTCGGTCCCTGTGTCTCTCTCACTCGGTCCCTGTCTCTCTCTCTCTCAGTTTCAGTGTCTCTCTCTCGGTCCCTGTGACTCATTCGGTCCCTGTGTCTCTCTCTAGGTCCTTGTGTCTCTCTCGGTCCCTGTGTCTCTCTCTCTCGGTCCCTGTGTCTCACTCTGTCCCTGTGTCTCTCTCTCGGTCCCTGTCTCTCTCTCTCGGTCCCTGTCTCTCTCTCTCGGTCACTCTGTTTCGCTCGGTCCCTTTGTCTCTCTCTCGGTCCCTGTGTCTCTCACTCGGTCCCTGTGTCTCTCACTCGGTACCTGTGTCAGCTCGGTCCCTGTGTCTCCATCTCGGTCCCTGTGTCTCTCTCGGTCCTTGTGTCTCTCTCTCGGTCACTGTTCCTGTCTCAGTCCCTGTGTCTCTCTTGGTCCCTGTGTCTCTCTCTCGGTCCCTGTGTCAGCTCGGTCCCTGTGTCTCCATCTCGGTCCCTGTGTATCTCTCGGTCCTTGTGTCTCTCTCTCGGTCACTGTCTCTCTCTCGGTCCCTGTGTCTCACTCGGTCCCTGTGTCTCTCTGTCGGTCTTTGTGTGTCTCTCTCTCAGTCCCTGTGTCTCTCTCTCGATCCCTGTGTCTCTCTCGGTCCCTGTATCTCTCTCTCGGTACCTGTGTCTATCTCGGTCCCTGTGACTCGCTCAATCCCTCTCTCTCTCTCCTGTTCCCTGTGTCCCTCTCTCGGTCCCTGTGTCTCTCTCTCGGTCTCTGTGTCTCTCTCTCGGTCCCTGTGTCTGCTCGGTCCCTGTGTATCCCTCTCAGTCCCTGTGTCTCTCTCGGTCCTTGTGTCTCTCTCTCGGTCGCTGTGTCTCTCTCTCTCTCAGTCTCTGTGTCTCTCTCGGTCACTGTCTCTCTCGGTCCCTGTGTCTCTCTCTCGGTCCCTGTGTCTCTCTCAGTCCCTGTGTCTCACTCGGTGCCTATGTCTCTCTCGGTCCCTGTGTCTCTCTCGGTCCCTGTGTATCTCTCAGTCCCTGTGTCTCACTCGGTGCCTGTGTCTCTCTCGGTCCTTGTGTCTCTCTCTCGGTCCCTGTGTCTCTCTCTCTCCCAGTCCCTGTGTCTCTCTCGGTCACTGTCTCTCTCCCAGTCCCTGTGTCTCACTCGATCACTGTGTCTCTCTCGGTCCCGGTGTCTCTCTCGGTCCCTGTGTCTCCCTCTTGCTCCCTGTGTCTTTCTCGGTCCCTGTGTCTCTCCCGGTCCCTGTTTCTCTCTCTCGGTCCCTGTTTCTCTCTCTCACCCCTGTTTCTCTCTCGGTCCTGGTGTCTCTCTTGGTCCCTGTGTCTCTCTCTCTCAGTCCCTGTGTCTCTCTCTCAGTCCCTGTGTCTCTCTCTCGTTGCCTGTGTCTCTCTCTCTCAGTCCCTGTGTCTCTCTCTCAGTCCCTGTGTCTCACTCGGTCCCTGTGTCTCTCTCGGTCCCTGTGTCTCCCTCTCACCCCTGTTTCTCACTCAGTCCCTGTGTCTCTCTCGGTCCCTGTGTCTCTCTCGGTCCTTGTTTCTCTCACTCAGTACCTGTGTCTCTCTCGGTCCCTGTGACTCGCTCAGTCCCTCTGTGTCTCTCGGTCCCTGTGTCTCTCTCTCGGTCCCTGTGACTCTCTCTCGGTCCCTGTGTCTCTCACTCAGTACCGATGTCTCTCTTGTTCCCTGTGTCTCACTCTCGGTCCCTGTGTCTCTCTCTCGGTCTCTGTGTCTGCTCGGTCCCTGTGTCTCCCTCTCGGTCACTGTCTCTGTCTCAGTCCCTGTGTCTCTCTTGGTCCCTGAGTCTCTCTCTCGGTCCCTGTGTCAGCTCGGTCCTTGTGTCTCCATCTCGGTCCCTGTGTCTCTCACTCGGTCCCTGTGTCTCTCACTCAGTACCTGTGTCAGCTCGGTCCCTGTGTCTCCATCTCGGTCCCTGTGTCTCTCTCGGTCCTTGTGTCTCTCTCTCGGTCACTGTCTCTGTCTCAGTCCCTGTGTCTCTCTTGGTCCCTGTGTCTCTCTCTCGGTCCCTGTGTCAGCTCGGTCCTTGTGTCTCCATCTCGGTCCCTGTGACTGGCTCAATCCCTCTCTCTCTCTCTTGTTCCCTGTGACCCTCTCTCGGTCCCTGTGTCTCTCTCTCGGTCTCTGTGTCTCTCTCTCGGTCCCTGTGTCTGCTCGGTCCCTGTGTATCCCTCTCAGTCCCTGTGTCTCTCTCGGTCCTTGTGTCTCTCTCTCGGTCGCTGTGTCTCTCTCTCTCTCAGTCTCTGTGTCTCTCTCGGTCACTGTCTCTCTCGGTCCCTGTGTCTCTCTCTCGGTCCCTGTGTCTCTCTCAGTCCCTGTGTCTCACTCGGTGCCTATGTCTCTCTCGGTCCCTGTGTCTCTCTCGGTCCCTGTGTATCTCTCTGTCCCTGTGTCTCACTCGGTGCCTGTGTCTCTCTCGGTCCTTGTGTCTCTCTCTCTCGGTCCCTGTGTCTCTCTCTCTCCCAGTCCCTGTGTCTCTCTCGGTCACTGTCTCTCTCCCAGTCCCTGTGTCTCACTCGATCACTGTGTCTCTCTCGGTCCCGGTGTCTCTCTCGGTCCCTGTGTCTCTCTCTTGCTCCCTGTGTCTTTCTCGGTCCCTGTGTCTCTCCCGGTCCCTGTCTCTCTCTCTCGGTCCCTGTATCTCTCTCTCACCCCTGTGTCTCTCTCGGTCCTGGTGTCTCTCTTGGTCCCTGTGTCTCTCTCTCTCAGTCCCTGTGTCTCTCTCTCAGTCCCTGTGTCTCTCTCTCGTTGCCTGTGTCTCTCTCTCTCAGTCCCTGTGTCTCTCTCTCAGTCCCTGCGTCTCTCTCTCAGTCCCTGTGTCTCACTCGGTCCCTGTGTCTCTCTCGGTCCTGGTGTCTCTCTTGGTCCCTGTGTCTCTCTCTCTCAGTCCCTGTGTCTCTCTCTCAGTCCCTGTGTCTCTCTCTCGTTGCCTGTGTCTCTCTCTCTCAGTCCCTGTGTCTCTCTCTCAGTCCCTGCGTCTCTCTCTCAGTCCCTGTGTCTCACTCGGTCCCTGTGTCTCTCTCGGTCCCTGTGTCTCCCTCTCACCCCTGTTTCTCACTCAGTCCCTTTGTCTCTCTCGGTCCCTGTGTCTCTCTCGGTCCTTGTTTCTCTCACTCAGTACCTGTGTCTCTCTCGGTCCCTGTGACTCGCTCAGTCCCTCTGTGTCTCTCGGTCCCTGTGTCTCTCTCTCGGTCCCTGTGACTCTCTCTCGGTCCCTGTGTCTCTCACTCAGTACCTGTGTCTCTCTTGTTCCCTGTGTCTCACTCTCAGTCCCTGTGTCTCTCTCTCGGTCTCTGTGTCTCTCTCTCGGTCCCTGTGTCTGCTCGGTCCCTGTGTCTCCCTCTCGGACACTGTCTCTGTCTCAGTCCCTGTGTCTCTCTTGGTCCCTGTGTCTCCATCTCGGTCCCTGTGTCTCTCACTCGGTCCCTGTGTCTCTCACTCAGTACCTGTGTCAGCTCGGTCCCTGTGTCTCCATCTCGGTCCCTGTGTCTCTCTCGGTCCTTGTGTCTCTCTCTCGGTCACTGTCTCTGTCTCAGTCCCTGTGTCTCCATCTCGGTCCCTGTGTCTCTCTCGGTCCCTGTGTCTCTCTCTCGGTCCCTGTGTCAGCTCGGTCCTTGTGTCTCCATCTCGGTCCCTGTGACTCGCTCAATCCCTCTCTCCCTCTCTTGTTCCCTGTGTCCCTCTCTCGGTCGCTGTGTCTCTCTCTCTCAGTCTCTGTGTCTCTCTCGGTCACTGTCTCTGTCGGTCCCTGTGTCTCTCTCTCGGTCCCTGTGTCTCTCTCGGTCCCTGTGTCTCACTCGGTGCCTATGTCTCTCTCGGTCCCTGTGTCTCTCTCGGTCCCTGTGTCTCTCTCAGTCCCTGTGTCTCACTCGGTGCCTGTGTCTCTCTCGGTCCTGGTGTCTCTCTCTCGTTCCCTGTGTCTCTCTCTTGGTCCCTGTGTCTCTCTCAGTCCCTGTGTCTCACTCGGTGCCTGTCTCTCTCTCGGTCCCTTTGTCTCTCGCTCCCAGTCCCTGTGTCTCTCTCGGTCACTGTCTCTCTCTAGGTCCCTGTGTCTCTCTGGGTCTCTGTGTCTCACTCGGTCACTGTGTCTCTCTCGGTCCCGGTGTCTCTCTCGGTCCCTGTGTCTCTCTCTTGCTCCCTGTGTCTTTCTCGGTCCCTGTGTCTCTCCCGGTCCCTGTCTCTCTCTCTCAGTCCCTGTGTCTCTCTCTCGGTCCTTGTGTCTCTCTCTCGGTCCCTGTGTCTCCCTCGGTCCGTGTGTCTCACTCGTTCCCTGTGTCTCTCTCGGTCCCTGTATCTCTCTCTCACCCCTGTGTCTCTCTCGGTCCAGGTGTCTCTCTTGGTCCCTGTGTCTCTCTCTCTCAGTCCCTGTATCTCTCTCTCAGTCCCTGTGTCTCTCTCTCGTTGCCTGTGTCTCTCTCTCTCAGTCCCTGTGTCTCTCTCTCAGTCCCTGTGTCTCACTCGGTCCCTATGTCTCTCTCGGTCCCTGTGACTCCCTCTCACCCCTGTTTCTCACTCGGTCCCTGTGTCTCTCTCGGTCCTTGTTTCTCTCACTCAGTACCTGTGTCTCTATTTTTCCCTGTCTCTCTCTCTCGGTCCCTGTTTCTCTCTCTCTGTCTCTGTGTCTCTCTCTCTCGGTCCCTGTGTCTGCTATGTCCCTCTGTCCCCTCTCGGTCCCTGTGTCTCTCTCGGTCCCTGTGACTCGCTCAGTCCCTCTGTGTCTCTCAGTCCCTGTGTCTCTCTCTCGGTCCCTGAGTCTCTCTCTCGGTCCCTGTGTCTCTCACTCAGTACCTGTGTCTCTCTTGTTCCCTGTGTCTCTCTCTCGGTCCCTGTGTCTCTCTCTCGGTCTCTGTATCTCTCTCTCGGCCCCTGTGTCTGCTCGGTCCCTGTGTCTCCCTCTCGGTCCCTGTGTCTCTCTCGGTCCTTGTGTCTCTCTCTCGGTCGCTGTGTCTCTCTCTCTCTCAGTCCCTATGTCTCCCTCGGTCACTGTCTCTCTCTAGGTCCCTGTGTCTCTCTCGGTCCCTGTGTCTCTCTCGGTCCCTGTGTCTCTCTCAGTCCCTGTGTTTCACTCGGTCCCTGTGATTCTCTCGGTCCTTGTGTCTCTCTCTCGGTCCCTGTGTCTCTCTCTCCCAGTCCCTGTGTCTCTCTCTGTCTCTGTGTCTCACTCGGTCCCTGTGTCTCTCTCGGTCCCTTTGTCTCTCTCTCAGTCCCTGTGTCTCACTCGGTCCCTGTGTCTCTCTCGGTCCCTGTGTCTCCCTCTCACCCCTGTTTCTCACTCGGTCCCTGTGTCTCTCTCGGTCCTTGTTTCTCTCACTCAGTACCTGTGTCTATATTGTTCCCTGTCTCTCTCTCTCGGTCCCTGTTTCTCTCTCTCGGTCTCTGTGTCTCTCTCTCGGTCCCTGTGTCTGCTATGTCCCTCTGTCCCCTCACGGTCCCTGTGTCTCTCTCAGTCCCTGTGACTCGCTCAGTCCCTCTGTTTCTCTCGGTCTCTGTGTCTCTCTCTCGATCCCTGTGTCTCTCTCTCGGTCCCTGTGTCTCTCACTCAGTACCTGTGTCTCTCTTCTTCGCTGTGTCTCTCTCTCGGTCCCTGTGTCTCTCTCTCGGTCCCTGTGTCTCCCTCTCGGTCACTGTGTCTCTCTCGGTCCTTGTGTCTCTCTCTCGGTCGCTGTGTCTCTCTCTCTCTCAGTCCCTGTGTCTCTCTCGGTCACTGTCTCTCTCTAGGTCCCTGTGTCTCTCTCGGTCCCTGTGTCTCTCTCAGTCCCTGTGTTTCACTCGGTCCCTGTGATTCTCTCGGTCCTTGTGTCTCTCTCTCGGTCCCTGTGTCTCACTCTCCCAGTCCCTGTGTCTCTCTCTGTCTCTGTGTCTCACTCGGTCCCTGGGACTCTCTCGGTCCCTGTGTCTCTCTCTCGGTCCCTGTGTCTCTCTCGGTGCCTGTGACTCGCTCAGTCCCTGTGTCTCTCACTCGGTCCCTGTGTGTCTCTCTCGTTCCCTGTGTCTCTCTCTCGGTCCCTGTGTCTCCCTCTCTCAGTCCCTGTGTCCCTCTCGGTCACTGTCTCTCTCTCGGTCCCTGAGTCTCTCTCGGTCCTTGTGTCTCTCTCTCGGTCCCTGTGTCTCTCTCTCTCAGTCCCTGTGTCCCTCTCGGTCACTGTCTCTCTCTCGGTCCCTGTGTTTCTCTCGGACCCTGTGTCTCTCTCTCGGTCCCTGTCTCTCTCTCTCGGTCCCTGTGTTTCTCTCGGTCCCTGTCTTACTCTCTCGGACGATTGTCTCTCTCTCTCGGTCCCTGTGTCTCCATCGGTCCCTCTGTCTCTCACTCGGTCCCTGTCTCTCTCTCAGTCCCTGTGTCTCTCTCTCTCTCAGATTCAGTGTCTCTGTCGGTCCCTGTGTCTCTCTCTCGGTCCCTGTGACTCTCTCGGTCCCTGTGTCCCTCTCTAGGTCCTTGTGTCTCTCTCTCGGTCCCTGTGTCTCTCTTTCGGTCCCTGTGTCTCTCTCGGTCCCTGTGTCTCTCTCGGTCCCTGTGTCTCTCTCGGTCCCTGTGTCTCTCTCAGTCCCTTTGTCTCTCACTCGTTCCCTGTGTCTCTCTCTCGGTCCCTGTCTCTCTCTCGGTCCCTGTGACTCGCTCAGACCCTTTGTCTCTCACTCGTTCCCTGTGTCTCTCTCTCGGTCCCTGTCTCTCTCTCGGTCCCTGTGACTCGCTCAGTCCTTGTGTCTCTCACTCGGTCCCTGTGTCTCTCTCTCGGTCCCTGTGTCTCTCTGTCTCGGTCCCTGTGTCTCTCTCGGTCCCTGTGTCCCTCTCGGTCGCTGTGTCTCAATCGGTCCCTGTGTCTCTCTCGGTCCCTGTGTCTCTCTCTCGGTCCCTGTGTCTCTCTGTCTCGGTCCCTGTGTCTCTATCGGTCGCTGTGTCTCAATCGGTCCCTGTGTCTCTCTCGGTCCCTGTGTCTCTCTTTCGGTCCCTGTGTCTCTCTCACTCGGTCCCTGTCTCTCTCTCTCTCAGTTTCAGTGTCTCTGTTGGTCCCTGTGTCTCTCTCTCGGTCCCTGTGACTCTGTCGGTCCCTGTGTCTCACTCTAGGTCCTTGTGTCTCTCTCGGTCCCTGTGTCTCTCTCGGTCCTTGTGTCTCTCTCTCGGTCACTGTCTCTGTCTCAGTCCCTGTGTCTCTCTTGGTCCCTGTGTCTCTCTCTCGGTCCCTGTGTCTCACTCGGTGCCTGTGTCTCTCTCGGTCCTTGTGTCTCTCTCTCGGTCCCTGTGTCTCTCTCTCTCCCAGTCCCTGTGTCTCTCTCGGTCACTGTCTCTCTCTCGGTCCCTGTGTCTCTCTCGGTCTCTGTGTCTCACTCGGTCACTGTGACTCTCTCGGTCCCGGTGTCTCTCTCGGTCCCTGTGTCTCTCTCTTGCTCCCTGTGTCTTCTCGGTCCCTGTGTCTCTCCCGGTCCCTGTCTCTCTCTCTCAGTCCCTGTGTCTCTCTCTCGGTCCTTGTGTCTCTCTCTCGGTCCCTGTGTCTCCCTCGGTCCATGTGTCTCACTCGTTCCCTGTGTCTCTCTCGGTCCCTGTATCTCTCTCTCACCCCTGTGTCTCTCTCGGTCCTGGTGTCTCTCTTGGTCCCTGTGTCTCTCTCTCTCAGTCCCTGTGTCTCTCTCTCAGTACCTGTGTCTCTCTCTCGTTGCCTGTGTCTCTCTCTCTCAGTCCCTGTGTCTCTCTCTCAGTCCCTGTGTCTCTCTCTCAGTCCCTGTGTCTCACTCGGTCCCTGTGTCTCTCTCGGTCCCTGTGTCTCTCCCGGTCCCTGTCTCTCTCTCTCAGTCCCTGTGTCTCTCTCTCGGTCCTTGTGTCTCTCTCTCGGTCCCTGTGTCTCTCTCTCGGTCCCTGTGTCTGCTATGTCCCTCTGTCCCCTCTCGGTCCCTGTGTCTCTCTCGGTCCCTGTGACTCGCTCAGTCCCTCTGTGTCTCTCGGTCCCTGTGTCTCTCTTTCGGTCCCTGAGTCTCTCTCTCGGTCCCTGTGTCTCTCACTCAGTACCTGTGTCTCTCTTGTTCCCTGTGTCTCTCTCTCGGTCCCTGTGTCTCTCTCTCGGTCCCTGTGTCTGCTCGGACCCTGTGTCTCCCTCTCGGTCCCTGTGTCTCTCTCGGTCCTTGTGTCTCTCTCTAGGTCCCTGTGTCTCTCTCGGTCCCTGTGTCTCTCTCGGTCCCTGTGTCTCTCTCGGTCCCTGTGTTTCACTCGGTCCCTGTGATTCTCTCGGTCCTTGTGTCTCTCTCTCGGTCCCTGTGTCTCTCTCTCCCAGTCCCTGTGTCTCTCTCTGTCTCTGTGTCTCACTCGGTCCCTGTGTCTCTCTCGGTCCCTTTGTCTCTCTCTCGGTCCCTGTGTCTCTCTCTCGGTCCCTGTGTCTCTCTCGGTCCCTGTGACTCGCTAGTCCCTGTGTCTCTCACTCGGTCCCTGTGTCTCTCTCTCCCAGTCCCTGTGTCTCTCTCTGTCTCTGTGTCTCACTCGGTCCCTGTGTCTCTCTCGGTCCCTTTGTCTCTCTCTCGTTCCCTGTGTCTCTCTGTCGGTCCCTGTGTCTCTCACGGACGCTGTGTCTCACTCGGTCCCTGTGTCTCGCTCGGTCCCTGTATCTCCCTCTCACCCCTGTGTCTCACTCGGTCCCTGAGTCTCTCTCGGTCCTTGTGTCTCTCTCTCGGTCCCTGTGTCTCTCTCTCTCAGTCCCTGTGTCCCTCTGGGTCACTGTCTCTCTCTCGGTCCCTGTGTTTCTCTCGGTCCTTGTGTCTCTCTCTCGCTCCCTGTCTTTCTCTCTCGGACGATTGTGTCTCTCTCTCGGTCCCTGTGTCTCCATTGGTCCCTCTGTCTCTCACTCGGTCCCTGTCTCTCTCTCTCTCAGATTCAGTGTCTCTTTCGGTCCCTGTGTCCCTCTCGGTCCCTGTGTCTCTCTCTCGGTCCCTGTGACTCTCTCGGTCCCTGTGTCTCTCTCTAGGTCCTTGTGTCTCTCACTCGTTCTCTGTGTCTCTCTCTCGGTCCCTTTCTCTCTCTCGGTCCCTGTGTCTCTCTCGGTCCCTGCGACTCGCTCAGTCCTTGTGTCTCTCACTCGGTCCTTGTGTCTCTCTCTTGGTCCTTGTGTCTCTCTGTCTCGGTCCCTCTGTCTCTCTCGGTCGCTGTGTCCCAATCGGTCCCTGTGTCTCTCTCGGTCCATGTGTCTCTCTCTCGGTCCCTGTGTCTCTCTCTCGGTCACTGTGTCCCTCTCGGTCCCTGTGTCCCTCTCGGTCCCTGTGTCTCTCTGTCGGTCCCTGTGTCTCTCACTCGGTCCCTGTGTCTCTCTCGGTCCTTGTGTCTCTCTCTCGGTCACTGTCTCTGTCTCAGTCCCTGTGTCTCTCTTGGTCCCTGTGTCTCTCTCTCGGTCCCTGTGTCAGCTCGGTCCCTGTGTCTCCATCTCGGTCCCTGTGTATCTCTCGGTCCTTGTGTCTCTCTCTCGGTCCCTGTGTCTCTCTCGGTCCCTGTGACTCGCTCAATCCCTCTCTCTCTCTCTTGTTCCCTGTGTCCCTCTCTCGGTCCTTGTGTCTCTCTCTCGGTCTCTGTGTCTCTCTCTCGGTCCCTGTGTCTGCTCGGTCCCTGTGTATCCCTCTCAGTCCCTGTGTCTCTCTCGGTCCTTGTGTCTCTCTCTCGGTCGCTGTGTCTCTCTCCCTCTCAGTCTCTGTGTCTCTCTCGGTCACTGTCTCTCTCGGTCCCTGTGTCTCTCTCTTGGTCCCTGTGTCTCTCTCAGTCCCTGTGTCTCTCTCGGTCCCTGTGTATCTCTCAGTCCCTGTGTCTCACTCGGTGCCTGTGTCTCTCTCGGTCCTTGTGTCTCTCTCTCGGTCCCTGTGTCTCTCTCTCTCCCAGTCCCTGTGTCTCTCTCGGTCACTGTCTCTCTCTCGGTCCCTGTGTCTCTCTCGGTCTCTGTGTCTCACTCGTTCACTGTGTCTCTCTCGGTCCCAGTGTCTCTCTCGGTCCCTGTGTCTCTCTCTTGCTCCCTGTGTCTTTCTCGGTCCCTGTGTCTCTCCCGGTCCCTGTCTCTCTCTCTCAGTCCATGTGTCTCTCTCTCGGTCCTTGTGTCTCTCTCTCGGTCCCTGTGTCTCCCTCGGTCCGTGTGTCTCACTCGTTCCCTGTGTCTCTCTCGGTCCCTGTATCTCTCTCTCACCCCTGTGTCTCTCTCGGTCCTGGTGTCTCTCTTGGTCCCTGTGTCTCTCTCTCTCAGTCCCTGTGTCTCTCTCTCAGTCCCTGTGTCTCTCTCTCGTTGCCTGTGTCTCTCTCTCTCAGTCCCTGTGTCTCTCTCTCAGTCCCTGTGTCTGTCTCTCAGTCCCTGTGTCTCACTCGGTCCCTATGTCTCTCTCGGTCCCTGTGTCTCCCTCTCACCCCTGTTTCTCACTCGGTCCCTGTGTCTCTCTCGGTCCTTGTTTCTCTCACTCGGTCTCTGTGTCTCTCTCTCGGTCCCTGTGTCTGCTGTGTCCCTCTGTCCCCTCTCGGTCCCTGTGTCTCTCTCGGTCCCTGTGACTCGCTCAGTCCCTCTGTCTCTCTCGGTCCCTGTGTCTCTCTCTCGGTCCCTGTGTCTCTCTCTCGGTCCCTGTTTCTCTCACTCAGTACCTGTGTCTCTCTTGTTCCCTGTGTCTCTCTCTCGGTCCCTGTGTCTCTCTCTCGGTCGCTGTGTCTCTCTCTCTCTCAGTCCCTGTGTCTCTCTCGGTCACTGTCTCTCTCGTTCCCTGTGTCTCTCTCTCGGTCCCTGTGTCTCCCTCTCTCAGTCCCTGTGTCCCTCTCGGTCACTGTCTCTCTCTCGGTCCCTGAGTCTCTCTCGGTCCTTGTGTCTCTCTCTCGGGCCCTGTGTCTCTCTCTCTCAGTCCCTGTGTCCCTCTCGGTCACTGTCTCTCTCTCGGTCCCTGTGTTTCTCTCGGACCCTGTGTCTCTCTCTCGGTCCCTGTCTCTCTCTCTCGGTCCCTGTGTTTCTCTCGGTCCCTGTCTTACTCTCTCGGACGATTGTGTCTCTCTCTCGGTCCCTGTGTCTCCATCGGTCCCTCTGTCTCTCACTCGGTCCCTGTCTCTCTCTTGGTCCCTGTGTCTCACTCGATCCCTGTCTCTCTCTCTCTCAGATTCAGTGTCTCTGTCGGTCCCTGTGTCTCTCTCTCGGTCCCTGTGACTCTCTCGGTCCCTGTGTCCCTCTCTAGGTCCTTGTGTCTCTCTCTCGGTCCCTGTGTCTCTCTTTCGGTCCCTGTGTCTCTCTCGGTCCCTGTATCTCTCTCGGTCCCTGTGTCTCTCTCAGTCCCTTTGTCTCTCACTCGTTCCCTGTGTCTCTCTCTCGGTCCCTGTCTCTCTCTCGGTCCCTGTGACTCGCTCAGTCCTTGTGTCTCTCACTCGGTCCCTGTGTCTCTCTCTCGGTCCCTGTGTCTCTCTGTCTCGGTCCCTGTGTCTCTCTCGGTCCCTGTGTCCCTCTCGGTCGCTGTGTCTCAATCGGTCCCTGTGTCTCTCTCGGTCCCTGTGTCTCTCTCTCGGTCCCTGTGTCTCTCTGTCTCGGTCCCTGTGTCTCTATCGGTCGCTGTGTCTCAATCGGTCCCTGTGTCTCTCTCGGTCCCTGTGTCTCTCTTTCGGTCCCTGTGTCTCTCTCACTCGGTCCCTGTCTCTCTCTCTCTCAGTTTCAGTGTCTCTGTTGGTCCCTGTGTCTCTCTCTCGGTCCCTGTGACTCTGTCGGTCCCTGTGTCTCACTCTAGGTCCTTGTTTCTCTCTCGGTCCCTGTGTCTCTCTCGGTCCTTGTGTCTCTCTCTCGGTCACTGTCTCTGTCTCAGTCCCTGTGTCTCTCTTGGTCCCTGTGTCTCTCTCTCGGTCCCTCTGTCTCACTCGGTGCCTGTGTCTCTCTCGGTCCTTATGTCTCTCTCTCGGTCCCTGTGTCTCTCTCTCTCCCAGTCCCTGTGTCTCTCTCGGTCACTGTCTCTCTCTCGGTCCCTGTGTCTCTCTCGGTCTCTGTGTCTCACTCGGTCACTGTGTCTCTCTCGGTCCCGGTGTCTCTCTCGGTCCCTGTGTCTCTCTCTTGCTCCCTGTGTCTTCTCGGTCCCTGTGTCTCTCCCGGTCCCTGTCTCTCTCTCTCAGTCCCTGTGTCTCTCTCTCGGTCCTTATGTCTCTCTCTCGGTCCCTGTGTCTCCCTCGGTCCGTGTGTCTCAATCGTTCCCTGTGTCTCTCTCGGTCCCTGTATCTCTCTCTCACCCCTGTGTCTCTCTCGGTCCTGGTGTCTCTCTTGGTCCCTGTGTCTCTCTCTCTCAGTCCCTGTGTCTCTCTCTCAGTACCTGTGTCTCTCTCTCGTTGCCTGTGTCTCTCTCTCTCAGTCCCTGTGTCTCTCTCTCAGTCCCTGTGTCTCTCTCTCAGTCCCTGTGTCTCACTCGGTCCCTGTGTCTCTCTCGGTCCCTGTGTCTCCCTCTTACCCCTGTGTCTCTATTGTTCCCTGTCTCTCTCTCTCGGTCCCTGTTTCTCTCTCTCGGTCCCTGTGTCTGTCTCTCGGTCCCTGTGTCTGCTATGTCCCTCTGTCCCCTCTCGGTCCCTGTGTCTCTCTCGGTCCCTGTGACTCGCTCAGTCCCTCTGTGTCTCTCGGTCCCTGTGTCTCTCTTTCGGTCCCTGAGTCTCTCTCTCGGTCCCTGTGTCTCTCACTCAGTACCTGTGTCTCTCTTGTTCCCTGTGTCTCTCTCTCGGTCCCTGTGTCTCTCTCTCGGTCCCTGTGTCTGCTCGGACCCTGTGTCTCCCTCTCGGTCCCTGTGTCTCTCTCGGTCCTTGTGTCTCTCTCTAGGTCCCTGTGTCTCTCTCGGTCCCTGTGTCTCTCTCGGTCCCTGTGTCTCTCTCGGTCCCTGTGTTTCACTCGGTCCCTGTGATTCTCTCGGTCCTTGTGTCTCTCTCTCGGTCCCTGTGTCTCTCTCTCCCAGTCCCTGTGTCTCTCTCTCTGTCTCTGTGTCTCACTCGGTCCCTGTGTCTCTCTCGGTCCCTTTGTCTCTCTCTCGGTCCCTGTGTCTCTCTCTCGGTCCCTGTGTCTCTCTCGGTCCCTGTGACTCGCTCAGTCCCTGTGTCTCTCACTCGGTCCCTGTGTGTCTCTCTCGTTCCCTGTGTCTCTCTGTCGGTCCCTGTGTCTCTCACGGACGCTGTGTCTCACTCGGTCCCTGTGTCTCGCTCGGTCCCTGTATCTCCCTCTCACCCCTGTGTCTCACTCGGTCCCTGAGTCTCTCTCGGTCCTTGTGTCTCTCTCTCGGTCCCTGTGTCTCTCTCTCTCAGTCCCTGTGTCCCTCTGGGTCACTGTCTCTCTCTCGGTCCCTGTGTTTCTCTCGGTCCTTGTGTCTCTCTCTCGCTCCCTGTCTTTCTCTCTCGGACGATTGTGTCTCTCTCTCGGTCCCTGTGTCTCCATTGGTCCCTCTGTCTCTCACTCGGTCCCTGTCTCTCTCTCTCTCAGATTCAGTGTCTCTTTCGGTCCCTGTGTCCCTCTCGGTCCCTGTGTCTCTCTCTCGGTCCCTGTGACTCTCTCGGTCCCTGTGTCTCTCTCTAGGTCCTTGTGTCTCTCACTCGTTCCCTGTGTCTCTCTCTCGGTCCCTGTCTCTCTCTCGGTCCCTGTGTCTCTCTCGGTCCCTGCGACTCGCTCAGTCCTTGTGTCTCTCACTCGGTCCTTGTGTCTCTCTCTTGGTCCTTGTGTCTCTCTGTCTCGGTCCCTGTGTCTCTCTCGGTCGCTGTGTCTCAATCGGTCCCTGTGTCTCTCTCGGTCCCTGTGTCTCTCTCTCGGTCCCTGTGTCTCTCTCTCGGTCCCTGTGTCCCTCTCGGTCCCTGTGTCCCTCTCGGTCCCTGTGTCTCTCTGTCGGTCACTGTCTCTGTCTCAGTCCCTGTGTCTCTCTTGGTCCCTGTGTCTCTCTCTCGGTCCCTGTGTCAGCTCGGTCCCTGTGTCTCCATCTCGGTCCCTGTGTATCTCTCGGTCCTTGTGTCTCTCTCTCGGTCCCTGTGTCTCTCTCGGTCCCTGTGACTCGCTCAATCCCTCTCTCTCTCTCTTGTTCCCTGTGTCCCTCTCTCGGTCCTTGTGTCTCTCTCTCGGTCTCTGTGTCTCTCTCTCAGTCCCTGTGTCTGCTCGGTCCCTGTGTATCCCTCTCAGTCCCTGTGTCTCTCTCGGTCCTTGTGTCTCTCTCTCGGTCCCTGTGTCTCTCTCTTGGTCCCTGTGTCTCTCTCAGTCCCTGTGTCTCTCTCGGTCCCTGTGTATCTCTCAGTCCCTGTGTCTCACTCGGTGCCTGTGTCTCTCTCGGTCCTTGTCTCTCTCTCTCAGTCCATGTGTCTCTCTCTCGGTCCCTGTGTCTCTCTCTCTCCCAGTCCCTGTGTCTCTCTCGGTCACTGTCTCTCTCTCGGTCCCTGTGTCTCTCTCGGTCCCTGTGTCTCTCTCTTGCTCCCTGTGTCTTTCTCGGTCCCTGTGTCTCTCCCGGTCCCTGTCTCTCTCTCTCAGTCCATGTGTCTCTCTCTCGGTCCTTGTGTCTCTCTCTCGGTCCCTGTGTCTCCCTCGGTCCGTGTGTCTCACTCGTTCCCTGTGTCTCTCTCGGTCCCTGTATCTCTCTCTCACCCCTGTGTCTCTCTCGGTCCTGGTGTCTCTCTTGGTCCCTGTGTCTCTCTCTCTCAGTCCCTGTGTCTCTCTCTCAGTCCCTGTGTCTCTCTCTCGTTGCCTGTGTCTCTCTCTCTCAGTCCCTGTGTCTCTCTCTCAGTCCCTGTGTCTGTCTCTCAGTCCCTGTGTCTCACTCGGTCCCTATGTCTCTCTCGGTCCCTGTGTCTCCCTCTCACCCCTGTTTCTCACTCGGTCCCTGTGTCTCTCTCGGTCCTTGTTTCTCTCACTCGGTCTCTGTGTCTCTCTCTCGGTCCCTGTGTCTGCTGTGTCCCTCTGTCCCCTCTCAGTCCCTGTGTCTCTCTCGGTCCCTGTGACTCGCTCAGTCCCTCTGTCTCTCTCGGTCCCTGTGTCTCTCTCTCGGTCCCTGTGTCTCTCTCTCGGTCCCTGTTTCTCTCACTCAGTACCTGTGTCTCTCTTGTTCCCTGTGTCTCTCTCTCGGTCCCTGTGTCTCTCTCTCGGTCGCTGTGTCTCTCTCTCTCTCAGTCCCTGTGTCTCTCTCGGTCACTGTCTCTCTCTAGGTCCCTGTGTCTCTCTCGGTCCCTGTGTCTCTCTGGGTCCCTGTGTCTCTCTCATTCCCTGTGTTTCACTCGGTCCCTGTAATTCTCTCTGTCCTTGTGTCTCTCTCTCGGTCCCTGTGTCTCTCTGTCCCAGTCCCTGTGTCTCTCTCTGTCACTGTGTCTCACTCGGTCCCTGTGTCTCTCTCGGTCCCTTTGTCTCTCTCTCGGTCCCTGTGTCTCTCTCTCAGTCCATGTGTCTCTCTCTTGGTCCTTGTGTCTCTCTCTCGGTCCCTGTGTCTCCCTCGGTCCGTGTGTCTCACTCGTTCCCTGTGTCTCTCTCGGTCCCTGTATCTCTCTCTCACCCCTGTGTCTCTCTCGGTCCTGGTGTCTCTCTTGGTCCCTGTGTCTCTCTCTCTCAGTCCCTGTGTCTCTCTCTCAGTCCCTGTGTCTCTCTCTCGTTGCCTGTGTCTCTCTCTCTCAGTCCCTGTGTCTCTCTCTCAGTCCCTGTGTCTGTCTCTCAGTCCCTGTGTCTCACTCGGTCCCTATGTCTCTCTCGGTTCCTGTGTCTCCCTCTCACCCCTGTTTCTCACTCGGTCCCTGTGTCTCTCTCGGTCCTTGTTTCTCTCACTCAGTACCTGTGTCTCTATTGTTCCCTGTCTCTCTCTCTCGGTCCCTGTTTCTCTCTCTCGGTCTCTGTGTCTCTCTCTCGGTCCCTGTGTCTGCTATGTCCCTCTGTCCCCTCTCGGTCCCTGTGTCTCTCTCGGTCCCTGTGACTCGCTCAGTCCCTCTGTCTCTCTCGGTCCCTGTGTCTCTCTCTCAGTCCCTGTGTCTCTCTCTCGGTCCCTGTTTCTCTCACTCAGTACCTGTGTCTCTCTTGTTCCCTGTGTCTCTCTCTCGGTCCCTGTGTCTCTCTCTCGGTCCCTGTTTCTCTCACTCAGTACCTGTGTCTCTCTTGTTCCCTGTGTCTCTCTCTCGGTCCCTGTGTCTCTCTCTCGGTCTCTGTGTCTCTATCTCGGTCCCTGTGTCTGCTCGGTCCCTGTGTCTCCCTCTTGGTCCCTGTGTCTCTCTTGGTCCTTGTGTCTCTCTCGGTCGCTGTGTCTCTCTCTCTCTCAGTCCCTGTGTCTCTCTCGGTCACTGTCTCTCTCTAGGTCCCTGTGTCTCTCTCGGTCCCTGTGTCTCTCTCAGTCCCTGTGTCTCTCTCAGTCCCTGTGTTTCACTCGGTCCCTGTGATTCTCTCGGTCCTTGTGTCTCTCTCTCGGTCCCTGTGTCTCTCTCTCCCAGTCCGTGTGTCTCTCTCAGTCCCTGTGTCTCTCTCGGTCCCTTTGTCTCTCTCTCGGTCCCTGTGTCTCTCTCTCGGTCCCTGTCTCTCTCTCGGTCCCTGTGACTCGCTCAATCCCTGTGTCTCTCTCACTCGGTCCCTGTGTGTCTCTCTCGTTCCCTGTGTCTCTCTCTTGGTCCCTCTGTCTCTCTCGGACGCTGTGTCTCACTCGGTCCCTGTCTCTCTCTCGGTCCCTGTGTCTCTCATTCAGTCCCTGTGTCCCTCTCGGTCACTGTCTCTCTCACGGTCCCTGTGTCTCTGTCGGTCCCTGTGTCTCTCTCTCGCTCCCTGTGTCTCACTCGGTCCCTGTCTCTCTCTCTCTCAGATTCAGTGTCTCTCTCTCGGTCCCTGTGACTCTCTCGGTCCCTGTGTCTCTCTCTCGGTCCCTGTGCCTCACTCGGTGCCTGTGTCTCTCTCGGTCCTTGTGTCTCTCTCTCGGTCCCTGTGTCTCTCTCTCTCCCAGTCCCTGTGTCTCTCTCGGTCACTGTCTCTCTCTCGGTCCCTGTGTCTCTCTCGGTCTCTGTGTCTCACTCGGTCACTGTGTCTCTCTCGGTCCCGGTGTCTCTCTCGGTCCCTGTGTCTCTTTCTTGCTCCCTGCGTCTTTCTCGGTCCCTGTGTCTCTCCCGGTCCCTGTCTCTCTCTCTCAGTCCCTGTGTCTCTCTCTCGGTCCTTGCGTCTCTCTCTCGGTCCCTGTATCTCTCTCTCACCCCTGTGTCTCTCTCGGTCCTGGTGTCTCTCTTGGTCCCTGTGTCTCTCTCTCTCAGTCCCTGTGTCTCTCTCTCAGTACCTGTGTCTCTCTCTCGTTGCCTGTGTCTCTCTCTCTCAGTCCCTGTGTCTCTCTCTCAGTCCCTGTGTCTCTCTCTCAGTCCCTGTGTCTCACTAGGTCCCTGTGTCTCTCTCGGTCCCTGTGTCTCCCTCTCACCCCTGTTTCTCACTCGGTCCCTGTGTCGCTCTCGGTCCTTGTTTCTCTCACTCAGTACCTGTGTCTCTATTGTTCCCTGTCTCTCTCTCTCGGTCCCAGTTTCTCTCTCTCGGTCTCTGTGTCTCTCTCGGTCCCTGTGATTCGCTCAGTCCCTCTGTGTCTCTCGGTCCCTGAGTCTCTCTCTCAGTCCCTGTGTCTCTCACTCAGTACCTGTGTCTCTCTTGTTCCCTGTGTCTCTCTCTCGGTCCCTGTGTCTGCTCGGTCCCTGAGTCTCTCTCTCAGTCCCTGTGTCTCTCACTCAGTACCTGTGTCTCTCTTGTTCCCTGTCTCTCTCTCTCGGTCCCTGTGTCTCCCTCTCGGTCCCTGTGTCTCTCTCGGTCCTTGTGTCTCTCTCTCGGTCGCTGTGTCTCTCTCTCTCTCAGTCCCTGTGTCTCTCTCGGTCACTGTCTCTCTCTAAGACCCTGTGTCTCTCTCCCAGTCCCTGTGTCTCTCTCGCTCACTGTCTCTCTCTCGCTCACTGTCTCTCTCTCGGTCCCTGTGTCTCTCTCGGTCCCAGTGTCTCTCTCTGTCTCTGTGTCTCACTCGGTCCCTGTGTCTCTCTCGGTCCCTTTGTCTCTCTCTCGGTCCCTGTGTGTCTCTCTCGGTCCCTGTGACTCGCTCAGTCCCTGTGTCTCTCACTCGGTCCCTGTGTGTCTCTCTCGTTCCCTGTGTCTCTCTGTCGGTCCCTGTGTGTCTCACGGACGCTGTGTCTCACTCGGTCCCTGTGTCTCGCTCGGTCCCTGTGTCTCCCTCTCACCCCTGTGTCTCACTCGGTCCCTGAGTCTCTCTCGGTCCTTGTGTCTCTCTCTCGGTCCCTGTGTCTCTCTCTCTCGGTCCCTGTGTCTCTCTCTCGGTCCCTGTCTCTCTCTCAGTCCCTGTGTCCCTCTCGGTCACCGTCTCTCTCTCGGTCCCTGTGTTTCTCTCGGTCCCTGTGTCTCTCTCTCGGTCCCTGTGTCTCCATTGGTCCCTCTGTCTCTCACTCGGTCCCCTGTCTCTCTCTTGGTCCCTGTGTCTCACTCGATCCCTGTCTCTCTCTCTGTCAGATTCAGTGTCTCTTTCGGTCCCTGTGTCTCTCTCTCGGTCCCTGTTACTCTCTCGGTCCCTGTGTCTCTCTCTAGGTCCTTGTGTCTCTCACTCGGTCCCTGTGACTCTCTCGGTCCCTGTGTCTCTCTCTAGGTCCTTGTGTCTCTCACTCGGTCCCTGTGTCTCTCTCTCGGTCCCTGTGTCTCTCACTCGGTCCCTGTGTCTCTCTGTCTCGGTCCCTGTGTCTCTCTCGGTCGCTGTGTCTCAATCGATCCCTGTGGCTCTCTCTCAGTCCCTGTGTCTCTCTCTCCGTCCCTGTGTCTCTCTCAGTCCCTGTGTCTCTCTCGGTCCCTGTGTCTCTCTTTCGGTCCCTGTGTCTCTCTCACTCGGTCCCTGTCTCTCTCTCTCTCAGTTTCAGTGTCTCTGTCGGTCCCTGTGTCTCTCTCTCGGTCCCTGTGACTCTGTCGGTCCCTGTGTCTCTCTCTCGGTCCTTTTGTCTCTCTCGGTCCCTGTGTCTCTCTCTCTCGGTCCCTGTGTCTCACTCGGTCCCTGTCACTCTCTCGGTCCCTGTGTCTCAATCGGTCCCTGTGTCTCTCTCTCAGTCCCTGTCTCTCTCTCTCTCGGTCCCTGAGTCTCTCTCTCGGTCCCTGTGTCTCTCTCAGTCCCTGTGTCTCACTCGGTGCCTATGTCTCTCTCGGTCCCTGTGTCTCTCTCGGTCCCTGTGTATCTCTCAGTCCCTGTGTCTCACTCGGTGCCTGTGTCTCTCTCGGTCCTTGTGTCTCTCTCTCGGTCCCTGTGTCTCTCTCTCTCCCAGTCCCTGTGTCTCTCTCGGTCTCTGTCTCTCTCTCGGTCCCTGTGTCTCTCTCTGTCGCTGTGTCTCACTCGTTCACTGTGTCTCTCTCGGTCCCGGTGTCTCTCTCGGTCCCTGTGTCTCTCTCTTGCTCCCTGTGTCTTTCTCGGTCCCTGTGTCTCTCCCGGTCCCTGTCTCTCTCTCTCAGTCCATGTGTCTCTCTCTCGGTCCTTCTGTCTCTCTCTCGGTCCCTGTGTCTCCCTCGGTCCGTGTGTCTCACTCGTTCCCTGTGTCTCTCTCGGTCCCTGTATCTCTCTCTCACCCCTGTGTCTCTCTCGGTCCTGGTGTCTCTCTTGGTCCCTGTGTCTCTCTCTCTCAGTCCCTGTGTCTCTCTCTCAGTCCCTGTGTCTCTCTCTCAGTCCCTGCGTCTCTCTCTCAGTCCCTGTGTCTCACTCGGTCCCTGTGTCTCTCTCGGTCCCTGTGTCTCCCTCTCACCCCTGTTTCTCTCTCGGTCCCTGTGTCTCTCTCGGTCTCTGTGTCTCACTCGGTCACTGTGTCTCTCTCGGTCCCGGTGTCTCTCTCGGTCCCTGTGTCTCTTTCTTGCTCCCTGCGTCTTTCTCGGTCCCTGTGTCTCTCCCGGGTCCCTGTCTCTCTCTCTCAGTCCCTGTGTCTCTCTCTCGGTCCTTGCGTCTCTCTCTCTCGGTCCCTGTGTCTCCCTCGGTCCGTGTGTCTCACTCGTTCCCTGTGTCTCTCTCGGTCCCCTGTATCTCTCTCTCACCCCTGTGTCTCTCTCGGTCCTGGTGTCTCTCTTGGTCCCTGTGTCTCTCTCTCTCAGTCCCTGTGTCTCTCTCTCAGTACCTGTGTCTCTCTCTCGTTGCCTGTCTCTCTCTCTCAGTCCCTGTGTCTCTCTCTCAGTCCCTGTGTCTCTCTCTCAGTCCCTGTGTCTCACTAGGTCCCTGTGTCTCTCTCGGTCCCTGTGTCTCCCTCTCACCCCTGTTTCTCACTCGGTCCCTGTGTCGCTCTCGGTCGTTGTTTCTCTCACTCAGTACCTGTGTCTCTAGTTCCCTGTCTCTCTCTCGGTCAGTCTCCTCTCGGTCCTCTGTGTCTCTCTCTCGGTCCCTGTGTCTGCTCTGTCCCTCGGTCCCCTGTGCTCTCAGGTCCCTGTGTCTCTCTCGGTCCCTGTGTTCGCTCAGTCCCTCTGTGTCTCTCGTCGAGAGTCTGAGAGGGAGTATAGTCTCTCATCAGTATCTGTGTCTCTCTGTTCCTGTGTCTCTCTCGGTCCCTGTGTCTGCTCGGTCCCTGTGTCTCTCTCAGTCCCTGGTCTCTCACTAGTACCTGTGTCTCTCTTGTTCCCTGTCTCTCTCTCTCGGTCCCTGTGTCTCCTCTCTCGGTCCCTGTGTCTCTCTCGGTCCTCTGTGTCTCTCTCGGTCGCTGTGTCTCTCTCTCGGTCCCTGTGTCTCTCTCGCTGTCCTCTCGAGTCACTGTCTCTCTCAGACCCTGTGTCTCTCTCCCAGTCCCTGTGTCTCTCTCGCTCACTGTCTCTCTCTCGCTCACTGTCTCTCTCTCGGTCCTGTGTCTCTCTCGGTCCAGTGTCTCTCTCTGTCTCTGTGTCTCACTCGGTCCCTGTGTCTCTCTCGGTCCTTTGTCTCTCTCTCGGTCCCTGTGTGTCTCTCTCGGTCCCTGTGACTCGCTCAGTCCCTGTGTCTCTCACTCGGTCCCTGTGTGTCTCTCTCGTTCCCTGTGTCTCTCTGTCGGTCCCTGTGTCTCTCACGGACGCTGTGTCTCACTCGGTTCCTGTGTCTCGCTCGGTCCCTGTGTCTCCCTCTCACCCTGTGTCTCTCTCAGTCCCTGTGTCTCACTCGGTGCCTAGTGTCTCCTCGTCCTGGGTCTCCTCCTCGTCCCTGTGTATCTCTCAGTCCCTGTGTCTCACTCGGTGCCTGTGTCTCTCTCGGTCCTTGTGTCTCTCTCTCGGTCCCTGTGTCTCTCCTCTCTCCCAGTCCCTGTGTCTCTCTCGGTCTCTGTCTCTCTCTCGGTCCCTTGTGTCTCTCTCTGTCGCTGTGTCTCACTCGTTCACTGTGTCTCTCTCGGTCCCGGTGTCTCTCTCGGTCCCTGTGTCTCTCTCTTGCTCCCTGTGTCTTTCTCGGTCCCTGTGTCTCTCCCGGTCCCTGTCTCTCTCTCTCAGTCCATGTGTCTCTCTCTCGGTCCTTCTGTCTCTCTCGGGTCGGGTCCCTGGTGTCTCCCTCGGTCCCTGTGTCTCGTCTCGTGTCTCTCGACCTGTGTCTCTCTCGGTCCCTGTGTCTCTCTCGGTCCCTGTGTCTCTCTCTCAGTCCCTGTGTCTCTCTCGTCGGGTCTCAGGTCCTGTGTCTCTCTCTCAGTCCCTGCCTGTCTCTCTCTCAGTCCCTGTGTCTCTCTCTCAGTCCTGTGTCTCTCTCTCAGTCCCTGTGTCTCTCTCTCAGTCCCTGAGTCTCTCAGGTCCCTGTGTCTCACTCGGTCTTCTCTCGGTCCCTGTGTCTCCTCTCACCCTAGTTCTCTCACTCGGTCCCTGTCTCTCTCTGTTCTCCTGTCCTGTCTCTCTCTCGGTCCCTGTTGCTCTCTGATAGAGGAGGGGAGAGTGAGGGAGATGGGGAGAGAGAGAGGGAAAGTCGGTCCCTGTGTCTCTCTCGGTCCCTGTGACTCGCTCGTCCCCTGTCTCTCGGGCCCTCGTCGTCTCTCTCCTGTCTCCTCGGTCCCTGAGAGAAGAGGAAAGGGGGAGAGATCTCGGTCCCTGTTCTCGTCCTCACTCAGTACCTGTGTCTCTCTTGTTCCTGTGTCTCTCTCTCGGTCCCTGTGTCTCTCTCTCGGTCTGTCTGTCTCGGTCCTGTGTGGGAGTGGGAAAGAGGGAAAAGAGAGGAAGGGGACCTTGTCGTCTCTCTCTCGGTCCCTGTCTCTCTCTCTCAGTCCCTGTGTAATAGGTCACTGAAAGGCTGAGTAAGGGGGAAAGGAAGGGTCTCTCTCTCGGTCCTGTGTCTCTCTCCAGTCCCTGTCTCTCTCTGTCTCTGTGTCTCACTCGGTCCCTGTGTCTCTCTCTCGGTCCCTTGTCTCTCTCTCGGTCCAGGTCTCTCTCCGGTCCCTGTGTCTCTCTCGGTCCCTGTGTCTGCTCATCCCTGTGTCTCTCACTCGGTCCCTGTGTGTCTCTCTCGTTCCCTGTGTCTCTCTCTCGGTCCCTGTGTCTCTCTCGGACGCTGTGTCTCACTCGGTCCCTGTCTCTCTCTCGGTCCCTGTGTCTCTCTCTCAGTCCCTGTGTCCCTCTCGGTCACTGTCTCTCTCTTGGTCCCTGTGTCTCTGTCGGTCCCTGTGTCTCTCTCTCGCTCCCTGTCTTTCTCTCTCGGACGATTGTGTGTCTCACTCGGTCCCTGTCTCTCTCTCTCTCAGATTCAGTGTCTCTCTCTTGGTCCCTGTGACTCTCTCGGTCCCTGTGTCTCTCTCTAGGTCCTTGTGTCTCTCTCGGTCCCTGTGTCTCTCTCTGGGTCCCTGTGTCTCTCTCTCGGTCCCTGTGACTCTCTCGGTCCCTGTGTCTCTCTCTAGGTCCTTGTGTCTCTCTCGGTCCCTGTGTCTCTCTCTGGGTCCCTGTGTCTCTCTCCCGGTTGCTGTGTCTCTCTCCGTCCTGGTGTCTCTCTGTGTCCCTGAGTCTCTCTCTCGGTCGCTGTGTCTCTCTCGGTCCTGGTGTCTCTCTTGGTCCCTGTGTCTCTCTCACGGTCCCTGTGAGTCTCTCAGTCCCTGTGTCTCACTCGGTCCCTGTGTCTCTCTCGGTCCCTGTGTCTCCCTCTCACCCCTGTTCCTCACTCGGTCCCTGTGTCTCTCTCGGTCCTTTTTTCTCTCACTCAGTACCTGTGTCGCTATTGTTCCCTGTCTCTCTCTCTCGGTCCCTGTTTCTCTCTCTCGGTCTCTGTGTCTCTCTCTCGGTCCCTGTGTCTGCTATGTCCCTCTGTCCCCTCTCGGTCCCTGTGTCTCTCTCGGTCCCTGTGACTCGCTCAGTCCCTCTGTCTCTCTCGGTCCCTGTGTCTCTCTCTCGGTCCCTGTGTCTCTCTCTCGGTCCCTGTTTCTCTCACTCAGTACCTGTGTCTCTCTTGTTCCCTGTCTCTCTCTCTCGGTCTCTGTGTCTCTATCTCGGTCCCTGTGTCTCTCTCTCTCTCTCTCAGTCCCTGTCTCTCTCTCTCGGTCTCTGTGTCTCCCTCTTGGTCCCTGTGTCTCTCTCGGTCCTTGTGTCTCTCTCTCGGTCGCAGTGTCTCTCTCTCTCTCTCTCAGTCCCTGTGTCTCTCTCGGTCACTGTCTCTCTCTAGGTCCCTGTGACTCTCTCGGTCCCTGTGTCTCTCTCAGTCCCTGTGTTTCACTCGGTCCCTGTGATTCTCTCGGTCCTTGTGTCTCTCTCTCGGTCCCTGTGTCTCTCTCTCCCAGTCCCTGTGTCTCTCTCTGTCTCTGTGTCTCACTCGGTCCCTGTGTCTCTCTCGGTCCCTTTGTCTCTCTCTCGGTCCCTGTGTCTCTCTCGGTCCCTGTGACTCGCTCAATCCCTGTGTCTCTCACTCGGTCCCTGTGTGTCTCTCTCAGTCCCTGTGTCTCTCTCTCGGTCCCTGTGTCTCTCTCGTTCCCTGTGTCTCTCTCTCGGTCCCTGTGTCTCTCTCGTTCCCTGTGTCTCTCTCTCGGTCCCTGTGTCTCTCTCGGACGCTGTGTCTCACTCGGTCCCTGTCTCTCTCTCGGTCCCTGTGTCTCTCTCTCAGTCCCTGTGTCCCTCTCGGTCACTGTCTCTCTCTCGGTCCCTGTGTCTCTCTCGGTCCCTGTGTCTCTCTCTCGCTCCCTGTCTTTCTCTCTCGGACGATTGTGTATCTCTCTAGGTCCCTGTGTCTCACTCGGTCCCTGTCTATCTCTCTCTCAGATTCAGTGTCTCTCTCTCGGTCCCTGTGACTCTCTCGGTCCCTGTGTCTCTCTCTAGGTCCTTGTGTCTCTCTCTCAGTCCCTGTGTCCCTCTCGGTCACTGTCTCTCTCTTGGTCCCTGTGTCTCTGTCGGTCCCTGTGTCTCTCTCTCGCTCCCTGTCTTTCTCTCTCGGACGATTGTGTGTCTCACTCGGTCCCTGTCTCTCTCTCTCTCTCAGATTCAGTGTCTCTCTCTTGGTCCCTGTGACTCTCTCGGTCCCTGTGTCTCTCTCTAGGTCCTTGTGTCTCTCTCGGTCCCTGTGTCTCTCTCTGGGTCCCTGTGTCTCTCTCTCGGTCCCTGTGACTCTCTCGGTCCCTGTGTCTCTCTCTAGGTCCTTGTGTCTCTCTCGGTCCCTGTGTCTCTCTCTGGGTCCCTGTGTCTCTCTCCCGGTTGCTGTGTCTCTCTCCGTCCTGGTGTCTCTCTGGGTCCCTGAGTCTCTCTCTCGGTCGCTGTGTCTCTCTCGGTCCTGGTGTCTCTCTTGGTCCCTGTGTCTCTCTCACGGTCCCTGTGAGTCTCTCAGTCCCTGTGTCTCACTCGGTCCCTGTGTCTCTCTCGGTCCCTGTGTCTCCCTCTCACCCCTGTTCCTCACTCGGTCCCTGTGTCTCTCTCGGTCCTTTTTTCTCTCACTCAGTACCTGTGTCGCTATTGTTCCCTGTCTCTCTCTCTCGGTCCCTGTTTCTCTCTCTCGGTCTCTGTGTCTCTCTCTCGGTCCCTGTGTCTGCTATGTCCCTCTGTCCCCTCTCGGTCCCTGTGTCTCTCTCGGTCCCTGTGACTCGCTCAGTCCCTCTGTCTCTCTCGGTCCCTGTGTCTCTCTCTCGGTCCCTGTGTCTCTCTCTCGGTCCCTGTTTCTCTCACTCAGTACCTGTGTCTCTCTTGTTCCCTGTCTCTCTCTCTCGGTCTCTGTGTCTCTATCTCGGTCCCTGTGTCTCTCTCTCTCTCTCTCAGTCCCTGTCTCTCTCTCTCGGTCTCTGTGTCTCCCTCTTGGTCCCTGTGTCTCTCTCGGTCCTTGTGTCTCTCTCTCGGTCGCAGTGTCTCTCTCTCTCTCTCTCAGTCCCTGTGTCTCTCTCGGTCACTGTCTCTCTCTAGGTCCCTGTGACTCTCTCGGTCCCTGTGTCTCTCTCAGTCCCTGTGTTTCACTCGGTCCCTGTGATTCTCTCGGTCCTTGTGTCTCTCTCTCGGTCCCTGTGTCTCTCTCTCCCAGTCCCTGTGTCTCTCTCTGTCTCTGTGTCTCACTCGGTCCCTGTGTCTCTCTCGGTCCCTTTGTCTCTCTCTCGGTCCCTGTGTCTCTCTCGGTCCCTGTGACTCGCTCAATCCCTGTGTCTCTCACTCGGTCCCTGTGTGTCTCTCTCAGTCCCTGTGTCTCTCTCTCGGTCCCTGTGTCTCTCTCGTTCCCTGTGTCTCTCTCTCGGTCCCTGTGTCTCTCTCGTTCCCTGTGTCTCTCTCTCGGTCCCTGTGTCTCTCTCGGACGCTGTGTCTCACTCGGTCCCTGTCTCTCTCTCGGTCCCTGTGTCTCTCTCTCAGTCCCTGTGTCCCTCTCGGTCACTGTCTCTCTCTCGGTCCCTGTGTCTCTCTCGGTCCCTGTGTCTCTCTCTCGCTCCCTGTCTTTCTCTCTCGGACGATTGTGTATCTCTCTAGGTCCCTGTGTCTCACTCGGTCCCTGTCTATCTCTCTCTCAGATTCAGTGTCTCTCTCTCGGTCCCTGTGACTCTCTCGGTCCCTGTGTCTCTCTCTAGGTCCTTGTGTCTCTCTCTCGGTCCCTGTGACTCTCTCGGTCCCTGTGTCTCTCTCTAGGTCCTTGTGTCTCTCTCGGTCCCTGTGTCTCTCTCTGGGTCCCTGTGTCTCTCTCTCGGTCGCTGTGTCTCTCTTGGTCCTGGTGTCTCTCTGGGTCCCTGTGTCTCTCTCTCGGTCGCTGTGTCTCTCTCGGTCCTGGTGTCTCTCTTGGTCCCTGTGTCTCTCTCACGGTCCCTGTGAGTCTCTCAGTCCCTGTGTCTCAGTCGGTCCCTGTCTCTCTCTCGGTCCCTGTGTCTCTCTCTCTCGGTCCCTGTCTCTCTCTCGGTCCCTGTGACTCGCTCAGTCCCTGTGTCTCTCACTCGGTCCCTGTGTCTCTCTCTCGGTCCCTGTGTCTCTCTCCCTCGGTCCCTGTGTCTCTCCCTATCCCTGTGTCTCTCTGTCTCGGTCCCTGTGTCTCTCTCGTTCGCTGTGTCTCCCTCTCACCCCTGTGTCTCACTCGGTCCCTGTGTCTCTCTCGGTCACTGTCTCTCTCTTGGTCCCTGTGTCTCGCTCGGTCCCTGTGTCTCTCTCTCGGTCCCTGTGACTCTCTCGGTCCCTGTGTCTCTCTCCAGGTCCTTGTGTCTCTCTCGGTCCCTGTGTCTCTCTCTCTCGGTCCCTGTGTCTCTCTCAGTCCCTGTGTCTCTCAGTCGGTCCCTGTCTCTCTCTCAGTCCCTGTGACTCGCTCAGTCCTTGTGTCTCTCACTCGGTCCCTGTGTCTCTCACTCGGTCCCTGTGTCTCTCTCGGTCCCTGTGTCTCCCTCTCACCCCTGTGTCTCACTCGGTCCCTGTGTCTCTCTCGGTCACTGTCTCTCTCTTGGTCCCTGTGTCTCTCAGTCGGTCCCTGTCTCTCTCTTGGTCCCTGTGTCTCTCTCTCGGTCCCTGTGTCTCTCTCTCGGTCTCTGTGTCTCTATCTCGGTCCCTGTGTCTGCTCGGTCCTTGTGTCTCCCTCTTGGTCCCTGTGTCTCTCTCGGTCCTTGTGTCTCTCTCTCGGTCGCTGTGTCTCTCTCTGGGTCCCTGTGTCTCTCTCGGTCCCTGTGTCTCACTCGGTCCCTGCGTCTCACTCTCGGTCCCTGTGTCTCTCTCGGTCCCTGTGTCTCTCTCTAGGTCCTTGTGTCTCTCACTCGGTCCCTGTGTCTCTCTCTCCCAGTCCCTGTGTCTCTCTCGGTCACTGTCTCTCTCTCGGTCCCTGTCTTTCCCTCTCGGACGACTGTGTCTCTCACTCGGTCCCTGTGTCTCACTCGGTCCCTCTGTCTCTCACTCGGTCACTGTCTCTCTCTCTCAGTTTCAGTGTCTCTGTCAGTCCCTGTGTCTCTGTCTCAGTCCCTGTGACTGTCTCGGTCCCTGTGTCTCCCTCTAGGTCCTTGTGTCTCTCTCGGTCCCTGTGTCTCACTCGGTCCCTGTCACTCTCTCGGTCCCTGTGTCTCAATCAGTCCCTGTGTCTCTCTCTCTCGGTCCCTGTGTCTCTCTCTCTCGGTCCCTGTGTCTCTCTCTCTCGGTCCCTGTCTCTCTCTCTCGGTCCCTTTGTCTCTCTCTAGGTCCTTGTGTCTCTCTCGCTCCCTGTGTCTCTCTCTCTGGGTCCCTGTGTCTCACTCGGTCCCTGTCACTCTCTCGGTCTCTGTGTCTCACTCGGTCCCTGTGTCTCTCTCTCTCGGTCCCTGTCTCTCTCTCTCGGTCACTGTGTTTCTCTCGGTCCCTGTGTCTCACTCTCGGTCCCTGTCTCTCTCTCTCGGTCCCTGTGACTCGCTCAGTCCTTGTGTCTCTCACTCGGTCCCTGTGTCTCTCTCGGTCCCTGTGTCTCTCTCTCGGTCCCTGTGTCTCTCTGTCTCGGTCCCTGTGTCTCTCTCGGTCGCTGTGTCTCAATCGATCCCTGTGTCTCTCTTTCGGTTCCTGTGTCTCTCTCACTCGGTGCCTTTCTCTCTCTCTCTCAGTTTCAATGTCTCTCTCGGTCCCTGTGTCTCTCTCTCGGTCCCTGTGTCTCTCTGTCTCGGTCCCTGTGTCTCTCTCGGTCGCTGTGTCTCAATCGATCCCTGTGTCTCTCTTTCGGTTCCTGTGTCTCTCTCACTCGGTGCCTGTCTCTCTCTCTCTCAGTTTCAGTGTCTCTTTCGGTCCCTGTGTCTCTCTCTCGGTCCCTGTGTCTCTCTGTCTCGGTCCCTGTGTCTCTCTCGGTCGCTGTGTCTCAATCGATCCCTGTGTCTCTCTCTCTCGGTCCCTGTGTCTCTCTCTAGGTCCTTGTGTCTCTCTCGGTCCCTGTGTCTCTCTCTGGGTCCCTGTGTCTCGCTCGGTCCCTGTGTCTCACTCGGTCCCTGTGTCTCACTCGGTCCCTGTGTCTCTCTCTCGGTCCCTGTGTCTCTCACTCGGTCCCTGTCTCTCTCTCTCGGTCCCTGTGTCTCACTCGGTCACTGTCTCTCTCTATGTTTCATGTCTCTGTCGGTCCCTGTGACTCTCTCGGTCCCTGTGTCTCTCTCTAGGTCCTTGTGTCTCTCTGGGTCCCTGTGTCTCTCTCTGGGTCCCTGTCTCTCTCTCGGTCCCTGTGTCTCTCTCTCGGTCTCTGTGTCTCTCTCTCGTTCCCTGTGTCTGCTCGGTCCCTGTGTCTCCCTCTCGGTCCCTGTGTCTCTCTCGGTCCCTGTGTCTCTCTCTGGGTCCCTGTGTCTCTCTCGGTCACTGTGTTTCTCTCGGTCCCTGTGTCTCACTCTCGGTCCCTGTGTCTCTCACTCGGTACCGGTCTCTGTCTCGGTCCCTGTGTCTCTCTCTCAGTCCCGGTGTCTGCTCTTTCACCCTGTGTCTGCCTCTCGGTCCCTGTGTCTCTCCCGGTCCCTGTCTCTCTCTCTCAGTCCCGGTGTCTCTCTCTCGGTCACTGTGTCTCTCTCTCGGTCCTTGTGTTTCTCTCGGTCCCTGTGTCTCACTCTCGGTCCCTGTGTCTCTCACTCGGTCCCTGTCTCTCTCTCTCAGTCCCGGTGTCTCTTTCTCGGTCCCTGTGTCTCACTCGATCCCTGTGTCGCTCTCTCGGTCCCTGTCTCTCTCTCTCGGTCCCTGTGTCTCTCTCCCGGTCCCTGTCTCTCTCTCTCAGTCCCGGTGTCTCTTTCTCGGTCCCTGTGTCTCACTCGGTCCTTGTGTCGCTCTCTCGGTCCCTGTCTCTCTCTCTCGGTCCCTGTGTCCCTCTCGGTCCCTGTGTCTCTCTCTCGGTCCCTGTGTCTCTCACTCGGTCCCTGTGTCTCTCTCTCCCAGTCCCTGTGTCTCTCTCGGTCACTGTCTCTCTCTCGGTCCCTGTCTTTCCCTCTCGGACGACTGTGTCTCTCACTCGGTCACTGTGTCTCACTCGGTCCCTCTGTCTCTCACTCGGTCACTGTCTCTCTCTCGGTCCCTGTGACTCGCTCAGTCCCTGTGTCTCTCTCTCGGTCCCTGTGTCTCTCTCACTCGGTCCCTGACTCTCTCTCTCAGTTTCAGTGTCTCTGTCAGTCCCTGTGTCTCTCTCTCAGTCCCTGTGACTGTCTCGGTCCCTGTGTCTCCCTCTAGGTCCTTGTGTCTCTCTCGGTCCCTGTGTCTCACTCGGTCCCTGTCACTCTCTCGGTCCCTGTGTCTCAATCGGTCCCTGTGTCTCTCTCTCTCGGTCCCTGTGTCTCTCTCTCTCGGTCCCTGTGTCTCTCTCTCTCGGTCCCTGTCTCTCTCTCTCGGTCCCTTTGTCTCTCTCTAGGTCCTTGTGTCTCTCTCGCTCCCTGTGTCTCTCTCTCTGGGTCCCTGTGTCTCACTCGGTCCCTGTCACTCTCTCGGTCTCTGTGTCTCACTCGGTCCCTGTGTCTCTCTCTCTCGGTCCCTGTGTCTCTCTCTCGGCCCTGTCTCTCTCTCTCGGTCACTGTGTTTCTCTCGGTCCCTGTGTCTCACTCTCGGTCCCTGTCTCTCTCTCTCGGTCCCTGTGACTCGCTCAGTCCTTGTGTCTCTCACTCGGTCCCTGTGTCTCTCTCTCGGTCCCTGTGTCTCTCTGTCTCGGTCCCTGTGTCTCTCTCGGTCCCTGTGTCTCTCTGTCTCGGTCCCTGTGTCTCTCTCGGTCCCTGTGTCTCTCTGTCTCGGTCCCTGCGTCTCTCTCGGTCCCTGTGTCTCTCTGTCTCGGTCCCTGTGTCTCTCTCGGTCGCTGTGTCTCAATCGATCCCTGTGTCTCTCTTTCGGTTCCTGTGTCTCTCTCACTCGGTGCCTGTCTCTCTCTCTCTCAGTTTCAGTGTCTCTCTCGGTCCCTGTGTCTCTCTGTCTCGGTCCCTGTGTCTCTCTCGGTCGCTGTGTCTCAATCGATCCCTGTGTCTCTCTCTCTCAGTCCCTGTGTCTCTCTTTCGGTCCCTGTGTCTCTCTCACTCGGTCCCTGTGTCTCTCTCTCGGTCCCTGTGACTCTCTAGGTCCCTGTGTCTCTCTCTAGGTCCTTGTGTCTCTCTCGGTCCCTGTGTCTCTCTCTCTCGGTCCCTGTGTCTCTCTCTCTCGGTCCCTGTCACTCTCTCAGTCCCTGTGTCTCAATCGGTCCCTCTGTCTCTCACTCGGTCACTGTCTCTCTCTCGGTCCCTGTGTCTCTCTCACTCGGTCCCTGTCTCTCTCTCTCTCTGTTTCAGTGTCTCTGTCAGTCCCTGGGTCTCTCTCGGTCTCTGTGTCTCTCTCTAGGTCCTTGTGTCTCTCTCGGTCCCTGTGTCTCTCTCTCTCGGTACCTGTGTCCCTCTTGGTCCCTGTGTCTCTCACTCGGTCCCTGTGTCTCTCACTCGGTACCTGTCTCTGTCTCGTTCCCTGTGTCTCTCCCGGTCCCTGTGTCTCTCTCGGTCCCTGTGTCTCCCTCTCACCCCTGTTTCTCACTCGGTCCCTGTGTCTCTCTCAGTCCTTGTGGCTCTCACTCAGTACCTGTGTCTCTATTGTTCCCTGTGTTTCTCTCTCTCTCGGTCCCTGTTTCTCTCTCTCGGTCTCTGTGTCTCTCTCTCGGGCCCTGTGTCTCTCTCTCTGTCCCGGTGTCACTCTCTCGGTCACTGTGTCTCTCTCTCGGTCCCTGTGACTCTCTCGGTCCCTGTGTCTCTCTCTAGGTCCTTGTGTCTCTCTCGGTCCCTGTGTCTCTCTCTGGGTCCCTTTGTCTCTCTCTCGGTTCCTGTGACTCTCTCGGTCCCTGTGTCTCTCTCTAGGTCCTTGTGTCTCTCTCGGTCCCTGTGTCTCTCTCTGGGTCCCTGTGTCTCTCTCTCGGTCGCTGTGTCTCACTCGGTCCTGGTGTCTCTCTGGGTCCCTGTGTCTCTCTCTCGGTCACTGTCTCTCTCTCGGTCCCTGTGTCTCTCTCCAGGTCCTTGTGTCTCTCTCGGTCCCTGTGTCTCTCTCTCGGTCCCTGTCTCTCTCTCTCGGTCCCTGTGTCTCTCTCTCGGTCCCTGTGTCACTCTCGGTCCCTGTGTCTCTCTCTCGGTCCCTGTGTCTCTCACTCGGTCCCTGTGTCTCTCACTCGGTACCTGTGTCAGCTCGGTCCCTGTGTCTCTGTCTCGGTCCCTGTGTCTCTCTCGGTCCTTGTGTCTCTCTCTCGGTCACTGTCTCTGTCTCAATCCCTGTGTCTCTCTTGGTCCCTGTGTCTATCTCTCGGTCCCTGTATCAGCTCGGTCCCTATGTCTCCATCTCGGTTCCTGTGTATCTCTCGGTCCTTGTGTCTCTCTCTCGGTCACTGTCTCTCTCTCGGTCCCTGTGTCTCTCTCGGTCCCTGTGTCTCTCTCGGTCCCTGTGTCTCCCTCTCACCCCTGTGTCTCACTCGTTCCCTGTGTCTCTCTCGGTCCTTGTGTCTCTCTCTCGGTCCCTGTGTCTCTCTCTCTCAGTCCCTGTGTCTCTCTCGGTCACTGTCTCTCTCTTGGTCCCTGTGTCTCTCTCGGTTCCTGTCTCTCTCTCGGTCCCTGTGACTCGCGCAGTCCCTGTGTCTCTCTCTCAGTCCCTGTGTCTCACTCGGTCCCTTTCTCTCGCTTTCAGTTTCAGTATCTCTGTCGGTCCCTGTGTCTCTCTCTTGGTCCCTGTGTCTCTCTCGGTCCCTGTGTCTCTCTCGGTCCCTGTGTCTCCCTCTCACCCCTGTGTCTCTATTGTTCCCTGTGTCTCTCTCTCTCGGTCCCTCTTTCTCTCTCTCGGTTTCTGTGTCTCTCTCTCGGTCCCTGTGTCTCTCTCTCTGTCCCGGTGTCACTCTCTCGGTCACTGTGTCTCTCTCTCGGTCCCTGTGACTCTCTCGGTCCCTGTGTCTCTCTCTAGGTCCTTGTGTCTCTCTCGGTCCCTGTGTCTCCCTCTAGGTCCCTGTGTCTCTCTGTCTCGGTCCCTGTGTCTCTCTCTCGGTCCCTGTGTCTCTCTGTCTCGGTCCCTGTGTCTCTCTCGGTCGCTGTGTCTCAATCGATCCCTGTGTCTCTCTTTCGGTTCCTGTGTCTCTCTCACTCGGTGCCTGTCTCTCTCTCTCTCAGTTTCAGTGTCTCTCTCGGTACCTGTGTCTCTCTCTCGGTCCCTGTGTCTCTCTGTCTCGGTCCCTGTGTCTCTCTCGGTCGCTGTGTCTCAATCGATCCCTGTGTCTCTCTCTCTCAGTCCCTGTGTCTCTCTTTCGGTCCCTGTGTCTCCCTCACTCGGTCCCTGTGTCTCTCTCTCGGTCCCTGTGACTCTCTAGGTCCCTGTGTCTCTCTCTAGGTCCTTGTGTCTCTCTCGGTCCCTGTGTCTCTCTCTCTCGGTCCCTGTGTCTCTCTCTCTCGGTCCCTGTCACTCTCTCAGTCCCTGTGTCTCAATCGGTCCCTCTGTCTCTCACTCGGTCCCTGTGTCTCTCTCACTCGGTCCCTGTCTCTCCCTCTCTGTTTCAGTGTCTCTGTCAGTCCCTGTGTCTCTCTCGGTCTCTGTGTCTCTCTCTAGGTCCTTGTGTCTCTCTCGGTCCCTGTGTCTCTCTCTCTCGGTCCCTGTGTCCCTCTTGGTCCCTGTGTCTCTCACTCGGTCCCTGTGTCTCTCACTCGGTACCTGTCTCTGTCTCGTTCCCTGTGTCTCTCCCGGTCCCTGTGTCTCTCTCGGTCCCTGTGTCTCTCTCACTCGGTCCCTGACTCTCTCTCTCAGTTTCAGTGTCTCTGTCAGTCCCTGTGTCTCTCTCTCAGTCCCTGTGACTGTCTCGGTCCCTGTGTCTCCCTCTAGGTCCTTGTGTCTCTCTCGGTCCCTGTGTCTCACTCGGTCCCTGTCACTCTCTCGGTCCCTGTGTCTCAATCGGTCCCTGTGTCTCTCTCTCTCGGTCCCTGTGTCTCTCTCGGTCCTTGTGTCTCTCTCTCGGTCCGTGTGTCTCTCTCTTTCAGTCCCTGTGTCTCTCTCGGTCACTGTCTCTCTCTCAGTCCCTGTGTCTCTCTCGGTCCCTGTGTCTCTCTCGGTCCCTGTGTCTCTCTCTAGGTCCTTGTGTCTCTCTCGGTCCCTGTGTCTCTCTCTGGGTCCCTGTGTCTCACTCGGTCCCTGTCACTCTCTCGGTCCCTGTGTCTCACTCGGTCCCTGTCTCTCTCTATGTTTCATGTCTCTGTCGGTCCCTGTGACTCTCTCGGTCCCTGTGTCTCTCTCTAGGTCCTTGTGTCTCTCTCGGTCCCTGTGTCTCTCTCTGGGTCCCTGTGTCTCACTCGGTCCCTGTCATTCTCCCGGTCCCTGTGTCTCACTCGGTCCCTGTGTCTCCCTCTCGGTCCCTGTGTCTCTCTCTCGGCCCTGCCTCTCTCTCTCGGTCCCTGTGTCTCTCTCTAGGTCCTTGTGTCTCTCTCGGTCCGTGTGTCTCTCTCTTGCTCCCTGTGTCTTTCTCGGTCCCTGTGACTCACTCGGTCACCTTGTCTCTCCCGGTCCCTGTCTCTCTCTCTCAGTCCCTGTGTCTCTCTCTCTCTGTCCCGGTGTCTCTCTCTCGGTCACTGTGTCTCTCTCTCGGTCCCAGTGTCTCACTCGGTCCCTGTCACTCTCTCGGTCCCTGTGTCTCAATCGGTCCCTGTGTCGCTCTCTCGGTCCCTGTCTCTCTCTCTCGGTCCCTGTCTCTCTCTCTCGGTCCCTGTGTCTCTCTGTCTCGGTCCCTGTGTCTCTCTCGGTCGCTGTGTCTCAATCGATCCCTGTGTCTCTCTCTCTCAGTCCCTGTGTCTCTCTTTCGGTCCCTGTGTCTCTCTCACTCGGTCCCTGTGTCTCTCTCTCGGTCCCTGTGACTCTCTAGGTCCCTGTGTCTCTCTCTAGGTCCTTGTGTCTCTCTCGGTCCCTGTGTCTCTCTCTCTCGGTCCCTGTGTCTCTCTCTCTCGGTTCCTGTCACTCTCTCAGTCCCTGTGTCTCAATCGGTCCCTCTGTCTCTCACTCGGTCACTGTCTCTCTCTCGGTCCCTGTGTCTCTCTCACTCGGTCCCTGTCTCTCTCTCTCTGTTTCAGTGTCTCTGTCAGTCCCTGTGTCTCTCTCGGTCTCTGTGTCTCTCTCTAGGTCCTTGTGTCTCTCTCGGTCCCTGTGTCTCTCTCTCTCGGTCCCTGTGTCCCTCTTGGTCCCTGTGTCTCTCACTCGGTCCCTGTGTCTCTCACTCGGTACCTGTCTCTGTCTCGTTCCCTGTGTCTCTCCCGGTCCCTGTGTCTCTCTCGGTCCCTGTGTCTCTCTCACTCGGTCCCTGACTCTCTCTCTCAGTTTCAGTGTCTCTGTCAGTCCCTGTGTCTCTCTCTCAGTCCCTGTGACTGTCTCGGTCCCTGTGTCTCCCTCTAGGTCCTTGTGTCTCTCTCGGTCCCTGTGTCTCACTCGGTCCCTGTCACTCTCTCGGTCCCTGTGTCTCAATCGGTCCCTGTGTCTCTCTCTCTCGGTCCCTGTGTCTCTCTCGGTCCTTGTGTCTCTCTCTCGGTCCGTGTGTCTCTCTCTTTCAGTCCCTGTGTCTCTCTCGGTCACTGTCTCTCTCTCAGTCCCTGTGTCTCTCTCGGTCCCTGTGTCTCTCTCGGTCCCTGTGTCTCTCACTAGGTGCTTGTGTCTCTCTCGGTCCCTGTGTCTCTCTCTGGGTCCCTGTGTCTCACTCGGTCCCTATCACTCTCTCGGTCCCTGTGTCTCACTCGGTCCCTGTCTCTCTCTATGTTTCATGTCTCTGTCGGTCCCTGTGACTCTCTCGGTCCCTGTGTCTCTCTCTAGGTCCTTGTGTCTCCCTCGGTCCCTGTGTCTCTCTCTGGGTCCCTGTGTCTCACTCGGTCCCTGTGTCTCCCTCTCGGTCCCTGTGTCTCTCTCTCGGCCCTGCCTCTCTCTCTCGGTCCCTGTGTCTCTCTCTAGGTCCTTGTGTCTCTCTCGGTCCCTGTGTCTCTCTCTTGCTCCCTGTGTCTTTCTCGGTCCCTGTGACTCACTCGGTCACCTTGTCTCTCCCGGTCCCTGTCTCTCTCTCTCAGTCCCTGTGTCTCTCTCTCTCTTTCCCGGTGTCTCTCCCTCGGTCACTGTGTCTCTCTCTCGGTCCCTGTGTCTCACTCGGTCCCTGTCACTCTCTCGGTCCCTGTGTCTCAATCGGTCCCTGTGTCGCTCTCTCGGTCCCTGTCTCTCTCTCTCGGTCCCTGTCTCTCTCTCTCGGTCCCTGTGTCTCTCTCGGTCCCTGTGTCTCTCTCTCGGTCCCTGTGTCTCTCACTCGGTCCCTGTGTCTCTCTCTCCCAGTCCCTGTGTCTCTCTCGGTCCCTGTGTCTCTCTCTCGGTCCCTGTGTCTCTCACTCGGTCCCTGTGTCTCTCTCTCTCGGTCCCTGTGTCTCTCTCGGTCACTGTTTCTCTCTCGGTCCCTGTGACTCGCTCACTCGGTCCCTGACTCTCTCTCTCAGTTTCAGTGTCTCTGTCAGTCCCTGTGTCTCTCTCTCAGTCCCTGTGACTGTCTCGGTCCCTGTGTCTCTCTCTAGGTCCTTGTGTCTCTCTCGGGCCCTGTGTCTCACTCGGTCCCTGTCACTCTCTCGGTCCCTGTGTTTCAATCGGTCCCTGTGTCTCTCACTCGGTCCCTGTGTCTCTCTCGGTCCCTGTATCTCTCTCTCGGTCCCTGTCTCTCTCTCTCGGTCCCTGTGTCTCTCTCTAGGTCCTTGTGTCTCTCTCGGTCCCTGTGTCCCTCTCGGTCCCTGTGTCTCTCTCTCGGTCCCTGTGTCTCTCACTCGGTCCCTGTGTCTCTCTCTCCCAGTCCCTGTGTCTCTCTCGGTCACTGTCTCTCTCTCGGTCCCTGTGTCTCTCTCTCGGTCCCTGTGTCTCACTCGGTCCCTCTGTCTCTCACTCGGTCACTGTCTCTCTCTCGGTCCCTGTGACTCGCTCAGTCCCTGTGTCTCTCTCTCGGTCCCTGTGTCTCTCTCACTCGGTCCCTGACTCTCTCTCTCAGTTTCAGTGTCTCTGTCAGTCCCTGTGTCTCTCTCTCAGTCCCTGTGACTGTCTCGGTCCCTGTGTCTCCCTCTAGGTCCTTGTGTCTCTCTCGGTCCCTGTGTCTCACTCGGTCCCTGTCACTCTCTCGGTCCCTGTGTCTCAATCGGTCCCTGTGTCTCTCTCTCTCGGACCCTGTGTCTCTCTCTCTCGGTCCCTGTGTCTCTCTCTCTCGGTCCCTGTCTCTCTCTCTCGGTCCCTTTGTCTCTCTCTAGGTCCTTGTGTCTCTCTCGCTCCCTGTGTCTCTCTCTCTGGGTCCCTGTGTCTCACTCGGTCCCTGTCACTCTCTCGGTCTCTGTGTCTCACTCGGTCCCTGTGTCTCTCTCTCTCGGTCCCTGTGTCTCTCTCTCGGCCCTGTCTCTCTCTCTCGGTCACTGTGTTTCTCTCGGTCCCTGTGTCTCACTCTCGGTCCCTGTCTCTCTCTCTCGGTCCCTGTGACTCGCTCAGTCCTTGTGTCTCTCACTCGGTCCCTGTGTCTCTCTCTCGGTCCCTGTGTCTCTCTGTCTCGGTCCCTGTGTCTCTCTCGGTCCCTGTGTCTCTCTGTCTCGGTCCCTGTGTCTCTCTCGGTCCCTGTGTCTCTCGGTCTCGGTCCCTGCGTCTCTCTCGGTCCCTGTGTCTCTCTGTCTCGGTCCCTGTGTCTCTCTCGGTCGCTGTGTCTCAATCGATCCCTGTGTCTCTCTTTCGGTTCCTGTGTCTCTCTCACTCGGTGCCTGTCTCTCTCTCTCTCAGTTTCAGTGTCTCTCTCGGTCCCTGTGTCTCTCTGTCTCGGTCCCTGTGTCTCTCTCGGTCGCTGTGTCTCAATCGATCCCTGTGTCTCTCTCTCTCAGTCCCTGTGTCTCTCTTTCGGTCCCTGTGTCTCTCTCACTCGGTCCCTGTGTCTCTCTCTCGGTCCCTGTGACTCTCTAGGTCCCTGTGTCTCTCTCTAGGTCCTTGTGTCTCTCTCGGTCACTGTGTCTCTCTCTCTCGGTCCCTGTGTCTCTCTCTCTCGGTCCCTGTCACTCTCTCAGTCCCTGTGTCTCAATCGGTCCCTCTGTCTCTCACTCGGTCACTGTCTCTCTCTCGGTCCCTGTGTCTCTCTCACTCGGTCCCTGTCTCTCTCTCTCTCTGTTTCAGTGTCTCTGTCAGTCCCTGTGTCTCTCTCGGTCTCTGTGTCTCTCTCTAGGTCCTTGTGTCTCTCTCGGTCCCTGTGTCTCTCTCTCTCGGTACCTGTGTCCCTCTTGGTCCCTGTGTCTCTCACTCGGTCCCTGTGTCTCTCACTCGGTACCTGTCTCTGTCTCGTTCCCTGTGTCTCTCCCGGTCCCTGTGTCTCTCTCGGTCCCTGTGTCTCCCTCTCACCCCTGTTTCTCACTCGGTCCCTGTGTCTCTCTCAGTCCTTGTGTCTCTCACTCAGTACCTGTGTCTCTATTGTTCCCTGTGTCTCTCTCTCTCTCTCGGTCCCTGTTTCTCTCTCTCGGTCTCTGTGTCTCTCTCTCGGGCCCTGTGTCTCTCTCTCTGTCCCGGTGTCACTCTCTCGGTCACTGTGTCTCTCTCTCGGTCCCTGTGACTCTCTCGGTCCCTGTGTCTCTCTCTAGGTCCTTGTGTCTCTCTCGGTCCCTGTGTCTCTCTCTGGGTCCCTTTGTCTCTCTCTCGGTCCCTGTGACTCTCTCGGTCCCTGTGTCTCTCTCTAGGTCCTTGTGTCTCTCTCGGTCCCTGTGTCTCTCTCTGGGTCCCTGTGTCTCTCTCTCGGTAGCTGTGTCTCACTCGGTCCTGGTGTCTCTCTGGGTCCCTGTGTCTCTCTCTCGGTCGCTGTGTCTCTCTCGGTCCTGGTGTCTCTCTTGGTCCCTGTGTCTCGCTCACGGTCCCTGTGAGTCTCTCAGTCCCTGTGTCTCTGTCGGTCCCTGTCTCTCTCTCGGTCCCTGTGTCTCTCTCTCGGTCCCTGTCTCTCTCTCGGTCTCTGTGACTCGCTCAGTCCCTGTATCTCTCACTCGGTCCCTGTGTCTCTCTCTCGGTCCCTGTGTCTCTCTCCCTCGGTCCCTGTGTCTCTCTCGGTCCCTGTGTCTCTCTGTCTCGGTCCCTGTGTCTCTCTCGGTCGCTGTGTCTCATTCGGTCCCTGTGTCTCTCTCGGTCCCTGTGTCTCCCTCTCACCCCTGTGTCTCACTCGGTCCCTGTGTCTCTCTCGGTCCTTGTGTCTCTCTCTCGGTCCCTGTGTCTCTCTCTCTCAGTCCCTGTGTCTCTCTCGGTCCCTGTGTCTCTCACTCCGTCCCTGTGTCTCTCTCTCGGTCCCTGTGTCTCTCTCTCTCAGTCCCTGTGTCTCTCTCAGTCCCTGTGTCTCTCACTCGGTCCCTGTGTCTCTCTCGCGGTCCCTGTGTCTCTCTCTCGGTCCCTGTCTCTCTCTCTCGGTCCCTTTGACTCTCTCGGTCCCTGTGTCTCTCTCCAGGTCCTTGTGTCTCTCTCGGTCCCTGTGTCTCTCTCTCTCGGTCCCTGTGTCTCAATCGGTCCCTGAGTCTCTCTCTCGGTCCCTGTCTCTCTCTCTCGGTCCCTGTGTCTCTCTCTCGGTCCCTGTGTCACTCTCGGTCCCTGTGTCTCTCTCTCGGTCCCTGTGTCTCTCACTCGGTCCCTGTGTCTCTCACTCGGTACCTGTGTCAGCTCGGTCCCTGTGTCTCCATCTCGGTCCCTGTGTCTCTCTCGGTCCTTGTGTCTCTCTCTCGGTCACTGTCTCTGTCTCAGTCCCTGTGTCTCTCTTGGTCCCTGTGTCTATCTCTCGGTCCCTGTGTCAGCTCGGTCCCTGTGTCTCCATCTCGGTTCCTGTGTCTCCCTCTCACCCCTGTGTCTCTATTGTTCCCTGTGTCTCTCTCTCTCGGTCCCTCTTTCTCTCTCTCGGTCTCTGTGTCTCTCTCTCGGTCCCTGTGTCTCTCTCTCTGTCCCGGTGTCACTCTCTCGGTCACTGTGTCTCTCTCTCGGTCCCTGTGACTCTCTCGGTCCCTGTGTCTCTCTCTAGGTCCTTGTGTCTCTCTCGGTCCCTGTGTCTCCCTCTAGGTCCCTGTGTCTCTCTCGGTCCCTGTCACTCTCTCGGTCCCTGTGTCTCAATCGGTCCCTGTGTCTCTCTCTCTCGGTCCCTGTGTCTCTCTCTCTCGGTCCCTGTGTCTCTCTCTCTCGGTCCCTGTCTCTCTCTCTCGGTCCCTTTGTCTCTCTCTAGGTCCTTGTGTCTCTCTCGCTCCCTGTGTCTCTCTCTCTGGGTCCCTGTGTCTCACTCGGTCCCTGTCACTCTCTCGGTCCCTGTGTCTCTCTCGGTCCCTGTGTCTCTCTCTCTCGGTCCCTGTGTCTCTCTCTCGGCCCTGTCTCTCTCTCTCGGTCACTGTGTTTCTCTCGGTCCCTGTGTCTCACTCTCGGTCCCTGTCTCTCTCTCTCGGTCCCTGTGACTCGCTCAGTCCTTGTGTCTCTCACTCGGTCCCTGTGTCTCTCTCTCGGTCCCTGTGTCTCTGTCTCGGTCCCTGTGTCTCTATCGGTCGCTGTGTCTCAATCGGTCACTCTGTCTCTCTCGGTCCCTGTGACTCTCTCTCGGTCCCTGTGTCTCTCTGTCTCGGTGCCTGTCTCTCTCTCTCTCAGTTTCAGTGTCTCTCTCGGTCCCTGTGTCTCTCTCTCGGTCCCTGTGACTCTCTCTCGGTCCCTGTGTCTCTCTCTCGGTCCCTGTGTCTCTCTGTCTCGGTCCCTGTGTCTCTCTTTCGGTCCCTGTGTCTCTCTCGGACGCTGTGTCTCAATCGATCCCTGTGTCTCTCTCTCTCAGTCCCTGTGTCTCTCTTTCGGTCCCTGTGTCTCTCTCACTCGGTCCCTGTGTCTCTCTCTCGGTCCCTGTGACTCTCTAGGTCCCTGTGTCTCTCTCTAGGTCCTTGTGTCTCTCTCGGTCCCTGTGTCTCTCTCTCTCGGTCCCTGTGTCTCTCTCTCTCGGTCCCTGTCACTCTCTCAGTCCCTGTGTCTCAATCGGTCCCTCTGTCTCTCACTCGATCACTGTCTCTCTCTCGGTCCCTGTGTCTCTCTCACTCGGTCCCTGTCTCTCTCTCTCTGTTTCAGTGTCTCTGTCAGTCCCTGTGTCTCTCTCGGTCTCTGTGTCTCTCTCTAGGTCCTTGTGTCTCTCTCGGTCCCTGTGTCTCTCTCTCTCGGTCCCTGTGTCCCTCTTGGTCCCTGTGTCTCTCACTCGGTCGCTGTGTCTCTCACTCGGTACCTGTCTCTGTCTCATTCCCTGTGTCTCTCTCGGTCCCTGTATCTCTCTCACTCGGTCCCTGACTCTCTCTCTCAGTTTCAGTGTCTCTGTCAGTCCCTGTGTCTCTCTCTCAGTCCCTGTGACTGTCTCAGTCCCTGTCTCTCCCTCTAGGTCCTTGTGTCTCGCTCGGTCCCTGTGTCTCACTCGGTCCCTGTCACTCTCTCGGTCCCTGTGTCTCAATCGGTCCCTGTGTCTCTCTCTGTCGGTCCCTGTGTCTCTCTCGGTCCTTGTGTCTCTCTCTCGGTCCGTGTGTCTCTCTCTTTCAGTCCCTGTGTCTCTCTCGGTCACTGTCTCTCTCTCAGTCCCTGTGTCTCTCTCGGTCCCTGTGTCTCTCTCGGTCCCTGTGTCTCTCTCTAGGTCCTTGTGTCTCTCTCGGTCCCTGTGTCTCTCTCTGGGTCCCTGTGTCTCACTCGGTCCCTGTCACTCTCTCGGTCCCTGTGTCTCACTCGGTCCCTGTCTCTCTCGATGTTTCAGTGTCTCTGTCGGTCCCTGTGACTCTCTCGGACCCTGTGTCTCTCTCTAGGTCCTTGTGTCTCTCTCGGTCCCTGTGTCTCTCTCTGGGTCCCTGTGTCTCACTCGGTCCCTGTCACTCTCTCGGTCCCTGTGTCTCACTCGGTCCCTGTGTCTCCCTCTCGGTCCCTGTGTCTCTCTCTCGGCCCTGCCTCTCTCTCTCGGTCCCTGTGTCTCTCTCTAGGTCCTTGTGTCTCTCTCGGTCCCTGTGTCTCACTCGGTCACCTTGTCTCTCCCGGTCCCTGTCTCTCTCTCTCAGTCCCTTTGTCTCTCTCTCTGTCCCGGTGTCTCTCTCTCGGTCACTGTGTCTCTCTCTCGGTCCCTGTGTCTCACTCGGTCCCTGTCACTCTCTCGGTCCCTGTGTCTCAATCGGTCCCTGTGTCGCTCTCTCGGTCCCTGTCTCTCTCTCTCGGTCCCTGTCTCTCTCTCTCGGTCCCTGTGTCTCTCTCGGTCCCTGTGTCTCTCTCTCGGTCCCTGTGTCTCTCACTCGGTCCCTGTGTCTCTCTCTCCCAGTCCCTGTGTCTCTCTCGGTCACTGTCTCTCTCTCGGTCCCTGTGACTCGCTCACTCGGTCCCTGACTCTCTCTCTCAGTTTCAGAGTCTCTGTCAGTCCCTGTGTCTCTCTCTCAGTCCCTGTGACTGTCTCGGTCCCTGTGTCTCTCTCTAGGTCCTTGTGTCTCTCTCGGTCCCTGTGTCTCTCTCTCTCGGGCCCTGTGTCTCACTCGGTCCCTGTGTCTCTCACTCGGTCCCTGTGTCTCTCTCGGTCCCTGTAACTCTCTCTCGGTCCCTGTCTCTCTCTCTCGGTCCCTGTGTCTCTCTCTAGGTCCTTGTGTCTCTCTCGGTCCCTGTGTCTCTCTCTCTGGGTCCCTGTGTCTCACTCGGTCCCTGTCACTCTCTCGGTCCCTGTGTCTCACTCGGTCCCTGTGTCTCTCTCTCGGTCCCTGTGTCTCTCTCTCGGCCCTGTCTCTCTCTCTCGGTCACTGTGTCTCTCTCGGTCCCTGTGTCTCTCTCTCTCGGTCCCTGTGTCTCTCTCTCTCGGTCCCTGTCACTCTCTCAGTCCCTGTGTCTCAATCGGTCCCTCTGTCTCTCACTCGATCACTGTCTCTCTCTCGGTCCCTGTGTCTCTCTCACTCGGTCCCTGTCTCTCTCTCTCTGTTTCAGTGTCTCTGTCAGTCCCTGTGTCTCTCTCGGTCTCTGTGTCTCTCTCTAGGTCCTTGTGTCTCTCTCGGTCCCTGTGTCTCTCTCTCTCGGTCCCTGTGTCCCTCTTGGTCCCTGTGTCTCTCACTCGGTCGCTGTGTCTCTCACTCGGTACCTGTCTCTGTCTCATTCCCTGTGTCTCTCTCGGTCCCTGTATCTCTCTCACTCGGTCCCTGACTCTCTCTCTCAGTTTCAGTGTCTCTGTCAGTCCCTGTGTCTCTCTCTCAGTCCCTGTGACTGTCTCAGTCCCTGTCTCTCCCTCTAGGTCCTTGTGTCTCGCTCGGTCCCTGTGTCTCACTCGGTCCCTGTCACTCTCTCGGTCCCTGTGTCTCAATCGGTCCCTGTGTCTCTCTCTGTCGGTCCCTGTGTCTCTCTCGGTCCTTGTGTCTCTCTCTCGGTCCGTGTGTCTCTCTCTTTCAGTCCCTGTGTCTCTCTCGGTCACTGTCTCTCTCTCAGTCCCTGTGTCTCTCTCGGTCCCTGTGTCTCTCTCGGTCCCTGTGTCTCTCTCTAGGTCCTTGTGTCTCTCTCGGTCCCTGTGTCTCTCTCTGGGTCCCTGTGTCTCACTCGGTCCCTGTCACTCTCTCGGTCCCTGTGTCTCACTCGGTCCCTGTCTCTCTCGATGTTTCAGTGTCTCTGTCGGTCCCTGTGACTCTCTCGGACCCTGTGTCTCTCTCTAGGTCCTTGTGTCTCTCTCGGTCCCTGTGTCTCTCTCTGGGTCCCTGTGTCTCACTCGGTCCCTGTCACTCTCTCGGTCCCTGTGTCTCACTCGGTCCCTGTGTCTCCCTCTCGGTCCCTGTGTCTCTCTCTCGGCCCTGCCTCTCTCTCTCGGTCCCTGTGTCTCTCTCTAGGTCCTTGTGTCTCTCTCGGTCCCTGTGTCTCACTCGGTCACCTTGTCTCTCCCGGTCCCTGTCTCTCTCTCTCAGTCCCTTTGTCTCTCTCTCTGTCCCGGTGTCTCTCTCTCGGTCACTGTGTCTCTCTCTCGGTCCCTGTGTCTCACTCGGTCCCTGTCACTCTCTCGGTCCCTGTGTCTCAATCGGTCCCTGTGTCGCTCTCTCGGTCCCTGTCTCTCTCTCTCGGTCCCTGTCTCTCTCTCTCGGTCCCTGTGTCTCTCTCGGTCCCTGTGTCTCTCTCTCGGTCCCTGTGTCTCTCACTCGGTCCCTGTGTCTCTCTCTCCCAGTCCCTGTGTCTCTCTCGGTCACTGTCTCTCTCTCGGTCCCTGTGACTCGCTCACTCGGTCCCTGACTCTCTCTCTCAGTTTCAGAGTCTCTGTCAGTCCCTGTGTCTCTCTCTCAGTCCCTGTGACTGTCTCGGTCCCTGTGTCTCTCTCTAGGTCCTTGTGTCTCTCTCGGTCCCTGTGTCTCTCTCTCTCGGGCCCTGTGTCTCACTCGGTCCCTGTGTCTCTCACTCGGTCCCTGTGTCTCTCTCGGTCCCTGTAACTCTCTCTCGGTCCCTGTCTCTCTCTCTCGGTCCCTGTGTCTCTCTCTAGGTCCTTGTGTCTCTCTCGGTCCCTGTGTCTCTCTCTCTGGGTCCCTGTGTCTCACTCGGTCCCTGTCACTCTCTCGGTCCCTGTGTCTCACTCGGTCCCTGTGTCTCTCTCTCGGTCCCTGTGTCTCTCTCTCGGCCCTGTCTCTCTCTCTCGGTCACTGTGTCTTTCTCGGTCCCTGTGTCTCGATCTAGGTCCTTGTGTCGCTCTCGGTCCCTGTGTCTCTCTCTCGGTCCCTGTGTCTCACTCAGTCCCTGTGTCTCACTCGGTCCCTGTGTCTCTCTCCCTCGGTCCCTGTGTCTCTCTCTCAGTCCCTGTGTCTCTCTCTCAGTGCCTGTGTCTCTCTCTCGGTCCCTGTGTCTCACTCGGTCCCTGTGTCTCACTCGGTCCCTGTGTCTCTCTCTCAGTCCCTGTGTCTCTCTCTCAGTCCCTGTGTCTCTCTCTCAGTGCCTGTGTCTCTCTCTCGGTCCCTGTGACTCTCTCAGTCCTTGTGTCTCTCACTCGGTCCCTGTGTCTCTCTCTCGATCCCTGTGTCTCTCTCCCTCGGTCCCTGTGTCTCTCTTGGTCCCTGTGTCTATCTCTCGGTCCCTGTGTCAGCTCGGTCCCTGTGACTCCATCTCGGTCCCTGTGTATCTCTCGGTCCTTGTGTCTCTCTCTCGGTCACTGTCTCTCTCTCGGTCCCTGTGTCTCTCTCCAGGTCCTTGTGTCTCTCTCGGTCCCTGTGTCTCTCTCTCTCGGTCCCTGTGTCTCAATCGGTCCCTGTGTCTCTCTCTCGGTCCCTGTCTCTCTCTCTCGGTCCCTGTGTCTCTCTCTCGGTCCCTGTGTCACTCTCGGTCCCTGTGTCTCTCTCTCGGTCCCTGTGTCTCTCACTCGGCCCCTGTGTCTCTCACTCGGTACCTGTGTCAGCTCGGTCCCTGTGTCTCTGTCTCGGTCCCTGTGTCTCTCTCGGTCCTTGTGTCTCTCTCTCGGTCACTGTCTCTGTCTCAGTCCCTGTGTCTCTCTTGGTCCCTGGGTCTATCTCTCGGTCCCTGTGTCAGCTCGGTCCCTATGTCTCCATCTCGGTTCCTGTGTATCTCTCGGTCCTTGTGTCTCTCTCTCAGTCACTGTCTCTCTCTCGGTCCCTGTGTCTCTCTCGGTCCCTGTGTCTCTCTCGGTCCCTGTGTCTCCCTCTCACCCCTGTGTCTCACTCGGTCCCTGTGTCTCTCTCGGTCCTTATGTCTCTCTCTCGGTCCCTGTGTCTCTCTCTCTCAGTCCCTGTGTCTCTCTCGGTCACTGTCTCTCTCTTGGTCCCTGTGTCTCTCTCGGTTCCTGTCTCTCTCTCGGTCCCTGTGACACGCGCAGTCCCTGTGTCTCTCTCTCAGTCCCTGTGTCTCACTCGGTCCCTTTCTCTCGCTTTCAGTTTCAGTGTCTCTGTCGGTCCCTGTGTCTCTCTCTTGGTCCCTGTGTCTCTCTCGGTCCCTGTGTCTCTCTCGGTCCCTGTGTCTCCCTCTCACCCCTGTGTCTCTATTGTTCCCTGTGTCTCTCTCTCTCGGTCCCTCTTTCTCTCTCTCGGTCTCTGTGTCTCTCTCTCGGTCCCTTTGTCTCTCTCTCTGTCCCGGTGTCACTCTCTCGGTCACTGTGTCTCTCTCTCGGTCCCTGTGACTCTCTCGGTCCCTGTGTCTCTCTCTAGGTCCTTGTGTCTCTCTCTGTCCCTGTGTCTCCCTCTAGGTCCCTGTGTCTCTCTGTCTCGGTCCCTGTGTCTCTCTCTCTCGGTCCCTGTGTCTCTCTGTCTCGGTCCCTGTGTCTCTCTCGGTCGCTGTGTCTCAATCGATCCCTGTGTCTCTCTTTCGGTTCCTGTGTCTCTCTCACTCGGTGCCTGTCTCTCTCTCTCTCAGTTTCAGTGTCTCTCTCGGTCCCTGTGTCTCTCTCTCGGTCCCTGTGTCTCTCTGTCTCGGTCCCTGTGTCTCTCTCGGTCGCTGTGTCTCAATCGATCCCTGTGTCTCTCTCTCTCAGTCCCTGTGTCTCTCTTTCGGTCCCTGTGTCTCTCTCACTCGGTCCCTGTGTCTCTCTCTCGGTCCCTGTGACTCTCTAGGTCCCTGTGTCTCTCTCTAGGTCCTTGTGTCTCTCTCGGTCCCTGTGTCTCTCTCTCTCGGTCCCTGTGTCTCTCTCTCTCGGTCCCTGTCACTCTCTCAGTCCCTGTGTCTCAATCGGTCCCTCTGTCTCTCACTCGGTCACTGTCTCTCTCTCGGTCCCTGTGTCTCTCTCACTCGGTCCCTGTCTCTCTCTCTCTGTTTCAGTGTCTCTGTCAGTCCCTGTGTCTCTCTCGGTCTCTGTGTCTCTCTCTAGGTCCTTGTGTCTCTCTCGGTCCCTGTGTCTCTCTCTCTCGGTCCCTGTGTCCCTCTTGGTCCCTGTGTCTCTCACTCGGTCCCTGTGTCTCTCACTCGGTACCTGTCTCTGTCTCGTTCCCTGTGTCTCTCCCGGTCCCTGTGTCTCTCTCGGTCCCTGTGTCTCTCTCACTCGGTCCCTGACTCTCTCTCTCAGTTTCAGTGTCTCTGTCAGTCCCTGTGTCTCTCTCTCAGTCCCTGTGACTGTCTCGGTCCCTGTGTCTCCCTCTAGGTCCTTGTGTCTCTCTCGGTCCCTGTGTCTCACTCGGTCCCTGTCACTCTCTCGGTCCCTGTGTCTCAATCGGTCCCTGTGTCTCTCTCTCTCGGTCCCTGTGTCTCTCTCGGTCCTTGTGTCTCTCTCTCGGTCCGTGTGTCTCTCTCTTTCAGTCCCTGTGTCTCTCTCGGTCACTGTCTCTCTCTCAGTCCCTGTGTCTCTCTCGGTCCCTGTGTCTCTCTCGGTCCCTGTGTCTCTCTCTAGGTCCTTGTGTCTCTCTCGGTCCCTGTGTCTCTCTCTGGGTCCCTGTGTCTCACTCGGTCCCTGTCACTCTCTCGGTCCCTGTGTCTCACTCGGTCCCTGTCTCTCTCTATGTTTCATGTCTCTGTCGGTCCCTGTGACTCTCTCGGTCCCTGTGTCTCTCTCTAGGTCCTTGTGTCTCTCTCGGTCCCTGTGTCTCTCTCTGGGTCCCTGTGTCTCACTCGGTCCCTGTCACTCTCTCGGTCCCTGTGTCTCACTCGGTCCCTGTGTCTCCCTCTCGGTCCCTGTGTCTCTCTCTCGGCCCTGCCTCTCTCTCTCGGTCCCTGTGTCTCTCTCTAGGTCCTTGTGTCTCTCTCGGTCCCTGTGTCTCTCTCTTGCTCCCTGTGTCTTTCTCGGTCCCTGTGACTCACTCGGTCACCTTGTCTCTCCCGGTCCCTGTCTCTCTCTCTCTCAGTCCCTGTGTCTCTCTCTCTGTGTCCCGGTGTCTCTCTCTCGGTCACTGTGTCTCTCTCTCGGTCCCTGTGTCTCACTCGGTCCCTGTCACTCTCTCGGTCCCTGTGTCTCAATCGGTCCCTGTGTCGCTCTCTCGGTCCCTGTCTCTCTCTCTCGGTCCATGTCTCTCTCTCTCGGTCCCTGTGTCTCTCTCGGTCCCTGTGTCTCTCTCTCGGTCCCTGTGTCTCTCACTCGGTCCCTGTGTCTCTCTCTCCCAGTCCCTGTGTCTCTCTCGGTCCCTGTGTCTCTCTCTCGGTCCCTGTGTCTCTCACTCGGTCCCTGTGTCTCTCTCTCTCGGTCCCTGTGTCTCTCTCGGTCACTGTCTCTCTCTCGGTCCCTGTGACTCGCTCACTCGGTCCCTGACTATCTCTCTCAGTTTCAGTGTCTCTGTCAGTCCCTGTGTCTCTCTCTCAGTCCCTGTCTCTGTCTCGGTCCCTGTGTCTCTCTCTAGGTCCTTGTGTCTCTCTCGGGCCCTCTGTCTCACTCGGTCCCTGTCACTCTCTCGGTCCCTGTGTCTCAATCGGTCCCTGTGTCTCTCACTCGGTCCCTGTGTCTCTCTCGGTCCCTGTATCTCTCTCTCGGTCCCTGTCTCTCTCTCTCGGTCCCTGTGTCTCTCTCTAGGTCCTTGTGTCTCTCTCGGTCCCTGTGTCTCTCTCGGTCCCTGTCTCTCTCTCGGTCCCTGTGACTCGCTCAGTCCCTGTGTCTCTCTCTCAGTCCCTGTGTCTCACTCGGTTCCTTTCTCTCGCTTTCAGTTTCAGTGTCTCTGTCGGTCCCTGTGTCTCTCTCTTGGTCCCTGTGACTCTCTCGGTCCCTGTGTCTCTCTCCAGGTCCTTGTGTCTCTCTCGGTCCCTGTGTCTCTCTCTCTCGGTCCCTGTGTCTCAATCGGTCCCTGTGTCTCTCTCTCGGTCCCTGTCTCTCTCTCTCGGTCCCTGTGTCTCTCTCTCGGTCCCTGTGTCCCTCTCGGTCCCTGTGTCTCTCTCTCGGTCCCTGTGTCTCTCTCTCGGTCCCTGTGTCTCTCACTCGGTACCTGTGTCAGCTCGGTCCCTGTGTCTCCATCTCGGTCCCTGTGTCTCTCTCGGTCCTTGTGTCTCTCTCTCGGTCACTGTCTCTGTCTCAGTCCCTGTGTCTATCTCTCGGTCCCTGTGTCAGCTCGGTCCCTGTGTCTCCATCTCGGTCCCTGTGTATCTCTCGGTCCCTGTGTCTCTCTCTCTCGGTCCCTGTGTCTCTCTCTCGGTCTCTGTGTCTCTCTCTCGTTCCCTGTGTCTGCTCGGTCCCTGTGTCTCCCTCTCGGTCCCTGTGTCTCTCTCGGTCCCTGTGTCTCTCTCTGGGTCCCTGTGTCTCTCACTCGGTACCTGTCTCTGTCTCGGTCCCTGTGTCTCTCTCTCAGTCCCGGTGTCTCTCTCTCGGTCCCTGTGTCTCTCTCTTGGTCCCTGTGTCTCTCTCGGTCCCTGTGTCTCTCTCGGTCCCTGTGTCTCCCTCTCACCCCTGTGTCTCTATTGTTCCCTGTGTCTCTCTCTCTCGGTCCCTCTTTCTCTCTCTCGGTCTCTGTGTCTCTCTCTCGGTCCCTGTGTCTCTCTCTCTGTCCCGGTGTCACTCTCTCGGTCACTGTGTCTCTCTCTCGGTCCCTGTGACTCTCTCGGTCCCTGTGTCTCTCTCTAGGTCCTTGTGTCTCTCTCTGTCCCTGTGTCTCCCTCTAGGTCCCTGTGTATCTCTGTCTCGGTCCCTGTGTCTCTCTCTCGGTCCCTGTGTCTCTCTGTCTCGGTCCCTGTGTCTCTCTCGGTCGCTGTGTCTCAATCGATCCCTGTGTCTCTCTTTCGGTTCCTGTGTCTCTCTCACTCGGTGCCTGTCTCTCTCTCTCTCAGTTTCAGTGTCTCTCTCGGTCCCTGTGTCTCTCTCTCGGTCCCTGTGTCTCTCTGTCTCGGTCCCTGTGTCTCTCTCGGTCGCTGTGTCTCAATCGATCCCTGTGTCTCTCTCTCTCAGTCCCTGTGTCTCTCTTTCGGTCCCTGTGTCTCTCTCACTCGGTCCCTGTGTCTCTCTCTCGGTCCCTGTGACTCTCTAGGTCCCTGTGTCTCTCTCTAGGTCCTTGTGTCTCTCTCGGTCCCTGTGTCTCTCTCTCTCGGTCCCTGTGTCTCTCTCTCTCGGTCCCTGTCACTCTCTCAGTCCCTGTGTCTCAATCGGTCCCTCTGTCTCTCACTCGGTCACTGTCTCTCTCTCGGTCCCTGTGTCTCTCTCACTCGGTCCCTGTCTCTCTCTCTCTGTTTCAGTGTCTCTGTCAGTCCCTGTGTCTCTCTCGGTCTCTGTGTCTCTCTCTAGGTCCTTGTGTCTCTCTCGGTCCCTGTGTCTCTCTCTCTCGGTCCCTGTGTCCCTCTTGGTCCCTGTGTCTCTCACTCGGTCCCTGTGTCTCTCACTCGGTACCTGTCTCTGTCTCGTTCCCTGTGTCTCTCCCGGTCCCTGTGTCTCTCTCGGTCCCTGTGTCTCTCTCACTCGGTCCCTGACTCTCTCTCTCAGTTTCAGTGTCTCTGTCAGTCCCTGTGTCTCTCTCTCAGTCCCTGTGACTGTCTCGGTCCCTGTGTCTACCTCTAGATCCTTGTGTCTCTCTCGGTCCCTGTGTCTCACTCGGTCCCTGTCACTCTCTCGGTCCCTGTGTCTCAATCGGTCCCTGTGTCTCTCTCTCTCGGTCCCTGTGTCTCTCTCGGTCCTTGTGTCTCTCTCTCGGTCCGTGTGTCTCTCTCTTTCAGTCCCTGTGTCTCTCTCGGTCACTGTCTCTCTCTCAGTCCCTGTGTCTCTCTCGGTCCCTGTGTCTCTCTCGGTCCCTGTGTCTCTCTCTAGGTCCTTGTGTCTCTCTCGGTCCCTGTGTCTCTCTCTGGGTCCCTGTGTCTCACTCGGTCCCTGTCACTCTCTCGGTCCCTGTGTCTCACTCGGTCCCTGTCTCTCTCTATGTTTCATGTCTCTGTCGGTCCCTGTGACTCTCTCGGTCCCTGTGTCTCTCTCTAGGTCCTTGTGTCTCTCTCGGTCCCTGTGTCTCTCTCTGGGTCCCTGTGTCTCACTCGGTCCCTGTCACTCTCTCGGTCCCTGTGTCTCACTCGGTCCCTGTGTCTCCCTCTCGGTCCCTGAGTCTCTCTCTCGGCCCTGCCTCTCTCTCTCGGTCCCTGTGTCTCTCTCTAGGTCCTTGTGTCTCTCTCGGTCCCTGTGTCTCTCTCGTGCTACCTGTGTCTTTCTCGGTCCCTGTGACTCACTCGGTCACCTTGTCTCTCCCGGTCCCTGTCTCTCTCTCTCTCAGTCCCTGTGTCTCTCTCTCTCTGTCCCGGTGTCTCTCTCTCGGTCACTGTGTCTCTCTCTCGGTCCCTGTGTCTCACTCGGTCCCTGTCACTCTCTCGGTCCCTGTGTCTCAATCGGTCCCTGTGTCGCTCTCTCGGTCCCTGTCTCTCTCTCTCGGTCCCTGTCTCTCTCGGTCCCTGTGTCTCTCTCGGTCCCTGTGTCTCTCTCTCGGTCCCTGTGTCTCTCACTCGGTCCCTGTGTCTCTCTCTCCCAGTCCCTGTGTCTCTCTCGGTCCCTGTGTCTCTCTCTCGGTCCCTGTGTCTCTCACTCGGTCCCTGTGTCTCTCTCTCTCGGTCCCTGTGTCTCTCTCGGTCACTGTCTCTCTCTCGGTCCCTGTGACTCGCTCACTCGGTCCCTGACTCTCTCTCTCAGTTTCAGTGTCTCTGTCAGTCCCTGTGTCTCTCTCTCAGTCCCTGTCTCTGTCTCGGTCCCTGTGTCTCTCTCTAGGTCCTTGTGTCTCTCTCGGGCCCTGTGTCTCACTCGGTCCCTGTCACTCTCTCGGTCCCTGTGTCTCAATCGGTCCCTGTGTCTCTCACTCGGTCCCTGTGTCTCTCTCGGTCCCTGTATCTCTCTCTCGGTCCCTGTCTCTCTCTCTCGGTCCCTGTGTCTCTCTCTAGGTCCTTGTGTCTCTCTCGGTCCCTGTGTCTCTCTCGGTCCCTGTCTCTCTCTCGGTCCCTGTGACTCGCTCAGTCCCTGTGTCTCTCTCTCAGTCCCTGTGTCTCACTCGGTTCCTTTCTCTCGCTTTCAGTTTCAGTGTCTCTGTCGGTCCCTGTGTCTCTCTCTTGGTCCCTGTGACTCTCTCGGTCCCTGTGTCTCTCTCCAGGTCCTTGTGTCTCTCTCGGTCCCTGTGTCTCTCTCTCTCGGTCCCTGTGTCTCAATCGGTCCCTGTGTCTCTCTCTCGGTCCCTGTGTCTCTCTCTCGGTCCCTGTGTCCCTCTCGGTCCCTGTGTCTCTCTCTCGGTCCCTGTGTCTCTCTCTCGGTCCCTGTGTCTCTCACTCGGTACCTGTGCCAGCTCGGTCCCTGTGTCTCCATCTCGGTCCCTGTGTCTCTCTCGGTCCTTGTGTCTCTCTCTCGGTCACTGTCTCTGTCTCAGTCCCTGTGTCTATCTCTCGGTCCCTGTGTCAGCTCGGTCCCTGTGTCTCCATCTCGGTCCCTGTGTATCTCTCGGTCCCTGTGTCTCTCTCTCTCGGTCCCTGTGTCTCTCTCTCGGTCTCTGTGTCTCTCTCTCGTTCCCTGTGTCTGCTCGGTCCCTGTGTCTCCCTCTCGGTCCCTGTGTCTCTCTCGGTCCCTGTGTCTCTCTCTGGGTCCCTGTGTCTCTCTCGGTCACTGTGTTTCTCTCGGTCCCTGTGTCTCACTCTCGGTCCCTGTGTCTCTCACTCGGTACCTGTCTCTGTCTCGGTCCCTGTGTCTCTCTCTCAGTCCCGGTGTCTCTCTCTCGGTCACTGTGTCTCTCTCTCGGTCCTTGTGTTTCTCTCGGTCCCTGTGTCTCACTCTCGGTCCCTGTGTCTCTCACTCGGTACCTGTCTCTGTCTCGGTCCCTGTGTCTCTCTCCCGGTCCCTGTCTCTCTCTCTCAGTCCCGGTGTCTCTTTCTCGGTCCCTGTGTCTCACTCGGTCCCTGTGTCGCTCTCTCGGTCCCTGTCTCTCTCTCTCGGTCCCTGTGTCCCTCTCGGTCCCTGTGTCTCTCTCTCGGTCCCTGTGTCTCTCACTCGGTCCCTGTGTCTCTCTCTCCCAGTCCCTGTGTCTCTCTCGGTCACTGTCTCTCTCTCGGTCCCTGTCTTTCCCTCTCGGACGATTGTGTCTCTCACTCGGTCCCTGTGTCTCACTCGGTCCCTCTGTCTCTCACTCGGTCACTGTCTCTCTCTCGGTCCCTGTGACTCGCTCAGTCCCTGTGTCTCTCTCTCGGTCCCTGTGTCTCTCTCACTCGGTCCCTGACTCTCTCTCTCAGTTTCAGTGTCTCTGTCAGTCCCTGTGTCTCTCTCTCGGTCCCTGTGTCTCACTCGGTCCCTGTCACTCTCTCGGTCCCTGTGTCTCAATCGGTCCCTGTGTCTCTCTCTCTCGGTCCCTGTGTCTCTCTCTCTCGGTCCCTGTGTCTCTCTCTCTCGGTCCCTGTCTCTCTCTCTCGGTCCCTTTGTCTCTCTCTAGGTCCTTGTGTCTCTCTCGCTCCCTGTGTCTCTCTCTCTGGGTCCATGTGTCTCACTCGGTCCCTGTCACTCTCTCGGTCTCTGTGTCTCACTCGGTCCCTGTGTCTCTCTCTCTCGGTCCCTGTGTCTCTCTCTCGGCCCTGTCTCTCTCTCTCGGTCACTGTGTTTCTCTCGGTCCCTGTGTCTCACTCTCGGTCCCTGTCTCTCTCTCTCGGTCCCTGTGACTCGCTCAGTCCTTGTGTCTCTCACTCGGTCCCTGTGTCTCTCTCTCGGTCCCTGTGTCTCTCTGTCTCGGTCCCTGTGTCTCTCTCGGTCGCTGTGTCTCAATCGGTCACTCTGTCTCTCTCGGTCCCTGTGTCTCTCTCTCTCGGTCCCTGTGTCCCTCTTGGTCCCTGTGTCTCTCACTCGGTACCTGTCTCTGTCTCGTTCCCTGTGTCTCTCCCGGTCCCTGTGTCTCTCCCAGTCCCTGTGGCTCTCTCGGTCACTGTCTCTCTCTCGGTCCCTGTGACTCGCTCACTCGGTCCCTGACTCTCTCTCTCAGTTTCAGTGTCTCTGTCAGTCCCTGTGTCTCTCTCTCAGTCCCTGTGACTGTCTCGGTCCCTGTGTCTCTCTCTAGGTCCTTGTGTCTCTCTCGGTCCCTGTGTCTCTCTCTCTCGGGCCCTGTGTCTCACTCGGTCCCTGTCACTCTCTCGGTCCCTGTGTCTCAATCGGTCCCTGTGTCTCTCACTCGGTCCCTGTGTCTCTCTCGGTCCCTGTATCTCTCTCTCGGTCCCTGTCTCTCTCTCTCGGTCCCTGTGTCTCTCTCTAGGTCCTTGTGTCTCTCTCGGTCCCTGTGTCTCTCTCTCTGGGTCCCTGTGTCTCACTCGGTCCCTGTCACTCTCTCGGTCCCTGTGTCTCACTCGGTCCCTGTTTCTCTCTCTCGGTCCCTGTGTCTCTCTCTCGGCCCTGTCTCTCTCTCTCGGTGACTGTGTCTTTCTCGGTCCCTGTGTCTCGATCTAGGTCCTTGTGTCGCTCTCGGTCCCTGTGTCTCTCTCTCGGTCCCTGTGTCTCTCTCGGTCCCTGTGTCTCTCTCGGTCCCTGTGTCTCCCTCTCACCCCTGTGTCTCACTCGGTCCCTGTGTCTCTCTCGGTCCTTGTGTCTCTCTCTCGGTCCCTGTGTCTCTCTCTCTCAGTCCCTGTGTCTCTCTCGGTCACTGTCTCTCTCTTGGTCCCTGTGTCTCTCTCGGTTCCTGTCTCTCTCTCGGTCCCTGTGACTCGCGCAGTCCCTGTTTCTCTCTCTCAGTCCCTGTGTCTCACTCGGTCCCTTTCTCTCGCTTTCAGTTTCAGTGTCTCTGTCGGTCCCTGTGTCTCTCTCTTGGTCCCTGTGTCTCTCTCGGTCCCTGTGTCTCTCTCGGTCCCTGTGTCTCCCTCTCACCCCTGTGTCTCACTCGGTCCCTGTGTCTCTCGGTCCTTGTGTCTCTCTCTCGGTCCCTGTGTCTCTCTCTCTCAGTCCCTGTGTCTCTCTCGGTCACTGTCTCTCTCTTGGTCCCTGTGTCTCTCTCGGTCCCTGTCTCTCTCTCGGTCCCTGTGACTCGCGCAGTCCCTGTGTCTCTCTCTCAGTCCCTGTGTCTCACTCGGTCCCTTTCTCTCGCTTTCAGTTTCAGTGTCTCTGTCGGTCCCTGTGTCTCTCTCTTGGTCCCTGTGACTCTCTCGGTCCCTGTGTCTCTCTCCAGGTCCTTGTGTCTCTCTCGGTCCCTGTGTCTCTCTCTCTCGGTCCCTGTGTCTCAATCGGTCCCTGTGTCTCTCTCTCGGTCCCTGTGTCTCTCACTCGGTCCCTGTGTCTCTCACTCGGTACCTGTGTCAGCTCGGTCCCTGTGTCTCCATCTCGGTCCCTGTGTCTCTCTCGGTCCTTGTGTCTCTCTCTCGGTCACTGTCTCTGTCTCAGTCAGTGTGTCTATCTCTCGGTCCCTGTGTCAGCTCGGTACCTGTGTCTCCATCTCGGTCCCTGTGTATCTCTCGGTCCCTGTGTCTCTCTCTCTCGGTCCCTGTGACTCTCTCGGTCCCTGTGTCTCTCTCGGTCCCTGTGACTCGCTCAGTCCCTCTCTCTCTCTCTTGTTCCCTGTGTCCCTCTCTCGGTCCCTGTGTCTCTCTCTCGGTCTCTGTGTCTCTCTCTCGGTCCCTGTGTCTGCTCGGTCCCTGTGTCTCCCTCTCGGTCCCTGTGTCTCTCTCGGTCCTTGTGTCTCCTTCTCGGTCGCTGTGTCTCTCTCTCTCTCTCAGTCCCTGTGTCTCTCTCGGTCACTGTCTCTCTCGTTCCGTGTCCCTCTCTCGGTCCCTGTGTCTCTCTCAGTCCCTGTGTCTCACTCGGTCCCTGTGTCTCTCTCGGTCCTTGTTTCTCTCACTCAGTACCTGTGTCTCTATTGTTCCCTGTCTCTCTCTCTCGGTCCCTGTTTCTCTCTCTCGGTCTCTGTGTCTCTCTCTCTCGGTCCCTGTGTCTCCCTCTCGGTCCCTGTGTCTCTCTCGGTCCCTGTGTCTCTCACTCGGTCCCTGTCTCTCTCTCGGTCCCTGTGTCTCACTCGGTCCCTGTCTCTCTCTATGTTTCATGTCTCTGTCGGTCCCTGTGACTCTCTCGGTCCCTGTGTCTCTCTCTAGGTCCTTGTGTCTCTCTCGGTCCCTGTGTCTCTCTCTGGGTCCCTGTGTCTCGCTCGGTCCCTGTCACTCTCTCGGTCCCTGTGTCTCACTCGGTCCCTGTGTCTCTCTCTCGGTCCCTGTGTCTCTCTCTCGGCCCTGTCTCTCTCTCTCGGTCACTGTGTTTCTCTCGGTCCCTGTGTCTCTCACTCGGTCCCTGTCTCTCTCTCGGTCCCTGTGTCTCACTCGGTCCCTGTCTCTCTCTATGTTTCATGTCTCTGTCGGTCCCTGTGACTCTCTCGGTCCCTGTGTCTCTCTCTAGGTCCTTGTGTCTCTCTCGGTCCCTGTGTCTCTCTCTGGGTCCCTGTGTCTCACTCGGTCCCTGTCACTCTCGCGGTCCCTGTGTCTCTCTCGGTCCCTGTGTCTCTCTTGTTCCCTGTGTCTCTCTCTCGGTCCCTGTGTCTCTCTCTCGGTCTCTGTGTCTCTCTCTCGTTCCCTGTGTCTGCTCGGTCCCTGTGTCTCCCTCTCGGTCCCTGTGTCTCTCTCGGTCCTTGTGTCTCTCTCTCGGTCCCTGTGTCTCTCTTTGTCACTATCTCTCTCTAAGCCCCTGTGTCTCTCTCGGTCCCTGTGTCTCTCTCGGTCACGGACTCTCTCAGTCCCTGTGTCTCACTCGGTCCCTGTGTCTCTCTCGGTCACTGTTTCTCTCTCGGTCCCTGTCTCACTCGGTCTCTGTGTCTCACTCGGTCCCTGTGTCTCTCTCAGTCCCTTTGTCTCTCTCTCGGTCCCTGTGTCTCTCTCTCGGTCCCTGTGTCTCTCTCGGTCCCTGTGATTCTCTCGGTCCTTGTGTCTCTCTCTCGGTCCCTGTGTCTCTCTCTCCCAGTCCCTGTGTCTCTCTCGGTCACTGTTTCTCTCTCGGTCCCTGTGTCTCTCTCGGTCTCTGTGTCTCACTCGGTCCCTGTGTCTCTCTCAGTCCCTTTGTCTCTCTCTCGGTCCCTTTGTCTCTCTCTCGGTCCCTGTGTCTCTCTCGGTCCCTGTGACTCGCTCAGTCCCTGTGTCTCTCACTCGGTCCCTGTGTGTCTCTCTCGGTCCCTGTGTCTCTCTCCCCCGGTCCCTGTCTCTCTCTCTCGGTCCCTGTGTCTCTCTCGGTCCCGGTGACTCGCTCAGTCCCTGTGTCTCTCACTCGGTCCCTGTGTCTCCCTCTCTCGGTCCCTGTGTCTCTCTCGGACGCTGTGTCTCACTCGGTCCCTGTGTCTCGCTCGGTCCCTGTGTCTCCTTCGCACCCCTGTGTCTCACTCGGTCCCTGTGTCTCTCTCGGTCCTTGTGTCTCTCTCTCTCGGTCCCTGTGTCTCTCTCTCTCTCTCAGTTCCTGTGTCTCTCCCTCGGTCCCTGTATCTCTCTCGGTCCCTGTGTCTCTCTCGGTCCCTGTGTCTCTCTCGGTCCTTGTGTCTCTCTCTCTCGGTCCGTGTGTCTCTCTCTTCCAGTCCCTGTGTCTCTCTCGGTCCCTGTGTCTCTCTCGGTCCCTGTGTCTCTCACTCGGTCCCTGTCTCTCTCTCGGTCCCTGTGTCTCACTCGGTCCCTGACTCTCTCTATGTTTCATGTCTCTGTCGGTCCCTGTGACTCTCTCGGTCCCTGTGTCTCTCTCTAGGTCCTTGTGTCTCTCTCGGTCCCTGTGTCTCTCTCTGGGTCCCTGTGTCTCACTCGGTCCCTGTCACTCTCTCGGTCCCTGTGTCTCACTCGGTCCCTGTGTCTCTCTGTCGGTCCCTGTGTCTCTCTCTCGGCACTGCCTCTCTCTCTCGGTCACTGTGTTTCTCTCGGTCCCTGTGTCTCTCACTCGGTCCCTGTCTCTCTCTCGGTCCCTGTGTCTCACTCGGTCCCTGTCTCTCTCTATGTTTCATGTCTCTGTCGGTCCCTGTGACTCTCTCGGTCCCTGTGTCTCTCTCTGGGTCCCTGTGTCTTACTCGGTCCCTGTCACTCTCTCGGTCCCTGTGTCTCACTCGGTCCCTGTGTCTCAGTCTCGGTCCCTGTGTCTCTCACTCGGTACCTGTCTCTGTCTCGGTCCCTCTGTCTGTCTCTTTCACCCTGTGTCTTTCTCGGTCCCTGTGTCTCACTCAGTCACCTTGTCTCTCCCGGTCCCTGTCTCTCTCTCTCAGTCCCTGTGTCTCTCTCTCTGTCCCGGTGTTTCTCTCTCGGTCCCTGTGTCTCACTCGGTCTCTGTCACTCTCTCGGTCCCTGTGTCTCAATCGGTCCCTGTGTCGCTCTCTCGGTCCCTGTCTCTCTCTCTCTGTCCCTGTCTCTCTCTCTCGGTCCCTGTGTCCCTCTCGGTCCCTGTGTCTCTCTCTCGGTCCCTGTGTCTCAATCGGCGCCTCTGTCTCTCTCGGTCCCTCTGTCTCTCTCTCTCGCTCCCTGTCTTTCCCTCTCGGACGATTGTGTCTCTCTCGGTCCCTGTGTCTCACTCGGTCCCTCTGTCTCTCACTCTGTCACTGTCTCTCTCTCGGTCCCTGTGTCTCTCTCACTCGGTCCCTGTGTCTCTCTGTAATCCCTGTGTCTCTCTCTCTCAGTCCCTGTGACTGTCTCGGTCCCTGTGTCTCTCTCTAGGTCCTTGTGTCTCTCTCGGTCCCTGTGTCTCTCTCTCTCGGTCCCTGTGTCTCACTCGGTCCCTGTCACTCTCTCGGTCCCTGTGTCTCACTCGGTCCCTGTGTCTCTCTCTCGGTCCCTGTGTCTCTCACTCGGTACCTGTATCAGCTCGGTCCCTGTGTCTCCATCTCGGTCCATGTGTCTCTCTCGGTCCTTGTGTCTCTCTCTCGGTCACTGTCTCTGTCTCAGTCCCTGTATCTCTCTTGGTCCCTGTGTCTATCTCTCGGTCCCTGTGTCAGCTCGGTCCCTGTGTCTCCATCTCGGTCCCTGTGTATCTCTCGGTCCTTGTGTCTCTCTCTCGGTCACTGTCTCTCTCTCGGTCCCTGTGTCTCTCTCGGTCCCTTTGTCTCTCTCGGTCCCTGTGACTCGCTCAGTCCCTCTCTCTCTTTCTTGTTCCCTGTGTCCCTCTCTCGGTCCCTGTATCTCTCTCTCGGTCTCTGTGTCTCTCTCTCGGTCCCTGTGTCTGCTCGGTCCCTGTGTATCCCTCTCAGTCCCTGTGTCTCTCTCGGTCCCTGTGTCTCTCCCGGTCCCTGTCTCTCTCTCTCAGTCCCTGTGTCTCTCTCTCTGTCCCGGTGTTTCTCTCTCGGTCCCTGTGTCTCTCTCTCAGTCCCTGTGTCTCACACTCGGTCCCTGTGTCTCTCCCGGTCCCTGTCTCTCTCTCTCAGTCCCTGTGTCTCTCTCTCTCTGTCCCGGTGTTTCTCTCTCGGTCCCTGTGTTTCACTCGGTCTCTGTCACTCTCTCGGTCCCTGTGTCTCAATCGGTCCCTGTGTCGCTCTCTCGGTCCCTGTCTCTCTCTCTCGGTCCCTGTGTCCCTCTCGGTCCCTGTGTCTCTCTCTCGGTCCCTGTGTCTCAATCGGCGCCTCTGTCTCTCTCGGTCCCTCTGTCTCTCTCTCTCTCGCTCCCTGTCTTTCCCTCTCGGACGATTGTGTCTCTCTCTCGGTCCCTGTGTCTCACTCGGTCCCTCTATCTCTCACTCTGTCACTGTCTCTCTCTCGGTCCCTGTGTCTCTCTCACTCGGTCCCTGTGTCTCTCTGTAATCCCTGTGTCTCTCTCTCAGTCCCTGTGACTGTCTCGGTCCCTGTGTCTCTCTCTAGGTCCTTGTGTCTCTCTCGGTCCCTGTGTCTCTCTCTCTCGGTCCCTGTGTCTCACTCGGTCCCTGTCACTCTCTCGGTCCCTGTGTCTCACTCGGTCCCTGTGTCTCTCTCTCGGTCCCTGTGTCTCTCACTCGGTACCTGTGTCAGCTCGGTCCCTGTGTCTCCATCTCGGTCCATGTGTCTCTCTCGGTCCTTGTGTCTCTCTCTCGGTCACTGTCTCTGTCTCAGTCCCTGTATCTCTCTTGGTCCCTGTGTCTATCTCTCGGTCCCTGTGTCAGCTCGGTCCCTGTGTCTCCATCTCGGTCCCTGTGTATCTCTCGGTCCTTGTGTCTCTCTCTCGGTCACTGTCTCTCTCTCGGTCCCTGTGTCTCTCTCGGTCCCTTTGTCTCTCTCGGTCCCTGTGACTCGCTCAGTCCCTCTCTCTCTCTCTTGTTCCCTGTGTCCCTCTCTCGGTCCCTGTGTCTCTCTCTCGGTCTCTGTGTCTCTCTCTCGGTCCCTGTGTCTGCTCGGTCCCTGTGTATCCCTCTCAGTCCCTGTGTCTCTCTCGGTCCCTGTGTCTCTCTCGGTCCTTGTGTCTCTCTCTCGGTCGCTGTGTCTCTCTCTCTCTCAGTCCCTGTGTCTCTCTCGGTCACTGTCTCTCTCGTTCCCTGTGTCTCTCTCTTGGTCCCTGTGTCTCTCTCAGTCCCTATGTCTCACTCGGTGCCTGTCTCTCTCTCGGTCCCTTTGTCTCTCGCTCCCAGTCCCTGTGTCTCTCTCGGTCACTGTCTCTCTCTCGGTCCCTGTGTCTCTCTCGGTCTCTGTGTCTCACTCGGTCACTGTGTCTCTCTTGGTCCCGGTGTCTCTCTCGGTCCCTGTGTCTCTCTCTTGCTCCCTCTGACTTTCTCGGTCCCTGTGTCTCTCCCGGTCCCTGTCTCTCTCTCTCAGTCCCTGTGTCTCTCTCTCTGTCCTTGTGTCTCTCTCTCGGTCCCTGTGTCTCCTCGGTCCGTGTGTCTCACTCGTTCCCTGTGTCTCTCTCAGTCCCTGTATCTCTCTCTCACCCCTGTGTCTCTCTCGGTCCTGGTGTCTCTCTTGGTCCCTGTGTCTCTCTCTCTCTCAGTCCCTGTGTCTCTCTCTCAGTCCCTGTGTCTCTCTCTCAGTCCCTGTGTCTCTCTCTCTCGTTGCCTGTGTCTCTCTCTCTCAGTCCCTGTGTCTCTCTCTCAGTCCCTGTGTCTCTCTCTCACGCCTGTTACTCACTCGGTCCCTGTGTCTCTCTCGGTTCTTGTGTCTCTCACTCAGTACCTGTGACTCTATTGTTCCCTGTCTCTCTCTCTCGGTCCCTGTGTCTCTCTCTCGGTCCCTGTGTCTCTCTCTCGGTCTCTGTGTCTCTCTCTCGGTCCCTGAGTCTGCTCAGTCCCTGTGTCTCCCTCTCGGTCCCTCTGTCTCTCTCGGTCCTTGTGTCTCTCTCTCGGTCCCTGTGTCTCTCTCGGTCACTGTCTCTCTCTAGGTCCCTGTGTCTCTCTCGGTCCCTGTCTCTCTCTCTCGGTCCCTGTGTCTCTCTCTCGGTCCTTGTGTCTCTCTCGGTCCCTGTGTCTCTCTCTCTGGGTCCCTGTGTCTCACTCGGTCCCTGTCACTCTCTCGGTCCCTGTGTCTCACTCGGTCCCTGTGTCTCTCTCTCGGTCCCTGTGTCTCTCTCTCGGCCCTGTCTCTCTCTCTCGGTCACTGTGTCTTTCTCGGTCCCTGTGTCTCGATCTAGGTCCTTGTGTCGCTCTCGGTCCCTGTGTCTCACTCGGTCCCTGTGTCTCACTCGGTCCCTGTGTCTCTCTCCCTCGGTCCCTGTGTCTCTCTCTCAGTCCCTGTGTCTCTCTCTCAGTGCCTGTGTCTCTCTCTCGGTCCCTGTGTCTCACTCGGTCCCTGTGTCTCACTCGGTCCCTGTGTCTCTCTCTCAGTCCCTGTGTCTCTCTCTCAGTCCCTGTGTCTCTTTCTCAGTGCCTGTGTCTCTCTCTCGGTCCCTGTGACTCTCTCAGTCCCTGTGTCTCTCTCGGTCCCTGTGTCTCTCTCGGTCCCTGTGACTCTCTCTCTGTCCCTGTCTCTCTCTCTCGGTCCCTGTGACTCGCTCAGTCCTTGTGTCTCTCACTCGGTCCCTGTGTCTCTCTCTCGATCCCTGTGTCTCTCTGTCTCAGTCCCTGTGTCTCTCTTGGTCCCTGTGTCTATCTCTCGGTCCCTGTGTCAGCTCGGTCCCTGTGTCTCCATCTCGGTCCCTGTGTATCTCTCGGTCCTTGTGTCTCTCTCTCGGTCACTGTCTCTCTCTCGGTCCCTGTGTCTCTCTCGGTCCCTGTGACTCGCTCAGTCACTCTCTCTCTCTCTTGTTCCCTGTGTCCCTCTCTCGGTCCCTGTGTCTCTCTCTCGGTCTCTGTGTCTCTCTCTCAGTCCCTGTGTCTGCTCGGTCCCTGTGTATCCCTCTCAGTCCCTGTGTCTCTCTCGGTCCCTGTGTCTCTCTCGGTCCTTGTGTCTCTCTCTCGGTCGCTGTGTCTCTCTCTCTCTCAGTCCCTGTGTCTCTCTCGGTCACTGTCTCTCTCGTTCCCTGTGTCTCTCTCTTGGTCCCTGTGTCTCTCTCAGTCCCTGTGTCTCACTCGGTGCCCGTGTCTCTCTCGGTCCTTGTGTCTCTCTCTCGGTCCCTGTGTCTCTCGCTCCCAGTCCCTGTGTCTCTCTCGGTCACTGTCTCTCTCTCGGTCCCTGTGTCTCTCTCGGACGCTGTGTCTCACTCGGTCCCTGTGTCTCGCTCGGTCCCTGTGTCTCCTTCGCACCCCTGTGTCTCACTCGGTCCCTGTGTCCCTCTCGGTCCTTGTGTCTCTCTCTCTCGGTCCCTGTGTCTCTCTCTCTCAGTCCCTGTGTCTCTCCCTCGGTCCCTGCGTCTCTCTCGGTCCCTGTGTCTCTCTCAGTCCCTGTGTCTCACTCGGTCATTGTGTCTCTCTCGGTCCTTGTGTCTCTCTCTCGGTCCGTGTGTCTCTCTCTTTCAGTCCCTGTGTCTCTCTCGGTCACTGTCTCTCTCTCAGTCCCTGTGTCTCTCTCTGTCCCTGTGTCTCTCTCGGTCCCTGTGTCTCTCTCTAGGTCCTTGTGTCTCTCTCGGTCCCTGTGTCTCTCTCTGGGTCCCTGTGTCTCACTCGGTCCCTGTCACTCTCTCGGTCCCTGTGTCTCACTCGGTCCCTGTCTCTCTCTATGTTTCATGTCTCTGTCGGTCCCTGTGACTCTCTCGGTCCCTGTGTCTCTCTCTGGGTCCCTGTGTCTCACTCGGTCCCTGTAACTCTCTCGGTCCCTGTGTCTCACTCGGTTCCTGTGTCTCTCTCTCTCGGTCCCTGTGTCTCTCTCTCGGCCCTGCCTCTCTCTCTCGGTCCCTGTGTCTCTCTCTAGGTCCTTGTGTCTCTCTCGGTCCCTGTGTCTCTCTCTTGCTCCCTGTGTCTTTCTCGGTCCCTGTGTCTCACTCGGTCACCTTGTCTCTCCCGGTACCTGTCTCTCTCTCTCAGTCCCTGTGTCTCTCTCTCTGTCCCGGTGTCTCTCTCTCGGTCACTGTGTCTCTCTCTCGGTCCCTGTGTCTCCATCTCGGTCCATGTGTCTCTCTCGGTCCTTGTGTCTCTCTCTCGGTCCCTGTGTCTCTCTCGGTCCCTGTGTCTCTCTCTCAGTCCCTGTGTCTCACTCGGTCCCTTTCTCTCGTTTTCAGTTTCAGTGTCTCTGTCGGTCCCTGTGTCTCTCTCTCTTGGTCCCTGTGACTCTCTCGGTCCCTGTGTCTCTCTCCAGGTCCTTGTGTCTCTCTCGGTCCCTGTGTCTCTCTCTCTCGGTCCCTGTGTCTCAATCGGTCCCTGTGTCTCTATCTCGGTCCCTGTCTCTCTCTCTCGGTCCCTGTGTCTCTCTCTCGGTCCCTGTGTCCCTCTCGGTCCCTGTGTCTCTCTCTCGGTCCCTGTGTCTCTCACTCGGTCCCTGTGTCTCTCACTCGGTACCTGTGTCAGCTCGGTCCCTGTGTCTCCATCTCTGTCCCTGTGTCTCTCTCGGTCCTTGTGTCTCTCTCTCGGTCACTGTCTCTGTCTCAGTCCCTGTGTCTATCTCTCGGTCCCTGTGTCAGCTCGGTCCCTGTGTCTCCATCTCGGTCCCTGTGTATCTCTCGGTCCCTGTGTCTCTCTCTCTCGGTCCCTGTGTCTCTCTCGGTCCCTGTGTCTCTCTCGGTCCCTGTGACTCGCTCAGTCCCTCTCTCTCTCTCTTGTTCCCTGTGTCCCTCTCTCGGTCCCTGTGTCTCTCTCTCGGTCTCTGTGTCTCTCTCTCGGTCCCTGTGTCTGCTCGGTCCCTGTGTCTCCCTCTCGGTCCCTGTGTCTCTCTCGGTCCTTGTGTCTCCTTCTCGGTCGCTGTGTCTCTCTCTCTCTCTCAGTCCCTGTGTCTCTCTCGGTCACTGTCTCTCTCGTTCCCTGTGTCCCTCTCTCGGTCCCTGTGTCTCTCTCAGTCCCTGTGTCTCACTCGGTCCCTGTGTCTCTCTCGGTCCTTGTTTCTCTCACTCAGTACCTGTGTCTCTATTGTTCCCTGTCTCTCTCTCTCGGTCCCTGTTTCTCTCTCTCGGTCTCTGTGTCTCTCTCTCGGTCCCTGTGTCTCCCTCTCAGTCCCTGTGTCTCTCTCGGTCCCTGTGTCTCTCACTCGGTCCCTGTCTCTCTCTCGGTCCCTGTGTCTCACTCGGTCCCTGTCTCTCTCTATGTTTCATGTCTCTGTCGGTCCCTGTGACTCTCTCGGTCCCTGTGTCTCTCTCTAGGCCCTTGTGTCTCTCTCGGTGCCTGTGTCTCTCTCTGGGTCCCTGTGTCTCGCTCGGTCCCTGTCACTCTCTCGGTCCCTGTGTCTCGCTCGGTCCCTGTCACTCTCTCGGTCCCTGTGTCTCACTCGGTCCCTGTGTCTCTCTCTCGTTCCCTGTGTCTCTCTCTCGGCCCTGCCTCTCTCTCTCGGTCACTGTGTTTCTCTCGGTCCCTGTGTCTCTCACTCGGTCCCTGTCTCTCTCTCGGTCCCTGTGTCTCACTCGGTCCCTGTCTCTCTCTATGTTTCATGTCTCTGTCGGTCCCTGTGACTCTCTCGGTCCCTGTGTCTCTCTCTAGGTCCTTGTGTCTCTCTCGGTCCCTGTGTCTCTCTCTGGGCCCCTGTGTCTCACTCGGTCCCTGTCACTCTCGCGGTCCCTGTGTCTCTCTCGGTCCCTGTGTCTCTCACTCAGTACTGTGTCTCTCTTGTTCCCTGTGTCTCTCTCTCGGTCCCTGTGTCTCTCTCTCGGTCTCTGTGTCTCTCTCTCATTCCCTGTGTCTGCTCGGTCCCTGTGTCTCCCTCTCGGTCCCTGTGTCTCTCTCGGTCCTTGTGTCTCTCTCTCGGTCCCTGTGTCTCTCTTTGTCACTGTCTCTCTCTAGGCCCCTGTGTCTCTCTCGGTCCCTGTGTCTCTCTCGGTCACTGTCTCTCTGAGTCCCTGTGTCTCACTCGGTCCCTGTAATTCTCTCGGTCCTTGTGATTCTCTCGGTCCTTGTGTCTCTCTCTCGGTCCCTGTGTCTCTCTCTCCCAGTCCCTGTGTCTCTCTCGGTCACTGTTTCTCTCTCGGTCCCTGTGTCTCTCTCTCAGTCCCTTTGTCTCTCTCTCGGTCCCTGTGTCTCTCTCGGTCCCTGTGTCTCTCTCCCCCGGTCCCTGTCTCTCTCTCTCGGTCCCTGTGTCTCTCTCTCCCAGTCCCTGTGTCTCTCTCGGTCACTGTTTCTCTCTCGGTCCCTGTGTCTCACTCGGTCTCTGTGTCTCACTCGGTCCCTGTGTCTCTCTCAGTCCCTTTGTCTCTCTCTCAGTCCCTTTGTCTCTCTCTCGGTCCCTGTGTCTCTCTCTCGGTCCCTGTGTCTCTCTCGGTCCCTGTGATTCTCTCGGTCCTTGTGTCTCTCTCTCGGTCCCTGTGTCTCTCTCTCCCAGTCCCTGTGTCTCTCTCGGTCACTGTTTCTCTCTCGGTCCCTGTGTCTCTCTCTCAGTCCCTTTGTCTCTCTCTCGGTCCCTGTGTCTCTCTCGGTCCCTGTGTCTCTCTCCCCCGGTCCCTGTCTCTCTCTCTCGGTCCCTGTGTCTCTCTCGGTCCCGGTGACTCGCTCAGTCCCTGTGTCTCTCACTCGGTCCCTGTGTCTCCCTCTCTCGGTCCCTGTGTCTCTCTCGGACGCTGTGTCTCACTCGGTCCCTGTGTCTCGCTCGGTCCCTGTGTCTCCTTCGCACCCCTGTGTCTCACTCGGTCCCTGTGTCTCTCTCGGTCCTTGTGTCTCTCTCTCTCGGTCCCTGTGTCTCTCTCTCTCTCTCTCAGTTCCTGTGTCTCTCCCTCGGTCCCTGTATCTCTCTCGGTCCCTGTGTCTCTCTCGGTCCCTGTGTCTCTCTCGGTCCTTGTGTCTCTCTCTCGGTCCGTGTGTCTCTCTCTTTCATTCCCTGTGTCTCTCTCGGTCACTGTCTCTCTCTCAGTCCCTGTGTCTCTCTCGGTCCCTGTGTCTCTCTCGGTCCCTGTGTCTCTCACTCGGTCCCTGTCTCTCTCTCGGTCCCTGTGTCTCACTCGGTCCCTGTCTCTCTCTATGATTCATGTCTCTGTCGGTCCCTGTGACTCTCTCGGTCCCTGTGTCTCTCTCTAGGTCCTTGTGTCTCTCTCGGTCCCTGTGTCTCTCTCTGGGTCCCTGTGTCTCACTCGGTCCCTGTGTCTCTCTCTCGGTCCCTGTGTCTCTCTCTAGGTCCTTGTGTCTCTCTCGGTCCCTGTGTCTCTCTCTGGGTCCCTGTGTCTTACTCGGTCCCTGTCACTCTCTCGGTCCCTGTGTCTCACTCGGTCCCTGTGTCTCACTCTCGGTCCCTGTGTCTCTCACTCGGTACCTGTCTCTGTCTCGGTCCCTCTGTCTGTCTCTTTCACCCTGTGTCTTTCTCGGTCCCTGTGTCTCACTCAGTCACCTTGTCTCTCCCGGTCCCTGTCTCTCTCTCTCAGTCCCTGTGTCTCTCTCTCTGTCCCTCTGTCTCTCTCGGTCCCTGTGTCTCTCTCTAGGTCCTTGTGTCTCTCTCGGGCCCTGTGTCTCACTCGGTCTCTGTCACTCTCTCGGTCCCTGTGTCTCAATCGGTCCCTGTGTGGCTCTCTCGGTCCCTGTCTCTCTCTCTCTGTCCCTGTCTCTCTCTCTCGGTCCCTGTGTCCCTCTCGGTCCCTGTGTCTCTCTCTCGGTCCCTGTGTCTCTCTCGGTCCCTGTGTCTCTCTCGGTCACTGTCTCTCTCTCAGTCCCTGTGTCTCAATCGGCGCCTCTGTCTCTCTCGGTCCCTCTGTCTCTCTCTCTCGCTCCCTGTCTTTCCCTCTCGGACGATTGTGTCTCTCTCTCGGTCCCTGTGTCTCACTCGGTCCCTCTGTCTCTCACTCTGTCACTGTCTCTCTCTCGGTCCCTGTGTCTCTCTCACTCGGTCCCTGTGTCTCTCTGTAATCCCTGTGTCTCTCTCTCAGTCCCTGTGACTGTCTCGGTCCCTGTGTCTCTCTCTAGGTCCTTGTGTCACTCTCGGTCCCTGTGTCTCTCTCTCTCGATCCCTGTGTCTCACTCGGTCCCTGTCACTCTCTCGGTCCCTGTGTCTCACTCGGTCCCTGTGTCTCTCTCTCGGTCCCTGTGTCTCTCACTCGGTACCTGTGTCAGCTCGGTCCCTGTGTCTCCATCTCGGTCCATGTGTCTCTCTCGGTCCTTGTGTCTCTCTCTCGGTCACTGTCTCCATCTCAGTCCCTGTGTCTCTCTTGGTCCCTGTGTCTATCTCTCGGTCCCTGTGTCAGCTCGGTCCCTGTGTCTCACTCGGTCCCTGTGTCTCTCTCGGTCCTTGTGTCTCTCTCTCTCGGTCCCTGTGTCTCTCTCTCTCTCTCTCAGTTCCTGTGTCTCTCCCTCGGTCCCTGTATCTCTCTCGGTCCCTGTGTCTCTCTCGGTCCCTGTGTCTCTCTCGGTCCTTGTGTCTCTCTCTCGGTCCGTGTGTCTCTCTCTATCAGTCCCTGTGTCTCTCTCGGTCACTGTCTCTCTCTCAGTCCCTGTGTCTCTCTCGGTCCCTGTGTCTCACTCGGTCCCTGTGTCTCTCTGTCGGTCCCTGTGTCTCTCTCTCGGCCCTGCCTCTCTCTCTCGGTCACTGTGTTTCTCTCGGTCCCTGTGTCTCTCACTCGGTCCCTGTCTCTCTCTCGGTCCCTGTGTCTCACTCGGTCCCTGTCTCTCTCTATGTTTCATGTCTCTGTCGGTCCCTGTGACTCTCTCGGTCCCTGTGTCTCTCTCGGTCCCTGTGTCTCTCTCTGGGTCCCTGTGTCTTACTCGGTCCCTGTCACTCTCTCGGTCCCTGTGTCTCACTCGGTCGCTGGGTCTCACTCGGTCCCTGTGTCTCTCCCTCGGTCCCTGTATCTCTCTCGGTCCCTGTGTCTCTCTCGGTCCCTGTGTCTCTCTCGGTCCTTGTGTCTCTCTCTGGGTCCGTGTGTCTCTCTCTTTCAGTCCCTGTGTCTCTCTCGGTCACTGTCTCTCTCTCAGTCCCTGTGTCTCTCTCGGTCCCTGTGTCTCTCTCGGTCCCTGTGTCTCTCACTCGGTCCCTGTCTCTCTCTCGGTCCCTGTGTCTCACTCGGTCCCTGTCTCTCTCTATGTTTCATGTCTCTGTCGGTCCCTGTGACACTCTCGGTCCCTGTGTCTCTCTCTAGGTCCTTGTGTCTCTCTCTGGGTCCGTGTGTCTCTCTCTTTCAGTCCCTGTGTCTCTCTCGGTCACTGTCTCTCTCTCAGTCCCTGTGTCTCTCTCTCTGTCCCGGTGTTTCTCTCTCGGTCCCTGTGTCTCAATCGGTCCCTGTGTCGCTCTCTCGGTCCCTGTCTCTCTCTCTCTGTCCCTGTCTCTCTCTCTCGGTCCCTGTGTCCCTCTCGGTCCCTGTGTCTCTCTCTCGGTCCCTGTGTCTCTCTCGGTCCCTGTGTCTCTCTCGGTCACTGTCTCTCTCTCGGTCCCTGTGTCTCAATCGGCGCCTCTGTCTCTCTCGGTCCCTCTGTCTCTCTCTCTCGCTCCCTGTCTTTCCCTCTCGGACGATTGTGTCTCTCTCACTCGGTCCCTGTGTCTCTCTGTAATCCCTGTGTCTCTCTCTCAGTCCCTGTGACTGTCTCGGTCCTTGTGTCTCTCTCGGTCCCTGTGTCTCTCTCTCTCGGTCCCTGTGTCTCACTCGGTCCCTGTCACTCTCTCGGTCCCTGTGTCTCACTCGGTCCCTGTGTCTCTCTCTCGGTCCCTGTGTCTCTCACTCGGTACCTGTGTCAGCTCGGTCCCTGTGTCTCTATCTCGGTCCATGTGTCTCCCTCGGTCCTTGTGTCTCTCTCTCGGTCACTGTCTCTGTCTCAGTCCCTGTGTCTCTCTTGGTCCCTGTGTCTATCTCTCGGTCCCTGTGTCAGCTCGGTCCCTGTGTCTCACTCGGTCCCTGTGTCTCTCTCGGTCCTTGTGTCTCTCTCTCTCGGTCCCTGTGTCTCTCTCTCTCTCTCTCAGTTCCTGTGTCTCTCCCTCGGTCCCTGTATCTCTCTCGGTCCCTGTGTCTCTCTCGGTCCCTGTGTCTCTCTCGGTCCTTGTGTCTCTCTCTCGGTCCGTGTGTCTCTCTCTTTCAGTCCCTGTGTCTCTCTCGGTCACTGTCTCTCTCTCAGTCCCTGTGTCTCTCTCGGTCCCTGTGTCTCTCTCGGTCCCTGTGTCTCTCACTCGGTCCCTGTCTCTCTCTCGGTCCCTGTGTCTCACTCGGTCCCTGTCTCTCTCTATGTTTCATGTCTCTTTCGGTCCCTGTGACTCTCTCGGTCCTTGTGTCTCTCTCTCGGTCCGTGTGTCTCTCTCTTTCATTCCCTGTGTCTCTCTCGGTCACTGTCTCTCTCTCAGTCCCTGTGTCTCTCTCGGTCCCTGTGTCTCTCTCGGTCCCTGTGTCTCTCACTCGGTCCCTGTCTCTCTCTCGGTCCCTGTGTCTCACTCGGTCCCTGTCTCTCTCTATGTTTCATGTCTCTGTCGGTCCCTGTGACTCTCTCGGTCCTTGTGTCTCTCTCTCGGTCCGTGTGTCTCTCTCTTTCAGTCCCTGTGTCTCTCTCGGTCACTGTCTCTCTCTCAGTCCCTGTCTCTCTCTCGGTCCCTGTGACTCTCTCGGTCCCTGTGTCTCTCTCTGGGTCCCTGTGTCTCACTCGGTCCCTGTCACTCTCTCGGTCCCTGTGTCTCTCTCTAGGTCCTTGTGTCTCTCTCGGTCCCTGTGTCTCTCTCTGGGTCCCTGTGTCTCACTCGGTCCCTGTCACTCTCTCGGTCCCTGTGTCTCACTCGGTCCCTGTCTCTCTCTCTATGTTTCATGTCTCTGTCGGTCCCTGTGTCTCTCTCGGTCCCTGTGTCTCTCTCTAGGTCCTTGTGTCTCTCTCGGTCCTTGTGTCTCTCTCGGTCCCTGTGTCTCTCTCTCGGTCCCTGTGTCTCTCTCTCTCTGGGTCCCTGTGTCTCACTCGGTCCCTGTCACTCTCTCGGTCCCTGTGTCTCACTCGGTCCCTGTGTCTCTCTCTCGGTCCCTGTGTCTCTCTCTAGGTCCTTGTGTCTCTCTCGGTCCCTGTGTCTCTCTCTGGGTCCCTGTGTCTTACTCGGTCCCTGTCACTCTCTCGGTCCCTGTGTCTCACTCGGTCCCTGTGTCTCACTCTCGGTCCCTATGTCTCTCACTCGGTACCTGTCTCTGTCTCGGTCCCTCTGTCTGTCTCTTTCACCCTGTGTCTTTCTCGGTCCCTGTGTCTCACTCAGTCACCTTGTCTCTCCCGGTCCCTGTCTCTCTCTCTCAGTCCCTGTGTCTCTCTCTCTGTCCCGGTGTTTCTCTCTCGGTCCCTGTGTCTCACTCGGTCTCTGTCACTCTCTCGGTCCCTGTGTCTCAATCGGTCCCTGTGTCGCTCTCTCGGTCCCTGTCTCTCTCTCTCTGTCCCTGTCTCTCTCTCTCGGTCCCTGTGTCCCTCTCGGTCCCTGTGTCTCTCTCTCGGTCCCTGTGTCTCTCTCGGTCCCTGTGTCTCTCTCGGTCACTGTCTCTCTCTCGGTCCCTGTGTCTCAATCGGCATCTCTGTCTCTCTCGGTCCCTCTGTCTCTCTCTCTCGCTCCCTGTCTTTCCCTCTCGGACGATTGTGTCTCTCTCTCGGTCCCTGTGTCTCACTCGGTCCCTCTGTCTCTCACTCTGTCACTGTCTCTCTCTCGGTCCCTGTGTCTCTCTCACTCGGTCCCTGTGTCTCTCTGTAATCCCTGTGTCTCTCTCTCAGTCCCTGTGACTGTCTCGGTCCCTGTGTCTCTCTCTAGGTCCTTGTGTCTCTCTCGGTCCCTGTGTCTCTCTCTCTCGGTCCCTGCGTCTCACTCCGTCCCTGTCACTCTCTCGGTCCCTGTGTCTCTCTCGGTCCCTGTGTCTCTCTCTCGGTCCCTGTGTCTCTCACTCGGTACCTGTGTCAGCTCGGTCCCTGTGTCTCCATCTCGGTCCATGTGTCTCTCTCGGTCCTTGTGTCTCTCTCTCGGTCACTGTCTCTGTCTCAGTCCCTGTGTCTCTCTTGGTCCCTGTGTCTATCTCTCGGTCCCTGTGTCAGCTCGGTCCCTGTGTCTCCATCTCGGTCCCTGTGTATCTCTCGGTCCTTGTGTCTCTCTCTCGGTCACTGTCTCTCTCTCGGTCCCTGTGTCTCTCTCGGTCCCTTTGTCTCTCTCGGTCCCTGTGACTCGCTCAGTCCCTCTCTCTCTCTCTTGTTCCCTGTGTCCCTCTCTCGGTCCCTGTGTCTCTCTCTCGGTCTCTGTGTCTCTCTCTCGGTCCCTGTGTCTGCTCGGTCCCTGTGTATCCCTCTCAGTCCCTGTGTCTCTCTCGGTCCCTGTGTCTCTCTCGGTCCTTGTGTCTCTCTCTCGGTCGCTGTGTGTCTCTCTCTCTCTCAGTCCCTGTGTCTCTCTCGGTCACTGTCTCTTTCGTTCCCTGTGTCTCTCTCTTGGTCCCTGTGTCTCTCTCAGTCCCTGTGTCTCACTCGGTGCCTGTGTCTCAATCGGTCCCTGTGTCTCTCTCAGTCCCTGTGTCTCACTCGGTGCCCGTGTCTCTCTCGGTCCTTGTGTCTCTCTCTCGGTCCCTTTGTCTCTCGCTCCCAGTCCCTGTGTCTCTCTCGGTCACTGTCTCTCTCTCGGTCCCTGTGTCTCTCTCGGTCTCTGTGTCTCACTCAGTCACTGTGTCTCTCTCGGTCCCGGTGTCTCTCTCGGTCCCTGTGTCTCTCTCTTGCTCCCTCTGTCTTTCTCGGTCCCTGTGTCTCTCCCGCTCCCTGTCTCTCTCTCTCAGTCCCTGTGTCTCTCTCTCGGTCCTTGTGTCTCTCTCTCGGTCCCTGTGTCTCCTCGGTCCGTGTGTCTCACTCGTTCCCTGTGTCTCTCTCAGTCCCTGTATCTCTCTCTCACCCCTGTGTCTCTCTCGGTCCTGGTGTCTCTCTTGGTCCCTGTGTCTCTCTCTCTCAGTCCCTGTGTCTCTCTCTCAGTCCCTGTGTCTCTCTCTCAGTCCCTGAGTCTCTCGCTCTCGTTGCCTGTGTCTCTCTCTCTCAGTCCCTGTGTCTCTCTCTCAGTCCCTGTGTCTCTCTCTCAGTCCCTGTGTCTCACTCGGTCCCTGTGTCTCCCTCTCACGCCTGTTTCTCACTCGGTCCCTGTGTCTCTCTCGGTTCTTGTGTCTCTCACTCAGTACCTGTGACTCTATTGTTCCCTGTCGCTCACTCTCGGTCCCTGTTTCTCTCTCTCGGTCTCTGTGTCTCTCTCTCGGTCCCTCAGTCTCCCTCTCGGTCCCTGTGTCTCTCTCGGTCCCTGTGTCTCTCTCTCGGTCCCTGTGTCTCTCACTCAGTACATGTGTCTCTCTTGTTCCCTGTGTCTCTCTCTCGGTCCCTGTGTCTCTCTCTCAGTCCCTGTGTCTCTCTTGTTCCCTGTGTCTCTCTCTCGGTCCCTGTGTCTCTCACTCAGTACATGTGTCTCTCTTGTTCCCTGTGTCTCTCTCTCGGTCCCTGTGTCTCTCTCTCTCGGTCCCTGAGTCTGCTCGGTCCCTGTGTCTCCCTCTCGGTCCCTGTGTCTCTCTCGGTTCTTGTGTCTCTCACTCAGTACCTGTGACTCTATTGTTCCCTGTCTCTCTCTCTCGGTCCCTGTTTCTCTCTCTCGGTCTCTGTGTCTCTCTCTCGGTCCCTCAGTCTCCCTCTCGGTCCCTGTGTCTCTCTCGGTCCCTGTGTCTCTCTCTCGGTCCCTGTGTCTCTCACTCAGTACATGTGTCTCTCTTGTTCCCTGTGTCTCTCTCTCGGTCCCTGTGTCTCTCTCTCGGTCCCTGTTTCTCTCTCTCGGTCTCTGTGTCTCTCTCTCGGTCCCTCAGTCTCCCTCTCGGTCCCTGTGTCTCTCTCGGTCCCTGTGTCTCTCTCTCGGTCCCTGTGTCTCTCACTCAGTACATGTGTCTCTCTTGTTCCCTGTGTCTCTCTCTCGGTCCCTGTGTCTCTCTCTCGGTCTCTGTGTCTCTCTCTCGGTCCCTGAGTCTGCTCGGTCCCTGTGTCTCCCTCTCGGTCCCTGTGTCTCTCTCGGTCACTGTCTCTCTCTAGGTCCCTGTGTCTCTCTCAGTCCCTGTGTCTCTCTCGGTCACTGTCTCTCTCAGTCCCTTTGTCTCACTCGGTCCCTGTGTCTCTCTCGGTCCCTGTGACTCGCTCAGTCCCTGTGTCTCTCACTCGGTCCCTGTGTGTCTCTCTCGGTCCCTGTGTCTCTCTCCCCCGGTCCCTGTCTCTCTCTCGGTCCCTGTGTCTCTCTCGGTCCCGGTGACTCGCTCAGTCCCTGTGTCTCTCTCTCTCGGTCCCTGTGTCTCTCTCGGACGCTGTGTCTCACTCAGTCCCTGTCTCTCACTCGGTCCCTGTGTCTCCCTCTCTCGGTCCCTGTGTCTCTCTCGGACGCTGTGTCTCACTCGGTCCCTGTGTCTCGCTCGGTCCCTGTGTCTCTCTCGGTCCTTGTGTCTTTCTCTCTCGGTCCCTGTCTCTCTCTCGGTCCCTGTGTCTCTCTCGGTCCCTGTGTCTCACTCGGTCCCTGTGTCTCTCTCGGTCCTTGTGTCTTTCTCTCTCGGTCCCTGTCTCTCTCTCGGTCCCTGTGTCTCTCTCGGTCCCGGTGACTCGCTCAGTCCCTGTGTCTCTCTCTCTCGGTCCCTGTGTCTCTCTCGGACGCTGTGTCTCACTCGGTCCCTGTCTCTCACTCGGTCCCTGTGTCTCCCTCTCTCGGTCCCTGTGTCTCTCTCGGACGCTGTGTCTCACTCGGTCCCTGTGTCTCGCTCGGTCCCTGTGTCTCCTTCGCACCCCTGTGTCTCACTCGGTCCCTGTGTCTCTCTCGGTCCTTGTGTCTTTCTCTCTCGGTTCCTGTCTCTCTCTCGGTCCCTGTGTCTCTCTCGGTCCCGGTGACTCGCTCAGTCCCTGTGTCTCTCTCTCTCGGTCCCTGTGTCTCTCTCGGACGCTGTGTCTCACTCGGTCCCTGTCTCTCACTTGGTCCCTGTGTCTCCCTCTCTCGGTCCCTGTGTCTCTCTCGGACGCTGTGTCTCACTCGGTCCCTGTGTCTCGCTCGGTCCCTGTGTCTCCTTCGCACCCCTGTGTCTCACTCGGTCCCTGTGTCTCTCTCGGTCCTTGTGTCTCTCTCTCTCGGTCCCTGTGTCTCTCTCTCTCAGTCCCTGTGTCTCTCCCTCGGTCCCTGCGTCTCTCTCGGTCCCTGTGTCTCTCTCAGTCCCTGTGTCTCACTCGGTCCCGGTGTCTCTCTCGGTCCTTGTGTCTCTCTCTAGGTCTGTGTGTCTCTCTCTTTCAGTCCCTGTGTCTCTCTCGGTCACTGTCTCTCTCTCAGTCCCTGTGTCTCTCTCGGTCCCTGTGTCTCTCTCGGTCCCTGTGTCTCTCTCTAGGTCCTTGTGTCTCTCTCGGTCCCTGTGTCTCTCTCTGGGTCCCTGTGTCTCACTCGGTCCCTGTCACTCTCTCGGTCCCTGTGTCTCACTCGGTCCCTGTCTCTCTCTATGTTTCATGTCTCTGTCGGTCCCTGTGACTCTCTCGGTCCCTGTGTCTCTCTCTAGGTCCTTGTGTCTCTCTCGGTCCCTGTGTCTCTCTCTGGGTCCCTGTGTCTCACTCGGTCCCTGTCACTCTCTCGGTCCCTGTGTCTCACTCGGTCCCTGTGTCTCTCTCTCTGTCCCTGTGTCTCTCTCTCGGCCCCGCCTCTCTCTCTCGGTCCCTGTGTCTCTCTCTAGGTCCTTGTGTCTCTCTCGGTCCCTGTGTCTCTCTCTTGCTCCCTGTGTCTTTCTCGGTCCCTGTGTCTCACTCGGTCACCTTGTCTCTCCCGGTCCCTGTCTCTCTCTCTCAGTCCCTGTGTCTCTCTCTCTGTCCCGGTGTCTCTCTCTCGGTCACTGTGTCTCTCTCTCGGTCCCTGTGTCTCACTCGGTCCCTGTCACTCTCTCGGTCCCTGTGTCTCAATCGGTCCCTGTGTCGCTCTCTCGGTCCCTGTCTCTCTCTCTCGGTCCCTGTCTCTCTCTCTCGGTCCCTGTGTCTCTCTCTCGGCCCCTGTGTCTCTCACTCGGTCCCTGTGTCTCTCTCTCCCAGTCCCTGTGTCTCTCTCGGTCACTGTCTCTCTCTCGGTCCCAGTGCCTCTCTCTCGGTCCCTGTGTCTCAATCGGCGCCTCTGTCTCTCTCGATCCCTCTGTGTCTCTCTCGCTCCCTGTCTTTCCCTCTCGGACGATTGTGTCTCTCTCTCGGTCCCTGTGTCTCACTCGGTCCCTCTGTCTCTCACTCGGTCACTGTCTCTCTCTCGGTCCCTGTGACTCGCTCAGTCCCTGTGTCTCTCTCTCAGTCCCTGTGTCTCTCTCACTCGGTCCCTGACTCTCTCTCTCAGTTTCAGTGTCTCTGTCAGTCCCTGTGTCTCTCTCTCAGTCCCTGTGACTGTCTCGGTCCCTGTGTCTCTCTCTAGGTCCTTGTGTCTCTCTCGGTCCCTGTGTCTCTCTCTCTCGGGCCCTGTGTCTCACTCGGTCCCTGTCACTCTCTCGGTCCCTGTGTCTCACTCGGTCCCTGTGTCTCTCTCTCGGTCCCTGTGTCTCTCTCTCGGCCCTGTCTCTCTCTCTCTGTCCCTGTGTCTCACTCGGTCCCTTTGTCTCTCCCGGTCCCTGTGTCTCGATCTAGGTCCTTGTGTCGCTCTCGGTCCCTGTGTCTCTCTCTCGGTCCCTGTGTCTCACTCGGTCCCTGTGTCTCACTCAGTCCCTGTGTCTCTCTCCCTCGGTACCTGTATCTCACTCCGTCCCTGTGTCTCTCTCCCTCGTTCCCTGTGTCTCTCTCGGTGCCTGTGTCTCTCTCTCGGTCCCTGTGACTCTCTTAGTCCCTGTGTCTCTCTCGGTCCCTGTGTCTCTCTCTCGGTCCCTGTGACTCTCTCTCGGTCCCTGTCTCTCTCTCTCGGTCCCTGTGACTCGCTCAGTCCTTGTGTCTCTCACTCGGTCCCTGTGTCTCTCTCTCGGTCCCTGTGTCTCTCTCTCAGTCCCTGTGTCTCTCTCTCAGTGCCTGTGTCTCTCTCTCGGTCCCTGTGACTCTCTCAGTCCCTGTGTCTCTCTCGGTCCCTGTGTCTCTCTCTCGGTCCCTGTGACTCTCTCTCGGTCCCTGTCTCTCTCTCTCGGTCCCTGTGACTCGCTCAGTCCTTGTGTCTCTCACTCGGTCCCTGTGTCTCTCTCTCGGTCCCTGTGTCTCTCTGTCTCGGTCCCTGTGTCTCTCTCGGTCGCTGTGTCTCAATCGATCCCTGTGTCTCTCTTTCGGTCCCTGTGTCTCTCTCACTCGATCCCTGTCTCTCTCTCTCTCAGTTTCAGTGTCTTTCTCGGTCCTGTCTCTCTCTCTCGGTCCCTGTGTCTCTCTCGGTCCCTGTGTCTCTCTCTGTCTCGGTCCCTGTGTCTCTCTGTCTCTGTCCCTGTGTCTCTCTCGGTCGCTGTGTCTCAATCGATCCCTGTGTCTCTCTCTCTCAGTCCCTGTGTCTCTCTTTCGGTCCCTGTGTCTCTCTCACTCGGTCCCTGTGTCTCTCTCTCGGTCCCTGTGACTCTCTAGGTCCCTGTGTCTCTCTCTCTAGGTCCTTGTGTCTCTCTCGGTCCCTGTGTCTCTCTCTCTCGGTCCCTGTGTCTCTCTCTCTCGGTCCCTGTCACTCTCTCGGTCCCTGTGTCTCAATCGGTCCCTCTGTCTCTCACTCGGTCACTGTCTCTCTCTCGGTCCCTGTGTCTCTCTCACTCGGTCCCTTTCTCTCTCTCCCAGTTTCAGTGTCTCTGTCAGTCCCTGTGTCTCTCTCTCAGTCCCTGTGGCTCTCTTGGTCCCTGTGTCTCTCTCTAGGTCCTTGTGTCTCTCTCGGTCCCTGTGTCTCTCTCTCTCGGTCCCTATGTCTCTCTCTCAGTCCCTGTGTCTCTCACTCGGTCCCTGTGTCTCTCACTCAGTTTCAGTGTCTCTGTCAGTCCCTGTGTCTCTCTCTCAGTCCCTGTGACTCTCTTGGTCCCTGTGTCTCTCTCTAGGTCCCTGTGTCTCTCTCGGTCCCTGTGTCTCTCTCTGGGTCCCTGTGTCTCTCTCTCGGTCCCTGTGACTCACTCGGTCCCTGTGTCTCTCTCTAGGTCCTTGTGTCTCTCTCGGTTCCTGTGTCTCTCTCTGGGTCCCTGTGTCTCTCTCTCGGTCGCTGTGTCTCTCTCGGTCCTGGTGTCTCTCTTGGTCCCTGTGTCTCTCTCTCGGTCCCTGTGACTCTCTCAGTCCCTGTGTCTCTGTCGGTCCCTGTCTCTCTCTCTCGGTCCCTGTGTCTCTCTCTCGGTCCCTGTCTCTCTCTCGGTCCCTGTGTCTCTCTCTCGGTCCCTGTCTCTCACTCGGTCCCTGTGTCTCTCTCTCATAAGAACATAAGAACATAAGAACATAAGAAATAGGAGCAGGAGGAGGCCATCTGGCCCTTCGAGCCTGCCCCGCCATTCAATAAGATCATGGCTGATCTGTCGTGACTCAGCTCCACCTTCCCGCCCTCTCCCCATAACCCTTAATCCCTTCTCTTATCAAAAACCCATCAACCCGTTTCTTAAAAATATTTAGCGAGGCAGCCTCCACCACTTCAACGGGCAGAGAATTCCAGAGATTCACCACCCTTTGAGTGAAGAAGTTCCTCCTCAACTCTGTTCTAAACCGCCCCCCCTTTATCTTGAGGCTGTGCCCCTAGTCCTACTGTCTTTTTTGAGCGGGAAGAGTCTCTCCACCTCTATCCTATCCATCCCATTCATCATCTTATACGTCTCAATGAGATCTCCCCTCATTCTTCTAAACTCTAACGAGTACAAGCCTAGTTCATTCAGCCTCTCCTCATAGCTCAATCCCCTCAACTCGGTCCCTGTGTCTCCCTCTCACCCCTGTGTCTCACTCGGTCCCTGTGTCTCTCTCGGTCCTTGTGTCTCTCTCTCGGTCCCTGTGTCTCTCTCTCAGTCCCTGTGTCTCTCTCGGTCACTGTCTCTCTCTTGGTCCCTGTGTCTCTCTCGGTCCCTGTCTCTCTCTCGGTCCCTGTGTCTCTCTCCCTCGGTCCGTGTGTCTCTCTCGGTCCCTGTGTCTCTCTGTCTCGGTCCCTGTGTCTCTCTCGGTCGCTGTGTCTCATTCGGTCCATGTGTCTCTCTCGGTCCCTGTGTCTCTCTCTCTCGGTCCCTGTGTCTCTTTCTCGGTCCCTGTGTCTCTCTCTCGGTCCCTGTGTCTCTCTCGGTCCCTGTGTCTCCCTCTCACCCCTGTGTCTCACTCGGTCCATGTGTCTCTCTCGGTCCTTGTGTCTCTCTCTCGGTCCCTGTGTCTCTCTCTCTCAGTCCCTGTGTCTCTCTCGGTCACTGTCACTCTCTTGGTCCCTGTGTCTCTCTCGGTCCCTGTCTCTCTCTCGGTCCCTGTGACTCGCTCAGTCCCTGTGCCTATCTCTCGGTCCCTGTGTCTCTCTCTCGGTCCCTGTGACTCTCTCGGTCCCTGTGTCTCTCTCTCTAGGTCCTTGTATCTCTCTCGGTCCCTGTGTCTCTCTCTCTCGGTCCCTGTGTCTCACTCGGTCCCTGTCACTCTCTCGGTCCCTGTTTCTCAATCGGTCCCTGTGTCTCTCTCTCGGTCCCTGTCTCTCTCTCTCAGTCCCTGTCTCTCTCTCTCGGTCACTCTGTTTCTCTCGGTCCCTGTGTCTCTCTCTCGGTCCCTGTGTCCCTCTCGGTCCCTGTGTCTCTCTCTCGGTCCCTGTGTCCCTCTCGGTCCCTGTGTCCCCATCTTGGTCCCTGTGTCTCTTTCGGTCCTTGTGTCTCTCTCTCGGTCACTGTCTCTGTCTCAGTCCCTGTGTCTCTCTTGGTCCCTGTGTCTCTCTCTCGGACCCTGTGTCAGCTCGGTCCCTATGTCTCCATCTCGGTCCCTGTGTATCTCTTGGTCCTTGTGTCTCTCTCTCGATCACTGTCTCTCTCTCGGACCCTGTGTCTCTCTCGGTCCCTGTGACTCGCTCAGTCCCTCTCTCTCTCTCTTGTTCACTATGTCTCTCTCTTGGTCCCTGTGTTTGCTCGGTCCCTGTGTATCCCTCTCAGTCCCTGTGTCTCACTCAGTCCTTGTGTCTCTCTCTCGGTCGCTGTGTCTCTCTCTCTCTCAGTCCCTGTGTCTCTCTCGGTCACTGTCTCTCTCGTTCCCTGTGTCTCTCTCTCGGTCCCTGTGTCTCTCTCAGTCCCTGTGTCACACTCGGTGCCTGTGTCTCTCTCGGTCCCTGTGTCTCTGTCAGTCCCTGTGTCACACTCGGTGCTGTCTCTCTCTCGGACCCTGTGTTTCTCTCGGTCCCTGTGTCTCTGTCAGTCCCTGTGTCTCTCTCTCCCAGTCCCTGTGTCTCTCTCGGTCACTGTCTCTCTCTCGGTCCCTGTGTCTCTCTCGGTCTCTGTGTCTCACTCGGTCACTGTGTCTCCCTCGGTCCCGGTGTCTCTCTCGGTCCCTGTGTCTCACTCGGTGCCTGTGTCTCAATCGGTCCCTGTGTCTCTCTCAGTCCCTGTGTCTCACTCGGTGCCTGTGTCTCTCTCGGTCCCGGTGTCTCTCTCGGTCCCTCTGTCTCTCTCTCGGTCCCTGTGTCTCTCTCTCCCAGTCCCTGTGTCTCTCTCGGTCACTGTCTCTCTCTCGGTCCCGGTGTCTCTCTCGGTCCCTCTGTCTCTCTCTTGCTCCCTGTGTCTTTCTCGGTCCCTGTGTCTCTCCCGGTCCCTGTCTCTCTCTCTCAGTCCCTGTGTCTCCCTCGGTCCGTGTGTCTCACTCGTTCCCTGTGTCTCTCTCGGTCCTTGTATCTCTCTCTCACCCCTGTGTCTCTCTCGGTCCTGGTGTCTCTCTTGGTCCCTGTGTCTCTCTCTCTCAGTCCCTGTGTCTCTCTCTCAGTCCCTGTGTCTCTCTCTCGTTGCCTTTGTCTCTCTCTCAGTCCCTGTGTCTCTCTCTCGGTCCCTGTGTCTCTCTCGGTCCCTGTGTCTCCCTCTCACCCTGTTTCTCACTCGGTCCCTATGTACACAGTGAGCACGTGATGTGTCTCTCACTCAGTACCTGTGTCTCTACTGTTCCCTGTGTCTCTCTCTCTCGGTCCCTGTTTCTCTCTCTCGGTCTCTGTGTCTCTCTCTCGGTCCCTGTGTCTGCTATGTCCCTCTGTCTCTCTCTCGGTCCCTGTGTCTGCTATGTCCCTCTGTCTCCCTCTCGGTCCCTGTGTCTCTCTCGGTCCCTGTGACTCGCTCAGTCCCTCTGTCTCTCTCGGTCCCTGTGTCTCTCTCTCGGTCCCTGTGTCTCTCTCTCGGTCCCTGTGTCTCTCACTCAGTACCTGTGTCTCTCTTGTTCCCTGTGTCTCTCTCACGGTCCCTGTGTCTCTCTCTCGGTCTCTGTGTCTCTCTCTCGGTCCCTGTGTCTGCTCGGTCCCTGTGTCTCCCTCTCGGTCCCTGTGTCTCTCTCGGTCCTTGTGTCTCTCTCTCGGTCCCTGTGTCTATCTCGGTCACTGTCTCTCTCTAGGTCCCTCTGTCTCTCTCGGTCCCTGTGTCTCTCTCTCGGTCCCTGTGTCTCTCTCTCCCAGTCCCTGTGTTTCTCTCGGTCACTGTTTCTCTCTCGGTCCCTGTGTCGCTCTCGGTCTCTGTGTCTCACTCGGTCCCTGTGTCTCTCTCGGTCCCTTTGTCTCTCTCTCTCGGTCCCTGTGTCTCTCTCTCGGTCCCTGTATCTCTCTCAGTCCCTGTGACTCGCTCAGTCCCTGTGTCTCTCACTCGGTCCCTGTGTGTCTCTCTCGGTCTCTGTGTCTCTCTCGGACGCTGTGTCTCACTCGGTCCCTGTGTCTCGCTCGGTCCCTGTGTCTCCTTCGCACCCCTGTGTCTCACTCGGTCCCTGTGTCTCTCTCGGTCCTTGTGTCTCTCTCTCTCGGTCCCTGTGTCTCTCTCTCTCAGTCCCTGTGTCTCTCCCTTGGTCCCTGTCTCTCTCTCGGTCCCTGTGTCTCTCTCGGTCCCTGTGTCTCATTCGGTCCCTGTGTCTCTCTCGGTCCTTGTGTCTCTCTCTCGGTCCCTGTGTCTCTCTCGGTCACTGTCTCTCTCTCAGTCCCTGTGTCTCTCTCGGTCCCTGTGTCTCTCTCGGTCTCTGTGTCTCTCACTCGGTCCCTGTCTCTCTCTCGGTCCCTGTGTCTCACTCGGTCCCTGTCTCTCTCTATGTTTCATGTCTCTGTCGGTCCCTGTGACTCTCTCGGTCCCTGTATCTCTCTCTAGGTGCTTGTGTCTCTCTCGGTCCCTGTGTCTCTCTCTCTGGGTCCCTGTGTCTCACTCGGTCCCTGTCACTCTCTCGGTCCCTGTGTCTCACTCGGTCCCTGTGTCTCTCTCTCGTTCCCTGAGTCTCTCTCTCGGTCCTGTCTCTCTCTCGGTCACTGTGTTTCTCTCGGTCCCTGTGTCTCACTCTCGGTCCCTGTGTCTCTCACTCGGTACCTGTCTCTGTCTCGGTCCCTGTGTCTGTCTCTTGCACCCTGTGTCTTTCTCGGTCCCTGTGTCTCACTCGGTCACTGTGTCTCTCCCGGTCCCTGTCTCTCTCTCTCAGTCCCTGTGTCTCTCTCTCTGTCCCGGTGTCTCTCTCTCGGTCACTGTGTCTCTCTCTAGGTCCTTGTGTCTCTCTCGGTCCCTGTGTTGCTCTCTGGGTCCCTGTGTCTCTCTCTCGATCCCTGTGACTCTCTCAGTCCCTGTGTCTCTCTCGGTCCCTGTGTCTCTCTCTCGGTCCCTGTGTCTCACTCGGTCCCTGTGTCTCTCTCCCTCGGTCCCTGTGTCTCTCTCGGTCCCTGTGTCTCACTTGGTCCCTGTGTCTCTCTCCCTATGTCCCTGTGTCTCTCTCGGTCCTGATGTCTCTGTTGGTCCCTGTGTCTCTCTCTCAGTCCCTGTGTCTCTCTCTCAGTCCCTGTGTCTCTCTCAGTCCCTGTGTCTCTCTCTCACACCCCTGTGTCTCTCTCGGTCCCAGTGTCTCTCTCTCGGTCACTGTGAATCTCTCAGTCCCTGTGTCTCTCTCGGTCCCTGTGTCTCTCTCTCACACCCCTGTGTCTCTCTCGGTCCCAGTGTCTCTCTCGGCCCATGTGTCTCTCTCTCGGTCCCTGTGTCTCTCTCGGTCACTGTGTCTCTCTCAGTCCCTGTGTCTCATTCGCTCCCTGTCTCTCTCTCGGTCCCTTTGCCACTCTCTAAGACCCTGTGTCTCTCTGTTGTCCCTGAGTCTCTCTCTCAGTTCCTGTGTCTCACTCGGTCCCTGTCTCTCTCTCTGTCCCGGTGTCTCTCTCTCGGTCCCTGTGTCTCTCTCTCGGTCACTGTGTCTCTCTCTCAGTCCCTGTGTCTCACTCGGTCCCTGTGTCTCTCTCTCCATCCTTGTGTCTCTCTCTCGGTCCCTGTGTCTCTCTCTCGGTCCCTGTGTCTCTCTCGGTCCCTGTGTCTCTCTCTCCATCCCTGTGTCTCTCTCTCGGTCCCTGTGTCTCTCTCTCGGTCCCTGTGTCTCTCTCGGTCGCTGTGTCTCACTCGGTCCCTGTGTCTCTCTCGGTCCCTGTGTCTCTCTCTCGGTCCCTGTGTCTCTCTCTCGGTCCCTGTGTCTCTCTCTGGGTCCCTGTGTCTCACTCGGTCCCTGTCTCTCTCTCGGTCTCTGTGTCTCTCTCTTGGTCACTGTGTCTCTCTGTCGGTCCCTGTGTCTCTCTCTCGGTCCCTGTCTCTCTCTCTCGGTCTCTGTGTCTCTCTTGGTCCCTGTGTCTCACTCTTGGTCACTGTGTCTCACTCGGTCCCTGTATTTCTCACTCGGTACCTGTCTCTGTCTCGGTCCCTGTGTCTCGCTCGGTACTTGTGTCTCTCTCTCGTTCCCTGTGTCTCTCTCTCGGTCCCTGTGACTCGCTCAATCCCTGTGACTCTCTCGGTCCCTGTGTCTCACTCGGTACCTGTGTCTCTCTCTCGGCCCCTGTGACTCTATCTCGGTCCCTGTGTCTCTCTCTAGGTCCCTGTGTCTCTCTCTCGGTCCCTGTGTCTCTCTCGGTCCCCGTCTCTCTCTCAGTCCCTGTGTCTCTCTCTCGGTCCCTGTGTCTCTCTCTCGTTCCCTGTGTCTCTCTCGGTCCCTGTGTCTCTCTCTCGGTCCCTGTGTCTCTCTCTCACCCCTGTGTCTCTCTCGGTCCGTGTGTCTCTCTCGGTCGCTATGTCTCACTCGATCCTTGTGTCTCTCTCGGTCCCTGTGTCTCTTTCTCACGCCTGTGTCTCTCTGTCCCGGTGTCTCTCTCGGTCCCTGTCTCTCTCACGGTCCCTGTCACTCTCTCAGTCCCTGTCTCCCTCTCGGTCCCTGTGCCTCTCTCTGAGACTCTGTGTCTCTATCTTGGTCCCTGTGTCTCTCTCAGTCCCTGTGTCTCTCTCTCTCGGTCCTGGTGTCTCTCTCGGTCCCTGTGTCTCACTCTCGGTCCCTGTGTCTCTCTCTCTGTCCCTGTGTCACTCTCTCGGTCCCTGTGTCTCTCTCGGTCACTGTGTCTCTCTCGGTCGCTGTGTCTCACTCGGTCCCTGTGTCTCTCTCGGTCCCTGTGTCTCTCTCTCTCAGTCCCTGTGTCTCTCCCTTGGTCCCTGTCTCTCTCTCGGTCCCTGTGTCTCTCTCTCGGTCCCTGTGTCTCTCTCTGGGTCCCTGTGTCTCACTCGGTCCCTGTCTCTCTCTCGGTCTCTGTGTCTCTCTCTTGGTCAATGTGTCTCTCTGTCGGTCCCTATGTCTCTCTCTCGGTCCCTGTCTCTCTCTCTCGGTCTCTGTGTCTCTCTTGGTCCCTGTGTCTCTCTCTGGGTCCCTGTGTCTCACTCGGTCCCTGTCTCTCTCTCGGTCTCTGTGTCTCTCTCTTGGTCCCGGTGTCTCTCTGTCTCGGTCCCTGTGTCTCTCTCGGTCCCTGTCTCTCTCTCTCGGTCTCTGTGTCTCTCTTGGTCCCTGTGTCTCTCTCTGGGTCCCTGTGTCTCACTCGGTCCCTGTCACTCTCTCGGTCCCTGTCTCTCTCTCTCGGTCCCTGTGTCTCTCTTGGTCCCTGTGTCTCTCTCTGGGTCCCTGTGTCTCACTCGGTCCCTGTCACTCTCTCAGTCCCTGTGTATCTCTCTCGGCCACTGTGACTCTATCTCGGTCCCTGTGTCTCTCTCTAGGTCCCTGTGTCTCTCTCGGTCCCTGTCTCTCTCTCAGTCCCTGTGTCTCTCTCTCGGTCCCGGTGTCTCTCTCTCGTTCCCTGTGTCTCTCTCGGTCCCTGTGTCTCTCTCTCGGTCCCTGTGTCTCTCTCTCACCCCTGTGTCTCTCTCGGTCCGTGTGTCTCTCTCGGTCCCTGTGTCTCTCTCTCGTTCCCTGTGTCTCTCTCCGTCCCTGTGTCTCTCTCTCAGTCCCTGTGTCTCTCTCTCGGTCCCTGTGTCTCTCTCTCTCAGTCCCTGTGTCTCTCTCGGTCACTGTCACTCTCTTGGTCCCTGTGTCTCTCTCGGTCCCTGTCTCTCTCTCGGTCCCTGTGACTCGCTCAGTCCCTGTGCCTATCTCTCGGTCCCTGTGTCTCTCTCTCGGTCCCTGTGACTCTCTCGGTCCCTGTGTCTCTCTCTCTAGGTCCTTGTATCTCTCTCGGTCCCTGTGTCTCTCTCTCTCGGTCCCTGTGTCTCACTCGGTCCCTGTCACTCTCTCGGTCCCTGTTTCTCAATCGGTCCCTGTGTCTCTCTCTCGGTCCCTGTCTCTCTCTCTCAGTCCCTGTCTCTCTCTCTCGGTCACTCTGTTTCTCTCGGTCCCTGTGTCTCTCTCTCGGTCCCTGTGTCCCTCTCGGTCCCTGTGTCTCTCTCTCGGTCCCTGTGTCCGTCTCGGTCCCTGTGTCCCCATCTTGGTCCCTGTGTCTCTTTCGGTCCTTGTGTCTCTCTCTCGGTCACTGTCTCTGTCTCAGTCCCTGTGTCTCTCTTGGTCCCTGTGTCTCTCTCTCGGACCCTGTGTCAGCTCGGTCCCTATGTCTCCATCTCGGTCCCTGTGTATCTCTTGGTCCTTGTGTCTCTCTCTCGATCACTGTCTCTCTCTCGGACCCTGTGTCTCTCTCGGTCCCTGTGACTCGCTCAGTCCCTCTCTCTCTCTCTTGTTCACTATGTCTCTCTCTTGGTCCCTGTGTTTGCTCGGTCCCTGTGTATCCCTCTCAGTCCCTGTGTCTCACTCAGTCCTTGTGTCTCTCTCTCGGTCGCTGTGTCTCTCTCTCTCTCAGTCCCTGTGTCTCTCTCGGTCACTGTCTCTCTCGTTCCCTGTGTCTCTCTCTCGGTCCCTGTGTCTCTCTCAGTCCCTGTGTCACACTCGGTGCCTGTGTCTCTCTCGGTCCCTGTGTCTCTGTCAGTCCCTGTGTCACACTCGGTGCCTGTCTCTCTCTCGGACCCTGTGTTTCTCTCGGTCCCTGTGTCTCTGTCAGTCCCTGTGTCTCTCTCTCCCAGTCCCTGTGTCTCTCTCGGTCACTGTCTCTCTCTCGGTCCCTGTGTCTCTCTCGGTCTCTGTGTCTCACTCGGTCACTGTGTCTCCCTCGGTCCCGGTGTCTCTCTCGGTCCCTGTGTCTCACTCGGTGCCTGTGTCTCAATCGGTCCCTGTGTCTCTCTCAGTCCCTGTGTCTCACTCGGTGCCTGTGTCTCTCTCGGTCCCGGTGTCTCTCTCGGTCCCTCTGTCTCTCTCTCGGTCCCTGTGTCTCTCTCTCCCAGTCCCTGTGTCTCTCTCGGTCACTGTCTCTCTCTCGGTCCCGGTGTCTCTCTCGGTCCCTCTGTCTCTCTCTTGCTCCCTGTGTCTTTCTCGGTCCCTGTGTCTCTCCCGGTCCCTGTCTCTCTCTCTCAGTCCCTGTGTCTCCCTCGGTCCGTGTGTCTCACTCGTTCCCTGTGTCTCTCTCGGTCCTTGTATCTCTCTCTCACCCCTGTGTCTCTCTCGGTCCTGGTGTCTCTCTTGGTCCCTGTGTCTCTCTCTCTCAGTCCCTGTGTCTCTCTCTCAGTCCCTGTGTCTCTCTCTCGTTGCCTTTGTCTCTCTCTCAGTCCCTGTGTCTCTCTCTCGGTCCCTGTGTCTCTCTCGGTCCCTGTGTCTCCCACTCACCCCTGTTTCTCACTCGGTCCCTATGTCTCTCTCGGTCCTTGTGTCTCTCACTCAGTACCTGTGTCTCTACTGTTCCCTGTGTCTCTCTCTCTCGGTCCCTGTTTCTCTCTCTCGGTCTCTGTGTCTCTCTCTCGGTCCCTGTGTCTGCTATGTCCCTCTGTCTCTCTCTCGGTCCCTGTGTCTGCTATGTCCCTCTGTCTCCCTCTCGGTCCCTGTGTCTCTCTCGGTCCCTGTGACTCGCTCAGTCCCTCTGTCTCTCTCGGTCCCTGTGTCTCTCTCTCGGTCCCTGTGTCTCTCTCTCGGTCCCTGTGTCTCTCACTCAGTACCTGTGTCTCTCTTGTTCCCTGTGTCTCTCTCACGGTCCCTGTGTCTCTCTCTCGGTCTCTGTGTCTCTCTCTCGGTCCCTGTGTCTGCTCGGTCCCTGTGTCTCCCTCTCGGTCCCTGTGTCTCTCTCGGTCCTTGTGTCTCTCTCTCGGTCCCTGTGTCTATCTCGGTCACTGTCTCTCTCTAGGTCCCTCTGTCTCTCTCGGTCCCTGTGTCTCTCTCTCGGTCCCTGTGTCTCTCTCTCCCAGTCCCTGTGTTTCTCTCGGTCACTGTTTCTCTCTCGGTCCCTGTGTCGCTCTCGGTCTCTGTGTCTCACTCGGTCCCTGTGTCTCTCTCGGTCCCTTTGTCTCTCTCTCTCGGTCCCTGTGTCTCTCTCTCGGTCCCTGTATCTCTCTCAGTCCCTGTGACTCGCTCAGTCCCTGTGTCTCTCACTCGGTCCCTGTGTGTCTCTCTCGGTCTCTGTGTCTCTCTCGGTCGCTGTGTCTCACTCGGTCCCTGTGTCTCGCTCGGTCCCTGTGTCTCCTTCGCACCCCTGTGTCTCACTCGGTCCCTGTGTCTCTCTCGGTCCTTGTGTCTCTCTCTCTCGGTCCCTGTGTCTCTCTCTCTCAGTCCCTGTGTCTCTCCCTTGGTCCCTGTCTCTCTCTCGGTCCCTGTGTCTCTCTCGGTCCCTGTGTCTCATTCGGTCCCTGTGTCTCTCTCGGTCCTTGTGTCTCTCTCTCGGTCCCTGTGTCTCTCTCGGTCACTGTCTCTCTCTCAGTCCCTGTGTCTCTCTCGGTCCCTGTGTCTCTCTCGGTCTCTGTGTCTCTCACTCGGTCCCTGTCTCTCTCTCGGTCCCTGTGTCTCACTCGGTCCCTGTCTCTCTCTATGTTTCATGTCTCTGTCGGTCCCTGTGACTCTCTCGGTCCCTGTATCTCTCTCTAGGTGCTTGTGTCTCTCTCGGTCCCTGTGTCTCTCTCTCTGGGTCCCTGTGTCTCACTCGGTCCCTGTCACTCTCTCGGTCCCTGTGTCTCACTCGGTCCCTGTGTCTCTCTCTCGTTCCCTGAGTCTCTCTCTCGGTCCTGTCTCTCTCTCGGTCACTGTGTTTCTCTCGGTCCCTGTGTCTCACTCTCGGTCCCTGTGTCTCTCACTCGGTACCTGTCTCTGTCTCGGTCCCTGTGTCTGTCTCTTGCACCCTGTGTCTTTCTCGGTCCCTGTGTCTCACTCGGTCACTGTGTCTCTCCCGGTCCCTGTCTCTCTCTCTCAGTCCCTGTGTCTCTCTCTCTGTCCCGGTGTCTCTCTCTCGGTCACTGTGTCTCTCTCTAGGTCCTTGTGTCTCTCTCGGTCCCTGTGTTGCTCTCTGGGTCCCTGTGTCTCTCTCTCGATCCCTGTGACTCTCTCAGTCCCTGTGTCTCTCTCGGTCCCTGTGTCTCTCTCTCGGTCCCTGTGTCTCACTCGGTCCCTGTGTCTCTCTCCCTCGGTCCCTGTGTCTCTCTCGGTCCCTGTGTCTCACTTGGTCCCTGTGTCTCTCTCCCTATGTCCCTGTGTCTCTCTCGGTCCTGATGTCTCTGTTGGTCCCTGTGTCTCTCTCTCAGTCCCTGTGTCTCTCTCTCAGTCCCTGTGTCTCTCTCAGTCCCTGTGTCTCTCTCTCACACCCCTGTGTCTCTCTCGGTCCCAGTGTCTCTCTCTCGGTCACTGTGAATCTCTCAGTCCCTGTGTCTCTCTCGGTCCCTGTGTCTCTCTCTCACACCCCTGTGTCTCTCTCGGTCCCAGTGTCTCTCTCGGCCCATGTGTCTCTCTCTCGGTCCCTGTGTCTCTCTCGGTCACTGTGTCTCTCTCAGTCCCTGTGTCTCATTCGCTCCCTGTCTCTCTCTCGGTCCCTTTGCCACTCTCTAAGACCCTGTGTCTCTCTGTTGTCCCTGAGTCTCTCTCTCAGTTCCTGTGTCTCACTCGGTCCCTGTCTCTCTCTCTGTCCCGGTGTCTCTCTCTCGGTCCCTGTGTCTCTCTCTCGGTCACTGTGTCTCTCTCTCAGTCCCTGTGTCTCACTCGGTCCCTGTGTCTCTCTCTCCATCCTTGTGTCTCTCTCTCGGTCCCTGTGTCTCTCTCTCGGTCCCTGTGTCTCTCTCGGTCCCTGTGTCTCTCTCTCCATCCCTGTGTCTCTCTCTCGGTCCCTGTGTCTCTCTCTCGGTCCCTGTGTCTCTCTCGGTCGCTGTGTCTCACTCGGTCCCTGTGTCTCTCTCGGTCCCTGTGTCTCTCTCTCGGTCCCTGTGTCTCTCTCTCGGTCCCTGTGTCTCTCTCTGGGTCCCTGTGTCTCACTCGGTCCCTGTCTCTCTCTCGGTCTCTGTGTCTCTCTCTTGGTCACTGTGTCTCTCTGTCGGTCCCTGTGTCTCTCTCTCGGTCCCTGTCTCTCTCTCTCGGTCTCTGTGTCTCTCTTGGTCCCTGTGTCTCACTCTTGGTCACTGTGTCTCACTCGGTCCCTGTATTTCTCACTCGGTACCTGTCTCTGTCTCGGTCCCTGTGTCTCGCTCGGTACTTGTGTCTCTCTCTCGTTCCCTGTGTCTCTCTCTCGGTCCCTGTGACTCGCTCAATCCCTGTGACTCTCTCGGTCCCTGTGTCTCACTCGGTACCTGTGTCTCTCTCTCGGCCCCTGTGACTCTATCTCGGTCCCTGTGTCTCTCTCTAGGTCCCTGTGTCTCTCTCTCGGTCCCTGTGTCTCTCTCGGTCCCCGTCTCTCTCTCAGTCCCTGTGTCTCTCTCTCGGTCCCTGTGTCTCTCTCTCGTTCCCTGTGTCTCTCTCGGTCCCTGTGTCTCTCTCTCGGTCCCTGTGTCTCTCTCTCACCCCTGTGTCTCTCTCGGTCCGTGTGTCTCTCTCGGTCGCTATGTCTCACTCGATCCTTGTGTCTCTCTCGGTCCCTGTGTCTCTTTCTCACGCCTGTGTCTCTCTGTCCCGGTGTCTCTCTCGGTCCCTGTCTCTCTCACGGTCCCTGTCACTCTCTCAGTCCCTGTCTCCCTCTCGGTCCCTGTGCCTCTCTCTAAGACTCTGTGTCTCTATCTTGGTCCCTGTGTCTCTCTCAGTCCCTGTGTCTCTCTCTCTCGGTCCTGGTGTCTCTCTCGGTCCCTGTGTCTCACTCTCGGTCCCTGTGTCTCTCTCTCTGTCCCTGTGTCACTCTCTCGGTCCCTGTGTCTCTCTCGGTCACTGTGTCTCTCTCGGTCGCTGTGTCTCACTCGGTCCCTGTGTCTCTCTCGGTCCCTGTGTCTCTCTCTCTCAGTCCCTGTGTCTCTCCCTTGGTCCCTGTCTCTCTCTCGGTCCCTGTGTCTCTCTCTCGGTCCCTGTGTCTCTCTCTGGGTCCCTGTGTCTCACTCGGTCCCTGTCTCTCTCTCGGTCTCTGTGTCTCTCTCTTGGTCAATGTGTCTCTCTGTCGGTCCCTATGTCTCTCTCTCGGTCCCTGTCTCTCTCTCTCGGTCTCTGTGTCTCTCTTGGTCCCTGTGTCTCTCTCTGGGTCCCTGTGTCTCACTCGGTCCCTGTCTCTCTCTCGGTCTCTGTGTCTCTCTCTTGGTCCCGGTGTCTCTCTGTCTCGGTCCCTGTGTCTCTCTCGGTCCCTGTCTCTCTCTCTCGGTCTCTGTGTCTCTCTTGGTCCCTGTGTCTCTCTCTGGGTCCCTGTGTCTCACTCGGTCCCTGTCACTCTCTCGGTCCCTGTCTCTCTCTCTCGGTCCCTGTGTCTCTCTTGGTCCCTGTGTCTCTCTCTGGGTCCCTGTGTCTCACTCGGTCCCTGTCACTCTCTCAGTCCCTGTGTATCTCTCTCGGCCACTGTGACTCTATCTCGGTCCCTGTGTCTCTCTCTAGGTCCCTGTGTCTCTCTCGGTCCCTGTCTCTCTCTCAGTCCCTGTGTCTCTCTCTCGGTCCCGGTGTCTCTCTCTCGTTCCCTGTGTCTCTCTCGGTCCCTGTGTCTCTCTCTCGGTCCCTGTGTCTCTCTCTCACCCCTGTGTCTCTCTCGGTCCGTGTGTCTCTCTCGGTCCCTGTGTCTCTCTCTCGTTCCCTGTGTCTCTCTCCGTCCCTGTGTCTCTCTCTCAGTCCCTGTGTCTCTCTATCGGTCCCTGTGTCTCTCTCGGTCCCTGTGTCTCTCTCGGACGCTGTGTCTCTCTCGTTCCCTGTGTCTCTCTCGGTCCCTGTGTCTCTCTCTCATTCCCTGTGTCTCTCTCTTGCTCTCTGCGTCTCTCTCTGTCCCTGTCTCTCACTTTGTCCCTGTGACTCTCACAGTCACAGTGTCTCTCTCGGTCCCTGTGTCTCTCTCTCGGTCACTGTGTCTCGCTCTCGGTCCCTGTCTCTCTCTCGGTCCCTGTGTCTCTCTCGGTCCCGCTGTCTCTCTCGGTCCCTGTCTCTCTATCTTACTATCTGTGTCTCTCTCGGTCCCTGTCTCTCTCTCAGTCCCTGTGTCTCTCTCTCACCCCATGTCTCTCTCTGTCCCAGTGTCTCTCTCGGTCCCTGTCTCTCTCACGGTCCCTGTCACTCTCTCAGTCCCTGTGTCTCACTCGGTCCCTGTCTCCCTCTCGGTCCCTGTGCCTCTCTCTAAGACCCTGTGTCTCTCTCTCGGTCCCTGTGTCTCTCTCTCGGTCCCTGTGTCTCTCTCTTGGTCCCTGTGTCTCTCTCAGTCCCTGTGTCTCTCTCGGTCCCTGTGTCTCTCTCGGTCCCTGTGTCTCTCTCGGTCCCTGTGTCTCACTCTTGGTCCCTGTGTCTCTCTCTCGGTTCCTGTGTCACTCACTCCGTCCCTGTTTCTCTCTCAGTCCCTGTGTCTCTCTCGGTCCCTGTGTGTCTCCCTCCATCCCTGTGTCTCTCTCTCGATCCCTGTGTCTCTCTCTCGTTCCCGTGTCTCTCTCTGGGTCCCTGTGTCTCACTCGGTCCCTGTCTCTCTCTCGGTCCCTGTCTCTCTGTCTCGGTCACTATGTCTCTCTTGGTCCCTGTGTCTCTCTCTTGGTCCCTGTGTCTCTCTCTCGGTCCCTGTGTCTCTCTCGGTCCCTGTGTGTCACTCGGCCCCTGTGTCTTTCTCGGTCCCTGTGTCTCTCTCGGTCCCTGTGTGTCACTCGGCCCCTGTGTCTCTTTCTCGGTCCCTGTGTCTCTCTCTCGGTCCCTGTGTCTCTCACTCGTTCCCTGTGTCTCTCTCGGTCCCTGTCTCTCTCTCAGTCCCTGTGTCTCTCTCTCAGTCCCTGTGTCTCCCTCTCAGTCCCTGTGTCTCTCTCTCGGTCCCTGTGTCTCTCTCTCGGTCCCTGTGTCTCTCACTCGTTCCCTGTGTCTCTCTCGGTCCCTGTCTCTCTGTCAGTCCCTGTGTCTCTCTCTCGGTCCCTGTGTCTCTCTCTCCCAGTCCCTGTGTCTCTCTCGGTCCCTGTGTCTCTCTCAGTCCCTGTGACTCTCTCTCTCGGTCCCTGTGTCTCTCTCAGTCCCTGTGACTCTCTCTCTCGGTCCCTGTGTCTCTCTCAGTCTCTGTGTCTCACTCGGTCACTGTGTCTCTCTCGGTCCCGGTGTCTCTCTCGGTCCCTCTGTCTCTCTCTTGCTCCCTGTGTCTTTCTCGGTCCCTGTGTCTCTCCCGGTCCCTGTCTCTCTCTCTCAGTCCCTGTGTCTCTCTCTCGGTCCTTGTGTCTCTCTCTCAGTCCCTGTGTCTCCCTCGGTCCGTGTGTCTCACTCGTTCCCTGTGTCTCTCTCGGTCCTTGTATCTCTCTCTCACCCCTGTGTCTCTCTCGGTCCCTGTGTCTCTCTTGGTCCCTGTGTCTCTCTCTCTCAGTCCCTGTGTCTCTCTCTCAGTCCCTGTGTCTCTCTCTCGTTGCCTTTGTCTCTCTCTCAGTCCCTGTGTCTCTCTCTCAGTCCCTGTGTCTCACTCGGTCCCTGTGTCTCTCTCGGTCCCTGTGTCTCCCTCTCACCCCTGATTCTCACTCGGTCCCTATGTCCCTCTCGGTCCTTGTGTCTCTCACTCAGTACCTGTGTCTCTACTGTTCCCTGTGTCTCTCTCTCTCGGTCCCTGTTTCTCTCTCTCGGTCTCTGTGTCTCTCTCTCGGTCCCCGTGTCTGCTATGTCCCTCTGTCTCTCTCTCGGTCCCTGTGTCTGCTATGTCCCTCTGTCTCCCTCTCGGTCCCTGTGTCTCTCTCGGTCCCTGTGACTCGCTCAGTCCCTCTGTCTCTCTCGGTCCCTGTGTCTCTCTCTCGGTCCCTGTGTCTCTCTCTCGGTCCCTGTGTCTCTCACTCAGTACCTGTGTCTCTCTTGTTCCCTGTGTCTCTCTCACGGTCACTGTGTCTCTCTCTCGGTCTCTGTGTCTCTCTCTCGGTCCCTGTGTCTGCTCGGTCCCTGTGTCTCCCTCTCGGTCCCTGTGTCTCTCTCGGTCCTTGTGTCTCTCTCTCGGTCCCTGTGTCTATCTCGGTCACTGTCTCTCTCTAGGTCCCTGTGTCTCTCTCTCTCGGTCCCTGTTTCTCTCTCTCGGTCTCTGTGTCTCTCTCTCGGTCCCCGTGTCTGCTATGTCCCTCTGTCTCTCTCTCGGTCCCTGTGTCTGCTATGTCCCTCTGTCTCCCTCTCGGTCCCTGTGTCTCTCTCGGTCCCTGTGACTCGCTCAGTCCCTCTGTCTCTCTCGGTCCCTGTGTCTCTCTCTCGGTCCCTGTGTCTCTCTCTCGGTCCCTGTGTCTCTCACTCAGTACCTGTGTCTCTCTTGTTCCCTGTGTCTCTCTCACGGTCACTGTGTCTCTCTCTCGGTCTCTGTGTCTCTCTCTCGGTCCCTGTGTCTGCTCGGTCCCTGTGTCTCCCTCTCGGTCCCTGTGTCTCTCTCGGTCCTTGTGTCTCTCTCTCGGTCCCTGTGTCTATCTCGGTCACTGTCTCTCTCTAGGTCCCTGTGTCTCTCTCGGTCCCTGTGATTCTCTCGGTCCTTGTGTCTCTCTCTCGGTCCCTGTGTCTCTCTCGGTCTCTGTGTCTCACTCGGTCCCTGTGTCTCTCTCGGTCCCTTTGTCTCTCTCTCTCGGTCCCTGTGTTTCTCTCGGTCACTGTTTCTCTCTCGGTCCCTGTGTCTCTCTCGGTCCCTGTGTCTCTCTCGGTCTCTGTGTCTCACTCGGTCCCTGTGATTCTCTCAGTCCTTGTGTCTCTCTCTCGGTCCCTGTGTCTCTCTCGGTCTCTGTGTCTCTCTCGGTCCCTTTGTCTCTCTCTCTCCCAGTCCCTGTGTTTCTCTCGGTCACTGTTTCTCTCTCGGTCCCTGTGTCTCTCTCGGTCTCTGTGTCTCACTCGGTCCCTGTGTCTCTCTCTGGGTCCCTGTGTCTCACTCGGTCCCTGTCACTCTCTCAGTCCCTGTGTCTCTCTCTCGGCCCCTGTGACTCTATCTCGGTCCCTGTGTCTCTCTCTAGGTCCCTGTGTCTCTCTCTCGGTCCCTGTGTCTCTCTCTCGTTCCCTGTGTCTCTCTCGGTCCCTGTGTCTCTCTCTCGGTCCCTGTGTCTCTCTCTCACCCCTGTGTCTCTCTCGGTCCGTGTGTCTCTCTCAGTCCCTGTGTCTCTCTCTCGTTCCCTGTGTCTCTCTCCGTCCCTGTGTCTCTCTCTCAGTCCCTGTGTCTCTCTATCAGTCCCTGTGTCTCTCTCGGTCCCTGTGTCTCTCTCGGACGCTGTGTCTCTCTCGTTCCCTGTATCTCTCTCGGTCCCTGTGTCTCTCTCTCATTCCCTGTGTCTCTCTCTTGCTCTCTGTGTCTCTCTCTGTCCCTGTCTCTCACTTTGTCCCTGTGACTCTCACAGTCACAGTGTCTCTCTCGGTCCCTGTGTCTCTCTCTCGGTCACTGTGTCTCGCTCTCGGTGCCTGTCTCTCTCTCGGTCCCTGTGTCTCTCTCGGTCCCGCTGTCTCTCTCGGTCCCTGTCTCTCTATCTTACTATCTGTGTCTCTCTCGGTCCCTGTCTCTCTCTCAGTCCCTGTGTCTCTCTCTCACCCCATGTCTCTCTCTGTCCCGGTGTCTCTCTCGGTCCCTGTCTCTCTCACGGTCCCTGTCACTCTCTCAGTCCCTGTGTCTCACTCGGTCCCTGTCTCCCTCTCGGTCCCTGTGCCTCTCTCTAAGACCCTGTGTCTCTCTCTCGGTCCCTGTGTCTCTCTCTCGGTCCCTGTGTCTCTCTCTTGGTCCCTGTGTCTCTCTCAGTCCCTGTGTCTCTCTCGGTCCCTGTGTCTCTCTCGGTCCCTGTGTCTCTCTCGGTCCCTGTGTCTCACTCTTGGTCCCTGTGTCTCTCTCTCGGTTCCTGTGTCACTCACTCCGTCCCTGTTTCTCTCTCAGTCCCTGTGTCTCTCTCGGTCCCTGTGTGTCTCCCTCCATCCCTGTGTCTCTCTCTCGATCCCTGTGTCTCTCTCTCGTTCCCGTGTCTCTCTCTGGGTCCCTGTGTCTCACTCGGTCCCTGTCTCTCTCTCGGTCCCTGTCTCTCTATCTCGGTCACTATGTCTCTCTTGGTCCCTGTGTCTCTCTCTTGGTCCCTGTGTCTCTCTCTCGGTCCCTGTGTCTCTCTCGGTCCCTGTGTGTCACTCGGCCCCTGTGTCTTTCTCGGTCCCTGTGTCTCTCTCGGTCCCTGTGTGTCACTCGGCCCCTGTGTCTCTTTCTCGGTCCCTGTATCTCTCTCTCGGTCCCTGTGTCTCTCACTCGTTCCCTGTGTCTCTCTCGGTCCCTGTCTCTCTCTCAGTCCCTGTGTCTCTCTCTCAGTCCCTGTGTCTCCCTCTCAGTCCCTGTGTCTCTCTCTCGGTCCCTGTGTCTCTCTCGGTCCCTGTGTCTTACTCGGTCCCTGTGACTCTCTCAGTCCCTGTGTCTCACTCGTTGCCTGTGTGTCTCTCTCTCGGTCCCTGTGTCTCTCTCTCCCAGTCCCTGTGTCTCTCTCGGTCACTGTCTCTCTCTCGGTCCCTGTGTCTCTCTCAGTCCCTGTGACTCTCTCTCTCGGTCCCTGTGTCTCTCTCAGTCTCTGTGTCTCACTCGGTCACTGTGTCTCTCTCGGTCCCGGTGTCTCTCTCGGTCCCTCTGTCTCTCTCTTGCTCCCTGTGTCTTTCTCGGTCCCTGTGTCTCTCCCGGTCCCTGTCTCTCTCTCTCAGTCCCTGTGTCTCTCTCTCGGTCCTTGTGTCTCTCTCTCGGTCCCTGTGTCTCCCTCGGTCCGTGTGTCTCACTCGTTCCCTGTGTCTCTCTCGGTCCTTGTATCTCTCTCTCACCCCTGTGTCTCTCTCGGTCCTGGTGTCTCTCTTGGTCCCTGTGTCTCTCTCTCTCAGTCCCTGTGTCTCTCTCTCAGTCCCTGTGTCTCTCTCTCGTTGCCTTTGTCTCTCTCTCAGTCCCTGTGTCTCACTCGGTCCCTGTGTCTCTCTCGGTCCCTGTGTCTCCCTCTCACCCCTGTTTCTCACTCGGTCCCTATGTCCCTCTCGGTCCTTGTGTCTCTCACTCAGTACCTGTGTCTCTACTGTTCCCTGTGTCTCTCTCTCTCGGTCCCTGTTTCTCTCTCTCGGTCTCTGTGTCTCTCTCTCGGTCCCTGTGTCTGCTATGTCCCTCTGTCTCTCTCTCGGTCCCTGTGTCTGCTATGTCCCTCTGTCTCCCTCTCGGTCCCTGTGTCTCTCTCGGTCCCTGTGACTCGCTCAGTCCCTCTGTCTCTCTCGGTCCCTGTGTCTCTCTCTCGGTCCCTGTGTCTCTCTCTCGGTCCCTGTGTCTCTCACTCAGTACCTGTGTCTCTCTTGTTCCCTGTGTCTCTCTCACGGTCCCTGTGTCTCTCTCTCGGTCTCTGTGTCTCTCTCTCGGTCCCTATGTCTGCTCAGTCCCTGTGTCTCTCTCGGTCCTTGTGTCTCTCTCTCGGTCCCTGTGTCTATCTCGGTCACTGTCTCTCTCTAGGTCCCTGTGTCTCTCTCGGTCCCTTTGTCCCTCTCGGTCACTGTCTCTCTCAGTCCCTGTGTCTCACTCGGTCCCTGTGATTCTCTCGGTCCTTGTGTCTCTCTCTCGGTCCCTGTGTCTCTCTCGGTCTCTGTGTCTCACTCGGTCCCTGTGTCTCTCTCGGTCCCTGTGTCTCTCTCGGTCTCTGTGTCTCACTCGGTCCCTGTGTCTCTCTCTCGGTCCCTTTGTCTCTCTCTCTCGGTCCCTGTGTTTCTCTCGGTCACTGTTTTTCTCTCGGTCCCTGTGTCTATCTCGGTCACTGTCTCTCTCTAGGTCCCTGTGTCTCTCTCGGTCCCTGTGTCTCTCTCGGTCACTGTCTCTCTCAGTCCCTGTGTCTCACTCGGTCCCTGTGATTCTCTCGGTCCCTGTGTCTCTCTCTCGGTCCCTGTTTCTCTCTCGGTCTCTGTGTCTCACTCGGTCCCTGTGTCTCTCTCGGTCCCTTTGTCTCTCTCTGGTTCCCTGTGTCTCACTCGGTCCCTGTGTCTCTCTCTGGGTCCCTGTGTCTCACTCGGTCCCTGTCACTCTCTCAGTCCCTGTGTCTCTCTCTCGGCCCCTGTGACTCTATCTCGGTCCCTGTGTCTCTCTCTAGGTCCCTGTGTCTCTCTCGGTCCCTGTCTCTCTCTCAGTCCCTGTGTCTCTCTCTCGGTCCCTGTGTCTCTCTCTCGTTCCCTGTGTCTCTCTCGGTCCCTGTGTCTCTCTCTCGGTCCCTGTGTCTCTCTCTCACCCCTGTGTCTCTCTCGGTCCGTGTGTCTCTCTCGGTCCCTGTGTCTCTCTCTCGTTCCCTGTGTCTCTCTCCGTCCCTGTGTCTCTCTCTCAGTCCCTGTGTCTCTCTATCGGTCCCTGTGTCTCTCTCGGTCCCTGTGTCTCTCTCTGGGTCCCTGTGTCTCACTCGGTCCCTGTCTCTCTCTCGGTCTCTGTGTCTCTCTCTTGGTCACTGTGTCTCTCTGTCGGTCCCTGTGTCTCTCTCTCGGTCCCTGTCTCTCTCTCTCGGTCTCTGTGTCTCTCTTGGTCCCTGTGTCTCTCTCTGGGTCCCTGTGTCTCACTCGGTCCCTGTCTCTCTCTCGGTCTCTGTGTCTCTCTCTTGGTCCCTGTGTCTCTCTGTCTCGGTCCCTGTGTCTCTCTCGGTCCCTGTCTCTCCCTCTCGGTCCCTGTGTCTCTCTTGGTCCCTGTGTCTCTCTCTGGGTCCCTGTGTCTCACTCGGTCCCTGTCACTCTCTCGGTCCCTGTCTCTCTCTCTCGGTCCCTGTGTCTCTCTTGGTCCCTGTGTCTCTCTCTGGGTCCCTGTGTCTCACTCGGTCCCTGTCACTCTCTCAGTCCCTGTGTCTCTCTCTCGGCCCCTGTGTCTCTCTCTCGGTCCCTGTGTCTCTCTCTCGTTCCCTGTGTCTCTCTCGGTCCCTGTGTCTCTCTCTCGGTCCCTGTGTCTCTCTCTCACCCCTGTGTCTCTCTCGGTCCGTGTGTCTCTCTCGGTCCCTGTGACTCGCTCAGTCCCTCTGTCTCTCTCGGTCCCTGTGTCTCTCTCTCGGTCCCTGTGTCTCTCTCTCGGTCCCTGTGTCTCTCACTCAGTACCTGTGTCTCTCTTGTTCCCTGTGTCTCTCTCACGGTCCCTGTGTCTCTCTCTCGGTCTCTGTGTCTCTCTCTCGGTCCCTGTGTCTGCTCGGTCCCTGTGTCTCTCTCGGTCCTTGTGTCTCTCTCTCGGTCCCTGTGTCTATCTCGGTCACTGTCTCTCTCTAGGTCCCTGTGTCTCTCTCGGTCCCTGTGTCTCTCTCGGTCACTGTCTCTCTCAGTCCCTGTGTCTCACTCGGTCCCTGTGATTCTCTCGGTCCTTGTGTCTCTCTCTCGGTCCCTGTGTCTCTCTCGGTCTCTGTGTCTCACTCGGTCCCTGTGTCTCTCTCGGTCCCTGTGTCTCTCTCGGTCTCTGTGTCTCACTCGGTCCCTGTGTGTCTCTCTCGGTCCCTTTGTCTCTCTCTCTCGGTCCCTGTGTTTCTCTCGGTCACTGTTTCTCTCTCGGTCCCTGTGTCTATCTCGGTCACTGTCTCTCTCTAGGTCCCTGTGTCTCTCTCGGTCCCTGTGTCTCTCTCGGTCACTGTCTCTCTCAGTCCCTGTGTCTCACTCGGTCCCTGTGATTCTCTCGGTCCCTGTGTCTCTCTCTCGGTCCCTGTTTCTCTCTCGGTCTCTGTGTCTCACTCGGTCCCTGTGTCTCTCTCGGTCCCTTTGTCTCTCTCTGGTTCCCTGTGTCTCACTCGGTCCCTGTGTCTCTCTCTGGGTCCCTGTGTCTCACTCGGTCCCTGTCACTCTCTCAGTCCCTGTGTCTCTCTCTCGGCCCCTGTGACTCTATCTCGGTCCCTGTGTCTCTCTAGGTCCCTGTGTCTCTCTCGGTCCCTGTCTCTCTCTCAGTCCCTGTGTCTCTCTCTCGGTCCCTGTGTCTCTCTCTCTCGTTCCCTGTGTCTCTCTCGGTCCCTGTGTCTCTCTCTCGGTCCCTGTGTCTCTCTCTCACCCCTGTGTCTCTCTCGGTCCGTGTGTCTCTCTCGGTCCCTGTGTCTCTCTCTCGTTCCCTGTGTCACTCTCCGTCCCTGTGTCTCTCTCTCAGTCCCTGTGTCTCTCTATCGGTCCCTGTGTCTCTCTCGGTCCCTGTGTCTCTCTCTGGGTCCCTGTGTCTCACTCGGTCCCTGTCTCTCTCTCGGTCTCTGTGTCTCTCTCTTGGTCACTGTGTCTCTCTGTCGGTCCCTGTGTCTCTCTCTCGGTCCCTGTCTCTCTCTCTCGGTCTCTGTGTCTCTCTTGGTCCCTGTGTCTCTCTCTGGGTCCCTGTGTCTCACTCGGTCCCTGTCTCTCTCTCGGTCTCTGTGTCTCTCTCTTGGTCCCTGTGTCTCTCTGTCTCGGTCCCTGTGTCTCTCTCGGTCCCTGTCTCTCCCTCTCGGTCCCTGTGTCTCTCTTGGTCCCTGTGTCTCTCTCTGGGTCCCTGTGTCTCACTCGGTCCCTGTCACTCTCTCGGTCCCTGTCTCTCTCTCTCGGTCCCTGTGTCTCTCTTGGTCCCTGTGTCTCTCTCTGGGTCCCTGTGTCTCACTCGGTCCCTGTCACTCTCTCAGTCCCTGTGTCTCTCTCTCGGCCCCTGTGACTCTATCTCGGTCCCTGTGTCTCTCTCTAGGTCCCTGTGTCTCTCTCGGTCCCTGTCTCTCTCTCAGTCCCTGTGTCTCTCTCTCGGTCCCTGTGTCTCTCTCTCGTTCCCTGTGTCTCTCTCGGTCCCTGTGTCTCTCTCTCGGTCCCTGTGTCTCTCTCTCACCCCTGTGTCTCTCTCGGTCCGTGTGTCTCTCTCGGTCCCTGTGTCTCTCTCTCGTTCCCTGTGTCTCTCTCCGTCCCTGTGTCTCTCTCTCAGTCCCTGTGTCTCTCTATCGGTCCCTGTGTCTCTCTCGGTCCCTGTGTCTCTCTCGGACGCTGTGTCTCTCTCGTTCCCTGTGTCTCTCTCGGTCGCTGTGTCTCTCTCTCATTCCCTGTGTCTCTCTCTTGCTCTCTGCGTCTCTCTCTGTCCCTGTCTCTCACTTTGTCCCTGTGACTCTCACAGTCACAGTGTCTCTCTCGGTCCCTGTGTCTCTCTCTCGGTCACTGTGTCTAGCTCTCGGTCCCTGTCTCTCTCTCGGTCCCTGTGTCTCTCTCGGTCCCGCTGTCTCTCTCGGTCCCTGTCTCTCTATCTTACTATCTGTGTCTCTCTCGGTCCCTGTCTCTCTCTCAGTCCCTGTGTCTCTCTCTCACCCCATGTCTCTCTCTGTCCCGGTGTCTCTCTCGGTCCCTGTCTCTCACACGGTCCCTGTCACTCTCTCAGTCCCTGTGTCTCACTCGGTCCCTGTCTCCCTCTCGGTCCCTGTGCCTCTCTCTAAGACCCTGTGTCTCTCTCTCGGTCCCTGTGTCTCTCTCTCGGTCCCTGTGTCTCTCTCTTGGTCCCTGTGTCTCTCTCAGTCCCTGTGTCTCTCTCGGTCCCTGTGTCTCTCTGGGTCCCTGTGTCTCTCTCGGTCCCTGTGTCTCACTCTTGGTCCCTGTGTCTCTCTCTCGGTTCCTGTGTCACTCACTCCGTCCCTGTTTCTCTCTCAGTCCCTGTGTCTCTCTCGGTCCCTGTGTGTCTCCCTCCATCCCTGTGTCTCTCTCTCGATCCCTGTGTCTCTCTCTCGTTCCCGTGTCTCTCTCTGGGTCCCTGTGTCTCACTCGGTCCCTGTCTCTCTCTCGGTCCCTGTCTCTCTGTCTCGGTCACTATGTCTCTCTTGGTCCCTGTGTCTCTCTCTTGGTCCCTGTGTCTCTCTCTCGGTCCCTGTGTCTCTCTCGGTCCCTGTGTGTCACTCGGCCCCTGTGTCTTTCTCGGTCCCTGTGTCTCTCTCGGTCCCTGTGTGTCACTCGGCCCCTGTGTCTCTTTCTCGGTCCCTGTGTCTCTCTCTCGGTCCCTGTGTCTCTCACTCGTTCCCTGTGTCTCTCTCGGTCCCTGTCTCTCTCTCAGTCCCTGTGTCTCTCTCTCAGTCCCTGTGTCTCCCTCTCGGTCCCTGTGTCTCTCTCGGTCGCTGTCTCTCTCTCTTGCTCTCTGTGTCTCTCTCGGTCCCTGTCTCTCTCCCAGTCCCTGTGTCTCTCTCTTGCTCTCTGTGTCTCTCTCGGTCCCTGTCTCTCTCTCAGTCCCTGTGTCTCTCTCTCGGTCCCTGTGTCTCTCTCGGTCCCTGTGTCTTACTCGGTCCCTGTGACTCTCTCAGTCCCTGTGTCTCACTCGGTGCCTGTGTGTCTCTCTCTCGGTCCCTGTGTCTCTCTCTCCCAGTCCCTGTGTCTCTCTCGGTACACAGTGAGCACGTGATCCCTGTGTCTCTCTCAGTCCCTGTGACTCTCTCTCTCTGTGACTCCCTGTGTCTCTCTCAGTCTCTGTGTCTCACTCGGTCACTGTGTCTCTCTCGGTCCCGGTGTCTCTCTCGGTCCCTCTGTCTCTCTCTTGCTCCCTGTGTCTTTCTCAGTCCCTGTGTCTCTCCCGGTCCCTGTCTCTCTCTCTCAGTCCCTGTGTCTCTCTCTCGGTCCTTGTGTCTCTCTCTCGGTCCCTGTGTCTCTCTCGGTCCCTGTGTCTCCTCTCGGTCCACACAGTGAGCACGTGACTGTCTCTTTATCTTACTAACTGTGTCTCTCTCGGTCCCTGTCTCTCTCTCAGTCCCTGTGTCTCTCTCTCACCCCATGTCTCTCTCTGTCCCAGTGTCTCTCTCGGTCCCTGTCTCTCTCTGGTCCCTGTGTCTCTCACTCGGTCCCTGTGTCTCTCTCGGTCCCTGTGTCTCTCTCGTTCCCTGCTGACTCTCTCTTGCTCCCTGTGTCTTTCTCGGTCCCTGTGTCTCTCCCGGTCCCTGTCTCTCTCTCTCAGTCCCTGTGTCTCTCTCTCGGTCCTTGTGTCCTCTCTCTCGGTCCCTGTGTCTCCCTCGGTCCGTGTGTCTCACTCGTTCCCTGTGTCTCTCTCGGTCCTTGTATCTCTCTCTCACCCCTGTGTCTCTCTCGGTCCCTGTGTCTCTCTTGGTCCCTGTGTCTCTCTCTCAGTCCCTGTGTCTCTCTCTCAGTCCCTGTGTCTCTCTCTCGTTGCCTTTGTCTCTCTCTCAGTCCCTGTGTCTCTCTCTCAGTCCCTGTGTCTCACTCGGTCCCCTGTGTCTCTCTCGGTCCCTGTGTCTCCCTCTCACCCCTGATTCTCACTCGGTCCCTATGTCCCTCTCGGTCCTTGTGTCTCTCACTCAGTACCTGTGTCTCTACTGTTCCCTGTGTCTCTCTCTCTCGTCCCTGTTTCTCTCTCTCGGTCTCTGTGTCTCTCTCTCGGTCCCCGTGTCTGCTATGTCCCTCTGTCTCTCTCTCGGTCCCTGTGTCTGCTATGTCCCTCTGTCTCCCTCTCGGTCCCTGTGTCTCTCTCGGTCCCTGTGACTCGCTCAGTCCCTCTGTCTCTCTCGGTCCCTGTGTCTCTCTCTCGGTCCCTGTGTCTCTCTCTCGGTCCCTGTGTCTCTCACTCAGTACCTGTGTCTCTCTTGTTCCCTGTGTCTCTCTCACGGTCACTGTGTCTCTCTCTCGGTCTCTGTGTCTCTCTCTCGGGTCCCTGTGTCTGCTCGGTCCCTGTGTCTCCCTCTCGGTCCCTGTGTCTCTCTCGGTCCTTGTGTCTCTCTCTCGGTCCCTGTGTCTATCTCGGTCACTGTCTCTCTCTAGGTCCCTGTGGTCTCTCTCGGTCCCTGTGTCTCTCTCGGTCGCTGTGTCTCTCTCAGTCCCTCTGTCTCACTCGGTCCCTGTGATTCTCTCGGTCCTTGTGTCTCTCTCTCGGTCCCTGTGTCTCTCTCGGTCTCTGTGTCTCACTCGTCCCTGTGTCTCTCTCGGTCCCTTTGTCTCTCTCTCTCGGTCCCTGTGTTTCTCTCGGTCACTGTTTCTCTCTCGGTCCCTGTGTCTATCTCGGTCACTGTCTCTCTCTAGGTCCCTGTGTCTCTCTCGGTCCTGTGTCTCTCTCGGTCTCTGTGTCTCACTCGGTCCCTGTGTCTCTCTCGGTCCCTTTGGTCTCTCTCTCTCGGTCCCTGTGTTTCTCTCGGTCACTGTTTCTCCTCTCGGTCCCTGTGTCTATCTCGGTCACTGTCTCTCTCTAGGTCCCTGTGTCTCTCTCGGTCCCTGTGACTCTCTCGGTCTCTGTGTCTCTCTCGGTCCCTTTGTCTCTCTCTCTCCCAGTCCCTGTGTTTCTCTCGGTCACTGTTTCTCTCTCGGTCCTGTGTCTCTCTCGGTCTCTGTGTCTCACTCGGTCCCTGTGTCTCTCTCTGGGTCCCTGTGTCTCACTCGGTCCCTGTCACTCTCTCAGTCCCTGTGTCTCTCTCTCGGCCCCTGTGACTCTATCTCGGTCCCTGTGTCTCTCTCTAGGTCCCTGTGTCTCTCCTCTCGGTCCCTGTGTCTCTCTCTCGTTCCCTGTGTCTCTCTCGGTCCCTGTGTCTCTCTCTCGGTCCCTGTGTCTCTCTCTCACCCCTGTGTCTCTCTCGGTCCGTGTTTCTCTCTCGGTCCCTGTGTCTCTCTCTCGTTCCCTGTGTCTCTCTCCGTCCCTGTGTCTCTCTCTCAGTCCTGTGTCTCTCTATCAGTCCCTGTGTCTCTCTCGGTCACTGTGTCTCTCTCGGACGCTGTGTCCTCTCGTTCCCTGTATCTCTCTCGGTCCCTGTGTCTCTCTCTCATTCCTGTGTCTCTCTCTTGCTCTCTGTGTCTCTCTCTGTCCCTGTCTCTCACTTTGTCCCTGTGACTCTCACAGTCACAGTGTCTCTCTCGGTCCCTGTGTCTCTCTCTCGGTCACTGTGTCTCGCTCTCGGTGCCTGTCTCTCTCTCGGTCCCTGTGTCTCTCTCGGTCCCCGCTGTCTCTCTCGGTCCCTGTCTCTCTATCTTACTATCTGTGTCTCTCTCGGTCCCTGTCTCTCTCTCAGTCCCTGTGTCTCTCTCTCACCCCATGTCTCTCTCTGTCCCGGTGTCTCTCTCGGTCCCTGTCTCTCTCACGGTCCCTGTCACTCTCTCAGTCCCTGTGTCTCACTCGGTCCCTGTCTCCCTCTCGGTCCCTGTGCCTCTCTCTAAGACCCTGTGTCTCCTCTCTCGGTCCCTGTGTCTCTCTCTCGGTCCCTGTGTCTCTCTCTTGGTCCCTGTGTCTCTCTCAGTCCCTGTGTCTCTCTCGGTCCTGTGTCTCTCTCGGTCCCTGTGTCTCTCTCGGTCCTGTGTCTCACTCTTGTCCCTGTGTCTCTCTCTCGGTTCCTGTGTCACTCACTCCGTCCCTGTTTCTCTCTCAGTCCCTGTGTCTCTCTCGGTCCCTGTGTGTCTCCCTCCATCCCTGTGTCTCTCTCTCGATCCCTGTGTCTCTCTCTCGTTCCCGTGTCTCTCTCTGGGTCCCTGTGTCTCACTCGGTCCCTGTCTCTCTCTCGGTCCCTGTCTCTCTATCTCGGTCACTATGTCTCTCTTGGTCCCTGTGTCTCTCTCTTGGTCCCTGTGTCTCTCTCTCGTCCCTGTGTCTCTCTCGGTCCACACAGTGAGCACGTGA